>JABTTQ020000650.1:0-173640 GCA_016081115.2 Rehmannia glutinosa | reverse complement strand
GAAAACAAATAAAAACGTGTTTGGGAGGAAGAAATCGCATTAGAAGAAGGAAAAAAGAGGAAAATCGCAATTTTGGCCTTGAATTGGCATGGCGCCGCAGCGCCAAGACCCCCGCGCTGCAGCGCGGGGGTGAAAAACCTGGCAGAACATTCTTTTGAAGTGGCGCTGCAGCTCCCTTTTGCGCCCGCAAAGGGATGTATCAAGGTGGCTGGCTGCATGCCGTGCTTTGGCGCCATAGTGTCCCAGGCGGAAATTACAAGGCAACTTATTCCTTTTTCTTGGACTTTTGTGGGGTGTAAATACAAGTCTTGGGGCGTGAAATTAGGGATCTTGGACCCTTGGGAAGACAACAAAGCAGCAAGAAGACAAGGAAGAAGGCTAGAAACACATTGTGAAAAGCTTGGAGAAGAAGATTGAAGGCTCTTATCATCTAGAAATAGAAAGATCCCTTAACTCTTGTTCTTATTTTGTTACTTTCTCCATATCTTGTAAGATGTATTGTTGTGTTCTTATGGATTCATTTTCTTCAATCATGATCTAAACTTTATAATTCTAGAGGGATGATGTAATATATGTTTGAACTTATGTTTTGATATTGTAGTTTGTCAATCTAGATTTTCCAATTTATTTGTGCTATTTGGATCTATTGCTTCTAAATTACATGATTAATAATTTAGATTGTTTGGTGTATTTGATTTAACACTTGAGAGAGGTAATTGAATACATGACCTTGAAATAGCATAACCTAGGATTTCATAGAATTGAGAGATTTGTGAATCCTTTGAAGTCATTTATCAAGATTCATAGCTTTTATTGAGATATTAATTGGTGAATTTTATAGAGATATTGATTTCCCAATTGAAATTTAAAATCATTTGGCACTCGAGAGAGGAAATGATTATTGTAGAAATCTTGCTTATAAATTGGTAATTGATGATTGATAAACCATATTGATAACATAAGGGATAACTAGATTCATCACACCTCTAGAATTCATTTAATCATTTGGATAAACTCATTGATATTTTCATATTCTTAATTTATTTTTGTTATTCTAGTATAATAAACTCCATCAATTATTGAATTTCTAAATAAAGTTAGACTACTATATTATAGTACTTAGCAATAATTCGATAATTATTCCCTGTGGATACGACAACCTTACTTTCACTATATTAAAACTTGACACCGTAGACTTGCGGTTAGAAAAATCTCTAACATTCATATCTCGAGGGATAACAAGTTTATTTGTCTTTGGATCTAGTAGACGATATCCCTTGGACTCGTCACTATATCCAACAAAGATAAGCTTTTCTCCTTTCCCATCGAACGTCTCTCTGTTGAGATGGAATGTGCGAGTAGGCGATGCAACCAAAGACTCGAAAATGATGCACTTGAGGCTTTCTACAGTTCCAAGCTTCGTATGGAGTTTTGCTGGGAACTGTCTTCTTTGGTGATTAATTTAGAATATAGATTGTCGCATTCACGCTTCGCCAAAAAGCTTTTAAAGTCCTTTTCTTGTCATCATACTTCTTGCCATTTCAACAATGGTACGATTTTGTTCCACGACTCCATTTTTTTGGGGTTGTAAGGAACATTCAATTGCCTATGAATTCCATTCTTTTTGCAATAATCCATAAAGGATTTTCCAGTGAATTCACCTCCGCGATTTGTGCATAGAGTCTTTATTTTCCAATACTTTGGTTTTCCACCAGATATTTGAATTTCATGAATTTTGAAAATGCATATGACTTTTATTGCAAAATGTAGACCCACATCATCCGAGTATAATCGTCAACAAATATTTGGAAATACCTATTATTACTCAGGGATGATGTTTGTGTTGGTCCACATATATCTGCATGCACGATCTCAAGAGGGGCTTTGGCTAGGAAATTTTTTAGAATGGTTGCCGGTGTATTTTTCCCATCATCCCATGATACATTCTTCACACAAACTATCTTGATCCGGAATTTGAGGAAGACCATAAACCATATTTTTTTCTTCAATAGATTCATGCCTTTGTATCTCGTGAGAAGAAGAAGTATGCAGATGCTCTGCCCACTTTAGCCTCAATGACTAAGATAGATTATGGGGTTGACTTGCAACCGCTGCAGATTGAAGCAAGAGATAGCCCAGCTTATTGCTTAAATATAGAAGAGGAACCTGATGGGAGACCGTGGTACCATGACATGTTGTAGTATGTGGTATGTAGCCTTTGATCTTCTTTTGTGTGTGCTTTGTAGGAGAGTTTCTCAGACAATGGAAAATTAAGAGGAAAAACTTTGTTTGAGCTCATCTTAATTTTAGCCACTGTGAGATCTTTCTGCTTGTCAATTATGATGCAACAATCATTGTTGAATTTTACCTTGTAATATCTTGAAAACTAGCTAGAGCTCAATAAGTTAAGGTCAAATTTTGTACAAACAAAGACATCTCTGTGAGTATGACTCATCAAGCTCCACAAACATTTCTTTATTTACGGACATGTGATTGCTGCAACCACTGTCTACATACCAAACATTCACAATCTATTGAGAATTCAAACTTGAGTAAAGTACCTGATCTGTCTCATCTTTTTCTGTGAAATTCGCATCCTTTTTATGGTCATCATTTTGATACCAATAATCCTTTTTAGGGTGGTTAGCATTTCGACATTTCTTGCATTTATTCTAGCAACTCTAGTTGTCGTGGTCATTCCTTCGCAAATCCAAAGAATACGAATCCGAGTTTTGATTAATAGATCTTAAATTAGTATTGCCTCTTCTTTCTTGACCTCGAGCTTGAAAACTTTGGTATCTACCATGACCTCCTCATCTTATTGATCTTCAATTTGGCACGTTCTGCTTTTCTTCCGGGCCATCTTTCTTATTCTCATGATGTGAAACATTCACTTTTCCTTGAAATGCTTGCTCCTAGTTTTGATTTGAGAATCTGCTCATCTTTTTTCCATGTGCTTCCAGTATTCCCAAAAGTTCATCAAAAGATAATTTTGATAAATTTTTAGATTCTACGATAGTGGCGACTATATGCTCGAATCTTGCCGATAAACAATGTAGCACTTTTTCGACAATCTTTTTCCTTCTAAAGTATCTCCATAGCTCCTTATTTGATTAAAAAGAGTGGATACTCTAGAAAAAACTCTTGCATATTTTCATTATCTTTCATAGACAAATTATCAAAGTCGTGCGGATATTTTGCAATTTTACTGAGATAACCTTCTCGTAGCCACAAAATTGAATCTTCAAAATTTGCAAGCATCCTTTGATGTTTTAGCACCCCTTGCTGCATAAAGGACAAGGCCCTTGCATCCTTGGTCTTGTTCTCTTTATGCTCTTTTTTTCAGTGCCGCTAATAATTAAGCCACCTCCTCTGGAGTACGAGTTGTATACCCTCCCTTTCAACAATATCCCATATATCATGAGATATAATTATTGTTTGCATTAAAACACTCTACTGCTCGTAATCTTTGCCAGCAAAGATAGGGACACCTTGTTGGAAATATATTAAGGTTAATTCATTGTTGCTAATGGAAGTCATTTTAGAAAATGGGTGGGAATATCATGCCAAGGTGGCTATGATACCACAAATCATTAGGTATAAAAAAAGAGTATAAAAGAAGATGTATAAATTGGAGGCTATAATATTATTGAATTGCAAATCTTACAATTTCCAAAGCTTATGCACTAAAGCCTTCGGAATCACTCAATTATTTTTGTAAAGATGCTCGTTGTCTCTCTAATATTTTTCCTCACTTCACTTGTCGATTCACTACACTCGACATACACATATATTTATAGTTATCAAGATGGTAGATAATAAAATGCTTCTATTAACGTGGTCAAATAAAGTTGGCTGCCACTTTTCCAAGTCTCAAAGTGAATACGGTTTGATTTCATATCTCGATGCATGCATGCATACTCCATGCAAAGAACTTGGTGAATTTGATGAGTCACATTCAACTCCTTAACATTAGTTGGCATCATAATTCTCCAAAGATGCATACTCTATGTGTTTGCTCCACTTCCAAGACCATGAAATTACAAATTATTTTTTAACAATGTGTTTATTTAATTTTCCTCCTCAAAAATCTTATGCCAACGATTGATAAATATGATTATAAGATTGCTCATCCTTTATGCCCAAATTACAATAATGTTCATAAACTTTGTCAACAATAAATGAGAAAAGGGATATTTACAAAAAAAAAAAACCTTGAGGTTTAGGTTAAATATATAAAAATCTAGAGATATGTCAAAATTATAAAAAGCCCCATCATTTCGATTATATCTTATATTTAAGGGATAATTATAATATTTATGTAAATATAAGGGTTTTTTTATGTTTTATCCCTATGAAGGGAAAACGCGTTCAAACTTCAAACTCGGAAGTTTTTGTAATTAGCTCGAACCTAAGACGGTTTTTGTAATTATGCCATTGAAAATTACAAATTCAGGTATTAAATGAAAAATACGATAAATGATTAAGACAAAAACTTGTGTATGACCGTCTTGCGGGTCTAAATCCTTAAGACGGATCTTGACTTGACCCACGCCCCACCCGCTTGCTTTTTCTCTTTCTTTCTTTTTAAATTTAGTGTTTTTGCTTTTCTTTTTCTTTCTCTCTCTCTTCCTGCAATTTTTTCTCTCTCTCTCTCTCTTCCTCCCCGCGAGCCACGACCATAACTTCTCTCTCTTCCTTTTTATTTTTTCTCTCTCTTTTTCATACAGTCACAGATTATTTATTTAGTACAGTGAATAAGGAAAAATGAATATGACATAGTTAAAGTAACACTTTTATGGTAAAAATATTCATTATGTGAGATAAAGTATCATGTTTTTTAATACAATCACATTAATAATTCAAGACAATGAAAAAGGAAAAATAAATATGACATAGTAAAGTAACACTTTTATAAGTAAAAGTAATCTGTTTTTTGAGATAAAATATCATATTTTTATTACAGTAAATATGATAGAGTTAAAGTAACACTTTTATTATCCATTTTTTGAGATAAAATATCGTTTTAATACAATAACATATATACGATGAGTCCAGTGCAATGAAGAATGTAAAATAATTATTACAGATTAAAGTAACACTTTTATGAGAAAAATATCCATTTTTGAGACAAAGTATTATGTGTTTTAATACGATCACCATTTTCTACCCTATGTGGTATTTATTGTATTGGAGAGAAAAATAATTATGACAGAGTGAAAGTAACACTTTTATGAGTAATAGTATATGTTTTTGGAGATAAAGTATCATATTTTTAATACGATTTGATTAGGAATTCATTGCGGTGAAGAAGGGAAAATTAACATAATTGAGTTAAAGTAATACTTTTATTAGTTAAAATATCATGGTTTTGCTGAATTAATTGTAAGTAATTTTTCTCGCTATTTTGTATCAATATATAATCCAAAATCCGGATATACATGAGTGAATCGAAAAAGCAGAGATATGTACTACAAGTCTACAACAACAATCTAAAAAATTATAGACGGAGGAAAGGAAAATAAGGGGGTAGAGAGAGAGAGAGAGAGAGAGAGAGAGAGCAAGAATAACGAGGAAAAGAATACTAAAAAAAGGGGGGAGAAAGCGGGTACAAAGAAAGAGGAAAAGTAGCAAAGAGAGAGAGAGAGAGAGAGAGAGAGAGAGAGAGAGAGAGAGGAGAAGTAGGAGAGACGTATAGGACCGTTTTATGAGTTTAAACCGTAAGACGGATCTTGACTTGACCCGCGCCCCACCCGCTTGTTTTTTTTTTATTTTTTTTTTTTTTAGTTTATTTTTTTGCTTTTCTTTATCTTTCTCACTATTCTCTCTTTCTTGATTTTTCTCTTTATCTTACTCCACGTGGGCCACGACCATAACTTCTCTCTTCCTTTTTGTTTTTCTCTCTCAATCTCTCTTTCATACAATCAGATTATTAATTGAAGATGTGAATGAGGAAAAATTTAAAGTAATACTTTTATTAGTAAAAGTATCCGTTTTTTGAGATATAGTGTCATGTTTTTAATTCAATCACAGATTATGAATTGAGTACAAAGAAGGAAAAATAAATATGACATAGTTAAATAATACTTTTATGAGTAAAAGTAACCGTCTTTTGAGATAAAAAGTATCATGTTTTTTATTACAGTCACATTTCAGTATAGTGAAGAAAAATATATATATGATAGTTAAAGTAACACTTTTATAAGTAAAAGTATCCATTTTTTGAGATAAAATATCATGTTTTTAACACAATAACATATATACTATGAGTTCAGTATAATGAAAAACGTAAAAGAAATATTACAGTGTTAAAGTAACACTTTTATGAGTAAAAGAAAAAGTATCTATTTTTTGAGATAAAGTATCATGTGTTTTAATACAGTCACCATTCAATACAGTGAAGAAAGAAAAATAATTATGACAGAGTTAAAGTAACACTTTTATGAGTAAAAGTATATATTTTTGAGATAAAGTATCATGTTTTTAATATAGACTCAGATTAGAAATTCATTGCAATGAATAAGGAAAAATAAATGTAATTGAGTTAAAGTAATATTTTTTCTGCTATTTTGTATCAATATATAATCTAAAATCTAGATACTTGTTCTATGGAGATCTTTCGAGGTAGTCTCCACTGAACAAGAGGATGATCCCACTTCGTATAAAGAAGCTATGGAGGATATAGACGTTGATCATTGGAGGAGTGCTATGGATTCAGAAATGAAATCCATGTACACTAACTCCGTCTGGGATCTTGTAGACTTGCCTAATGGGGTAAAACTCATAGGGTGTAAATGGGTTTACAAAAGAAAGAGAGGGATAGATGAAAAGGTAGAATCTTATAAAGCTATACTGGTTGCTAAGGGTTTTACCCAGTGAGAAGGAATCGACTACGAAGAAACCTTCTCACTTGCTAGCCATGTTGAAGTCTGTTTGAATCCTCTTATCCATTGCAACTCATTTTGATTATGAGGTGTGGCAAATGGATATCAAGACAGCTTTCTTTAATGGTAGTCTTGACCAGAGCATCTGCATGATGCAACCATATGGTTTTATCCAAAGGGGTCAAGAGCATAGAGTATGCAAACAAAAAGTCCATTTATGGACTTAAACATGTCTGGGTCTTGGAATATCAGATTTGATCAAGCCGTAAAGAGTTATGGTTTTGATCAAAATCTTGACGAGCCTTGTGTCTATAAGAAAATTAAAGACAACAATGTGACTTTTCTCGTGATGTATATGGATGACATTCTGCTCATTGGGAATGACATAGGAATGTTAACATCAGCTAAATATTGGTTGGCACAACACTTTGATATGAAGGACTTGGGAGAAGCAAGTTATGTTCTAGGAATCCAAATCTTTCAAGATAGGAAGAACAAACGGATTGCTTTATCCCAAGCTTCATAAATTGATAAGATACTAGAAAGGTTTGCTATGCAAAATTCCAAGAAAGGCCAAACACCTTTCAGACATGGAATTCACTTGTCACGGGAGCATCGCCCTAAGACTCCTAGTGAAGTGGAGTACATGAAGAAGGTTCATTATGCCTTGGTTGTAGGAAGCCTCATGTATGCTATATTTTGTGCCCGACCGGATATCTATTATGTTGTTGGAATTGTCATTAGATATCAGTCAAATCTAGGACCAGAGCACTGGATAGTTGTAAAGCATATACTCAAGTATCTTCGCAGAACAAGAGGATAATATGCTAGTTTATTCAGCCACAAATTTGGTGCTTGTGGGTTATATTTATTCTAATTTTCGGGCTGCTAGGGATACTCGTAAGTCCACATCAGGGTTAGTGTTTACATTGGGTGGTGGTCTTTGTTATTTGGAGGAGTATCAAGCAATCATGTATTGTTGCTTCCACAATGGAAGCGGAATATGTGGCGACTTGTGAAGCGACCAAAAGAAGCCGTGTGGTTGAGGAACTTTCTGCTAAGCATTGGCGTGGTTCCATCATCGCAAACCATTACATTGTCTTTGTGACAACAAAGGTGTAGTGGCAAACGCAAAAGAACCTACAACTATCAACATGAAAAACACATCGAACGAAAGTATCACCTTGTCAGATATATCGTCCAACGAGGAGATGTGTTGGTAAGCAAGATAGAATCGGCAGAAAATCTTGTTGACCCCTTTACTAAGAGTTTACCAACTAGAAGTTTTGAGGGGCATATTGAAAGTATAGGTGTACTAGACATGTCTCAATTACTCCAGGGCAAGTGGGAGAATGTTGGTAGTATTGTGCCTACGAGTAAATTACTATGTAATTGACATTTTGAATAAAATATTATTTCATATATATTGAGCTTGCATATGTCCATGAATTGTTTGATATTATAAATTGAATGTTTAAGTTGTTAAACACAGAAGGATTCAAAGAATTAAAGTCCACGATATTTAATTTCACTTGATTATCGTACATGACACTTTAATCCTGAGTGGGTAATGAACTTTGATTACTAACTTGAAGTTCTTTGAGGCATCAATGAGTTATATTAAATTGATGATCAATATCTCGATGCTTTGGGAATTAAAGTGAAATAACAAGGAACATATATTCACAATATGGAATCCGTCACCTATTTAATAGGCATGATCATGTTCTCATGTGTTCTTCTAATAGACAATACAATTTGAGCTCAGTAATTCGACATTTGTTGTTGAATTCATGATGTGATGGCAAACATGGGACTGTCAGACAGAAGATGAGGATTGAGATTTATAAGTATTAGAAAATGGATTTTGGTCCTTTTATCCTATTTCTAATATTTAGTTGATCAACCGGGGTGACATGTAAGATCGACAAATCAGAGGATTTAATTATTGGTTTCAGTAATTTCAATTAGATTGAGTATGTAATCTTATCCCTTTAGTGGAGTGGAATAAGATTAATAAATTATTTTGATTGATCAAGAGTTGATTGAATCAAACTTAATTCATTGGAGCTTAGTCTAATTGGGTCCGATCATGTCTCTTTGGTGGCTCTAGAAAAAGAACTGGAATAAATTATAGGAGTTATAATTTAATAGTGTAGTGTATTTAATTGAGTGGACTGATTGAGATAATTTTGGAAAGAAGATAAATCATATGATTTGACAATCATTATGATCTGATTTGCCAATCAAAATATTACCTAAACTAATACTTCCCTTTTGGCAAAGGTTTCCATAGTTAATTATTTCTTCCTACTCCTACTTAATAACATCTATCGATCATTTTGTGCCCACACACAAGAGAGATTTTGACTGCACTTCTTGAGTTCTTGGAGAACACCGAAGAAGGTTTGAAGGTTTGGAGCGTGGAATCTCTACAAGATTTTTAACAGCACGATACAAGGGTAATTCTCAATTCTTTCTTGTTGCTACGAATTAAACAGTTCATGTTTAATAGGCATCATGATTCAAGATCCTATTCCGGATTGCTCGGATCACATTAAATCAATTTTCGTGGTTGAGCGATTCCGTTCCGGCCAACAAATGGTATCAGAGCCTAGGTTTTGATATTGCTTTGCGTATTTTGAATGGATTAATTTGTTTATGCGTGTGTTAGTTGAGCATTATTAGGGCTATGTGATTTATTTTGTTATTAGATTGAATGAGTTTTAATTGTTGAACAATTTATAGCCCTAGTTTTGATTGCATAATTCGTATTTGTATTTTCGGGTCTTGTAACAAAAGGGGTGGATCACGCCTCCATAATTTGCCTTTTGATTTTAATTTATTGCACGTAGAAAGGATTTCTTTTGTGTATATTGTTCTGGAGGCTGAATCGAAGGATTTGAAAACTAGGAACTTTTCCGAATTAAACCCGATGACACCCAAGCCGAGCCGGAAAAAAGTTACTCCACGTGGTCATCCGGCACACATCCGAGGGGGCCCGCAGTGACGGCAATGTGCCCGGCCACGTCATGGGTTGGGCTCGTCCCACTACCGAGCCCAACCATAGCGCTTGTACGCGAGTCCCAACCCCGAGCCCAAATTTTGGTGGGAAACGCATGTGCGGCAGTTTCAAAAAATAACCATTTGCCCACACTTAGTGTTCCATTAGCACCAGAGGCCGCCAAGTGTCGAGTATTATCAATATGAGTCGGCAAGTGGCAAAAACTTGGGTGACATGCACTCTTAGGAGGGGACATGTGTCCTTTTCAAATTATTTTACTAATTAGTGCAAAGGTGACTATTGAATACCCACTTATTAGAGGAGTATAAAAGCCTCACTTAAGAGGAAAAGGACAGGAGAGAAAAATAGAAAAAAAGACCGGTAGAACGTGAAATTGTAAGAAAGACCGACCCCAATAATCCAGCTCGGCATTACGCTAAAAGGCGAGAATTAGCCATAAATAAACGTTCATTACGCATACTTATATTTCCACGTGTTTAGTCTTTTATGTATTTTGCTTGTTAACCAAAACGCACGTCAACAAATTGGCGCTAGAAGGAGGGCGTATTGGTCGATCGAAATTCCAGGCTAAAACAAGTTAAGTGAAAACCAGGTAAAGTTCAACGTTTATCCTTTTCGTAATCGACAAAATGAGTCAACAATCGAAAATGCTCATTTGATCAAGAGCAACACCCTAATAACCAAACCCAGGCCAAACCACTAATGGCCAAAATATGCTCCAGCATGTACGGGGAGCACCATCTTTGTATTTCCTTTCGCTCGGCTAATTGCTAACCCAACCTTTGTACAACAAATGAATCAACTCATTTCGCAAACACTCGCCACCACAAACTCCCAAGCACCTCCTCCACCCCTTATAAATACTCAACCCGAACCCCCACCGAATATAAACGTCAATCCCCAAGTCCACGTGCTCCTTGTAATGAAGCCCGGGAGGCTAGTTACGTAACGAACAGCGTGGCCGTCGTGTGATGAAAGGGCGATGAAGGGCAAAGTCGTGTAGCAGAGTCACTACTACCGAGCCGACGCGACCTCGTCGTGCCCATTCGGTGTTTGCTTTGGCGACTAGGGGTTGATCCTCCACGCCCGGCTCAATCGAAAAGCTCCCGACTCCGGTTTCCGGATGATCGAGAGCCGGTTAGGAATTAACCGAACTCAAGGCCCTAGCTTGTGGCAAGAACAGATGTAGAGATTCGGCACGTGTCACCGTCTGAATGAATTGGAGGGCGACCCCAAAGGCGAACAATCTCGGAGGCCGCCCCAAGCAATGAACCAACCTCTCTTTGTTATGTCGCCTTTTTCTCCCGATATCCTGGCGATCCTTACCACCAAAGTTGAAAATCTCCCGGTCGGTCTATACAATGGGGAGACCGACCGACCACCACTCACATCCACAAGTACTTAGCATGGATGGAACCGCATGCCCTAGTGATGTCATCCTCTGCGGGGCTTTTCCATTGACATTGGGCGGCCGAGCCCACCGTTGGTTTAGGACCGCCACGGGGGTCCATTCGGGCATGGGGGATCTGGCCTCCGCCTTTTACGACGCATTTCGACTTCCAAGGTCCGAGCCGCACCAAAGGACTCCTTGTGAATTTCAAACAAGGGAAGGACGAGCCCTCGAAAAGCTATATCTCTCGGTTCAATAAGCAAGTTCGAGAGATGGAACCTAGATCGGATGACGCCATTATAAATGCAGGCCATGGTAGCCTTGCCCCGAGACTTGGTTTAACTATTCTATCCACGAATCGGGGCGACCTCGTACCAAGAATTCACGATCCGCGCGAATGCCATATTTGCGCGAGAAGAAGCCATTGCAAGTCATCATCTGAGCATCGGCCGGGGGCGCGAAAAAGGACGGAAGAAATGAATCGACAATTAGGCCAGGTCGATTCAAACCATTCTCGGAAAACCCGACCACCGAATTTAAGGCTCGCCCGGGAAGCACGAGCCAAGTTGCCTACCGAGGAGTACCTTGACCCACACTCCATCACCATATGGAATGAAGTACGAGTGGTCCGAATTTGCCCACCAAATCGGCCTTTAAAGATTGAGTCGGCCAAATTAGATTCATGTCGATCGCACCTATCATAAATCGATAGGTCACGATCTTGATGAGTGTCGAGATCTAATTAGGGAAATTATGTGTATTATTCGGCGGGGTGGTCTCAAAAGATACGTTCATGAATTACCGCCCCGCCGCAGACCGCTCTCAGTGTCAACCCGGAACGCATAATAAGTCCGGCTCTCTGCCGCCGCCACCGGCCGAAAATCGGGGTAGAAAGATCCTCATGATGTCGGCGTGAATCGAATCAATACTAACACACCAAGATAGCCGCTCCAACATGAAGAGAAAGGCGATGTCGGATAGACCGCCACGCCGAAAGGCGAGTTCGGATGGCGGAAATAAAGGAAGGCCAACCCACCGGCCGTTTTGTGTTTTTCGGACATGGATGCCGACCAGGTGGTCCACCCTCATTCGACCCCCCGATCATTACCGCACCAATTTTGGGTATCCTACCATAGAATTGTGATCGACTCGAAGCTACTCATCGGTCATCTATGTCCGAGCTTTTCGAAGATTGAGCGTGGGCGATAGCTATATTCGTCCATGCAACGACAAAGATGCAGGGTTTGGAAGAGGAAGAATAATCCCGCTCGGGGAAGTTGACTTACCCATCCAAATGGAGCAAGGGTCACATAAATGGATCGTTATCACAATATTTAAAATAATCAACGCCGATTCGGAGTACAATGCCATTATTGGAAGGCCGTTGCTTAATCATATAAAAGCGGCTGTTTCAATTTATCATTTTTGCGTAAAATTCCCAACACCCGACGGCGAAGCTATAAATAAAGGGAATCACAGGAGTCACGGAATGCTCCCTCAAACTCCGACCGGTGGAGATCAATGTGATGGAACGGGAAGAAACTAGTGGCACAAAGTGCAAGGCGACCCCGGATGGAAAAGGAGCCCGAGCGGGAGGCAAGGGTTGATTGGGAGGATAATCCAGTCGGCGACACTGAAAAGAACCAATGGTTGAAGACCGAGAAGGAGGATAGAGCCGGAGATGTACCGCAACGAAAGATAGGCTGGCAATTGAGAACGAACCGTCATCGAGGATAAGTTGCTCCTACAGAAAAATGAGGGCGAGCAAGAAAAGAAAATGGGCGGAACCGATGGAGAGCAGTCGACTGATCGGCGTCGGAAGGCAAGGCGAGGGACGCCAATTACGTATTGGCCACGACCTCCCGAGCCATTTCGAATGAATTGATCGAGTTTTGGGAAATAATCTCGACGTCTTTGCGTGGACTCATGCGGACATGCGCCGAATTGACCACTAAGCATGCATGCCACCGCCTTAATATTGATCTAATATTCCGCCCGATTATCCAAAAAAAAAGCAAACTCGATCCCGATAGGCAAGTTGCACTCGAGGCCAAAGTTAATAAATTGCTAGATAATTAATTTATCCTAAGCCCTCTATCCCGATGGGTGGCCAATCTTGTTCTCGGTCAAGAAGAGCAATGGCCAATGGTGCTTGTGCGTGGATTTCACCGACCTAAATAAGGCATGCCCCAAGGACGATTTATCCATTACCGAACATTGATTATATGGTAGATGCCACCGTGGGACACAAATTGATGAGCTTCATGGATGCATACTCGGGTTACAACCAAATACGAATGCACCCAGATGATGAAGAAAAAAATACATCATTCTTTTACGCTCGTGGAATTTATCTACAAGATGATGCCCTTCGGGTTGAAGAATCTTGGTGCGACCTACCGGAGGTTAGTAAATAAAATGTTTGAAGAAATGATAGGTTGTACCATGGAAGTATATGTAGATGATATGTTGGTGAAATCATTGTATATATCTCGATCATCTCGATGATCTTAATAAAATCTTTTCTTGTTTTGAGAGAGTACAAGATGATGTTAAACCCGAGAAAATGTACTTTTGGGGTCGGCTCGGGTAAATTCCTGGGGTATATGGTAAGCCAAAGGGGATCAAGCTAACCTGCATAAAATAAAAGCCATCATCGACCTTGAACCCCAAATTCAGCAAAAGGGTACAAAGCCCGACAGCCGATTGGCCGCCCTCAACCGATTTGTCTCACGGTCCACGAGACAAGTGTAAACCTTTCTTTGAGATCATAAAAAAGAACAAAAATTTTGAGTGGATCGAGCAAGCACAAGCTGCTTTTGAATCACTCAAACAACATCTCTTTCAATTCCTATATTGCAAAAACCCACCCAAGAGGGAGGACTTGTATTTATACCTGGCGGTATCCGAAAACGCCGTCGATTCGATGTTAATTAGGCTAGATGACTCTATCCAACATCCATCTATTACACCGATCCAAGCATTACATGACGCCGAGCTCCGTTATCCGCCAATGGAAAAATTAGCTTATTCCTTGATAATCTGCGGGTACGACGAAAACTCCGTCCATATTTTCTCGAGCATAAGATTATAGTCTTGACCAACTACCCTCTGAAACAAGTGTTGCATCAACCCGACACCTCGGTCGAATGATAAAGTGGGTCGTTGAGCTCAAACCAATTTGATATTCTATATGAGCCACGCACAATGATAAAAGGGCGACAGGCTTTAGCCGACTTCATGGCAATTTACACCTTCCATACAATTAGAAGTTATGGAAGATCAAGAGTGGAAGTTGTTCGTCGACGCTCTTCCATCGCAGAGAGCCGAGCGGGCGGGATCGTGATAATCGATCCAAATCAAAAATGCTACTCGGCCGTCCAATTTCAGTTCCCACGACGAACAACGAAGGCCGAGTCGAGGCACTCTGGCAGTCTAGACATAGCGGCTTCCATGGGCCTAAACGACTCTTGGTACATAGTGATTCTCACCGGTCGTTCATCAAATCAACGGTGAATACGAAGCAAAAGAGCAAAAAATCGCACAATATCTGGGCTTGGTCAAGAAGAAATTGTTACATTTCAAGGCGGAAGTCTTACATGTACCCGGCGAGAACATGCAAGCGGATGCTTTGGCTCGGCTTCGGTTCGATCCAGGGGCGATCTTATTGTAGATGTAATCACTCAATTGTCGCCTCATCACTTAACGCAAAAGAAGATACATGCTCTCTTTTGAAGCCACGAGCGGACTGGATGACCCCGATCATTCAAGATATTGGAAAAAGGAGTTCAACTCAAAAACAAGGCCAAGGCAAGAACATTACGAACCCAAGCAGCTCGATTCACACTAGTAGACGGCGTCCTATACAAACGAGATACTCCGTCCCACTCCTTCGGTGCTGTCCCGAGACAGATGCGGATTACGCACTTCGAGCGGTTCACGAGGGGATATGTGGAAACCACGCCGGGGCCGGCGTTAGCTTACAAATTAATACGGCAAGGATACTAATGGCCATCCCTAAAAAAGGACGCAACCGACCTCGTCAAAGATGCGAGAGGTGCCAAAGATTTGCACCACAGTGCCGCTATCATCCCGAGCGGCTTACCTCCGTATTTAGCCCTTGGCCGTTTGCCAAATGGGGTGGACCACTCCCTCCGCAAAGGGGGCGTAAAGTATGCCATTGTGGCGGTGGATTATTTCACAAAATGGGCGAAAGCGGAGCCTGCAGCGAAAATAGACGAGGAAAAGATTGTGAGTTTTGTGTGGAAGTCTATTATCTGCAGATTTGGGATACCACATTCGATTGTTATGGATAATGGGAAACAATTCAATAATCGGAGGTTTCAAAATTTTTGTGAAGGTTTCCACATCAAAAACCACTTTTCGACTCCATACCATCCCCAGTCAAATGGACAAGTTGAGGCCGTTAATAAAATACTCAAGTATACATTGAAGGCGAGGTTGGAGGAGTCTAAAGGTAATTGGCACGAGGAATTGCCGGAATCGTGGTTATACGAACGACGCATCGAGCGGCCATGGGAGAAACACCTTTTTCTTTAGCTTATGGAACCGAGGCGGTCATTCTGTTGAGATTGGAGCCCCTACCTTGAAAGCAAATTTTTCTCAAGGTGGCAATGAAGTGCGCTCCGAGCCGAGCGGATATGCTCGAAGAAAAAGATGTAGTGCCGAGATGAAGAATGCCGTATATAAACAAAGGAGTGAGAGGTACTACAATTCAAAGGTAAAGGAAAGGAGATTCGAGTCGGTGACCTTGTGTTGAAAAAGATAACGGTCTTGAGCCAGTCCATTGAAGCCAACACAGGAGGGCCCATTTCGGTCAAAGAACATCTTATTTGGTGGGGCATACGAGCTAGAATATTTGAGTGGAGAAAAATTTTCACATCCATGGAATGTAGCATACCGAAAAGGTACTATCAATAAAAATATTGGTTTACGATCCGGATAAGATTCCAGGGAATTATCCTTTCATCCGATATTCTCGCGAGCTCCCTAAAGGGGGGCGAAATTTTTACTCGCCTACTTTGTGTTCCGAGCGCCGCAAAAATTCGCCTCGGCTACGTGCCAAGCACAGCAAAAATTGCCTCAGCTAAAGAAGCTGAGCGCCGACAAATCATCTCGGGTATGTCCCTTGCACGCTGATAAAGGGCGACTCGCCCACAAGGCGGATCTACCCTAAAAACAAAGACTTGATGTACACATCGAGCATAAAACAAAGACTTGGTCACGCACCAAGCATAAAACAAAGACTCGGTTTACACACCGAGCACAAAACAAAGACTTGATGTACACATCAAGCACAAAATAAAGACTTGGTCACGCACCGAGCACAAAATGAAGACTCGGTGTACGCACCATAGAATAAAGACTCGGTTTATGCACCAAGCACAAAAATCAATTAAAGCTATTAAAGTCCTTTATTCAGAGCACTGGAATCGAGCCCTATACTTGGGAGTATAAAAAGAAAAGAAAACGACAAACAGTCATATTACAAAAGGAAAAAGAGCCAAGCGATACGGAATACACAGGTGGCGGAAAGGAAAAGTTCATTTCCACATCAAAAGTATTTACATAGGGGGACCAGAGTCCACTACATCCTAAGGCCCGAAGCCAAGTAGCATACCTACAAATACGTACAAAATCTATGCAAAAAAACAAATAAAAAGGAGAACAACATCAAGATCGAGATGGGGCGGAATCCCAACAAAGACCACCGGAGGCAACCTCTTCTCGCATCCGGGAGGAGGTGAGCCCTGAACGCCGGGGCCTCAACAAAATTCGGGCGGAGCGTGTCAAGATCAGCCTCCAAGAAGGCCAAGTCCTCCTCGAGCTGTGCAACAGTCCTCCCGGCCTTAATAGCTTCGAGGACTTCCTTGAGGCTGGTCGCGTGGCCGCAGGTTAACATGAATGCATATTCCTCGGAGTCCTTATAAGCTTCGACGCTCTACACGAGCCTCCCCAACCTGCCTACGGGTAGCCTCTTTAGCCTCTCTGCGCACATCGGCCAGGCGCCTCTCCATTTCTTCAGCCTGGGCAACGGCTGCACGTTCCAGCTCGGCAACCTTAGCCCGAAGTTCCTCCTCGGCCTTGCGGGCCTGATCCCGCTTCTGCCTTGGCCTCGCGGCGGTTTCCTTCTCAAGGTTGGCCTGAGCCGTGGCTTCCTCTGCCTGGGTTTTGAGATTCTTGCACCCCTTGGAGAGTAGTATAAGCCTCCTGCAGTCACCGTGCCGCCTTTCCCGGATCGGCATATTTTTCTCCAACTCGCGAGTTCCCCAATCGCGTGCCACAAGAGCCCAATGATCCGCCCGGACATTCCCATAGATACTGGATTTGCTCCTCCCAACCATCTCGGCGAGCAGAATTGCTCAATGCCTTTTGTCCAGGCACGAGCCGGAACAATCATTGCGTCCCGACTCACTTCCGGCAAAACTCTCGATCGCTCCTCCATCGGCATGGCGCACCGGACGAACTCCACGAACCACTGGGGCGTATCCCGATCATTCCCTCGCAGATGCTCGTCCCTCACTCGGCTTGGAGGGATAAAGTGACCCTCCCGACCGAGGTCGTGCGAGAAAGCCCGCGGAACTCCCCTTCTCGAGGGTCTGTCCATGATGCACCGGTGTCGATAAGCCCCTTGATGCCGCCTAACTCTTCGATCACAATTCCTCTCTTCTCCTTTGGAGGGGTTCTTCTTCCTCGGGCACCCCATCGGCATGGCGTTTACCGGCCGGATATCTGCTCTCCGAGTTGCCTCCGCATCCGCGAGCCGGTCTGCGACCGCCGAGTCCGACGTGCGGCCGTGTTCCTCACGCTGCGCGGCGTGCACGCAAGTCAAGCCACGCCCTACAAAAACGACCACCGTCAAAAGGTGAAAATAAAAAGAAGAACATTTGAAAGAAAAGGAAAATGCAATGAAGTATGGAGTTTACCTCGGCCGCGACCGCCTCGCGGCTCCGGAGTTCCGTCGTCTGTTCGGTAGGCACGGATGATCCGCCACGGGACCGGCCATGGCGCGGAGAGACCGGCTCGCCTGTCTGCGCCCGGCCGCACTTTCGATAAGTTTGGCCATACTTCCGCCCCCTCGGGGGCTATGTTGAGGCTCTCTCCCCTCCTCTTCCCTCCCCCGCCTCACCCCGAGTCGCCCCTCGACCTCGAACAGAGCGGAGACTCAAGCCGGCCACGGCCAAGTTAACCTCGGTGGCAGCCTCTCTATCCGCCTATCCATAGCGCCTCGGCACAGATATTCTCGGCCAATGAAGGCGGCCGACAACGGCCCTCTGACGCCCTTGGTTTCCTATAAAACGCGAGAAAAAGAAAACATATGAAAAAGGCAAAGTTAGCCACATAAAAAGGAAACAACAACAACAAAAAACAGAGAAAGGAGAAGGGATAGACTTATCAGAACCAAAAACAAAATTTGAAGGAGGATAAAGGACGGTCTCCCTTGCTCCATCCTCCACGCGAGCTTGCCATTCGCCGCTCACCCCGGAGAGCCATTTATCCTTCCATTCCTTTAAAGATGAAGGAAGGTCTTCCACTAAACTGTCCAGTACCCCAATCGGAGTCGCACATAATACCACCAGGATGGTTGCCCCGTGACGAAGGAGTCGCTCGCCGACAAAGAGCTCGTTCATCTCTTTGAACTTGGGGGTACTTCTCTAAATGAAACATCACCGAAAGGACGATAATCGGACCCCAAGAAATAGGATGCACTTGAGTCGGGTATGCCCCACTTGCAAAACCACCGCGTGAGAAAACCGGCAGTGGAAAGCGCAGCCCATATAAGAGGTGGCGACATGTATGTCCACGTATCCCACTAGCGGGCATCTTGGGAACCTCTGTACCATCCGGTACCCAAAAATTGATACCGCTTGGGATCCAAGATTCAGCTGAAATTCTCCCATCTCCGGGACCATTAACATCTTTGGGGATGTCGTTTATATCACATGGCGTCCACCTAGGCTCTACACGAAGACGAGGGCCTCCACCCCGCTCTACCGTCACCATTACGATGGCCCATCGGCGCACGAGGCCGCTCGGGCCTCGAATCTCGGAGGGTTTGTCCACCCGCTTCGCATTATCACGCTCGAGGCTCGGGATTGGGCCATATTTTCCTCTTCTTCCTATAGTGTCGAGGGTCGACTCGAATCCTCGCTAGAATTCTCTCATGCCACTGAGTGATACACCACGCCTTCTCGAACAACGATCCCGCACCGGTTAAAAATGGTGTGCGTCGCTCCAAAGGTGTTCCGCCTCGAAGAGAATGATCTCAAGAAGAGATCCGAACGATGCTTGGGCCGTAAGGCGGAGATTGTTGTCTTTGGGAGAAAGAAACAAAAGGTTCGAGGGGGATCCTCAATTTCAACCTCTATACTATAGCTACGGCTTCTACTATCTTCGAAAGAAAACATTTTATGTGAAAAGGAGAATATTTCAAAAAATACCTAAGTTCAAGTCTCGAACTTTGAAAGCCGACCAAAATTTATGCTCGGTCTCAATCGGTTTAGCTCGAAATGTAGTGGATGCGAAAGTGGATAATTGAGGAAAAAGGGGTATTTATAGATGAAGTTCCCTCGAGAAACGAAACCCCTATTTGAAAAGACGCGCCTTTTCAACCTCAAAAGCCGTCAAGAGTGTCGAAACGTCGCGTCCCCACGCCCACCGATGCACTGATGTACCTTTTCGCCTGCGCGCAAGATTGGTCCAAACATAAGCCACGTGTCAACCATTATGGCATCACGCTTAATGCGCCGCTACAGGCATTAACTACTACACGGCGTATGTCGTGAATGGAATGAATTTTGAACATTCCTCTTCTCCATTAAATGTCCATCATTATCATTAAAGTTTAACTCCGACTTGGATATTCTTCTCTCGAAATTAAACTTGGGGGCCTTTGATGACACCCGAAATGAGCCGGAAAAAAGTTACTCCACGTGGTCATCCAAAGACACATCCGAGTGGGGCCCCGTGGGGTGACGCGACAAGAACGTGCCGGCGACACGTCATGGGTTGGGCTCCCCACTACCAACCCCAACCACAGCCAGCGCGAGCCCCGAGCCCCCCGAGCCCAAATTTTGGTGGAAACGACATGCGCGACAGTTGAAAAAAAATAACCATTTGCCCATACTTAGTGTTCCATTAGCACCGACGCCGCCACGTGTCGAGTATTATCAATATGAGTCGCCAAGTGGCAAAAACTTGGGTGACATGCACTCTTAGGAGGGGACATGTGTCCTTTTCAAATTATTTTACTAATTAGTGCAAAGGTGACTATTGAAAACCCACTTATTAGAAGGGTATAAAAAGCCTCACTTAAGAGGAAAAGGACATGAGAGAAAAATAGAAAAAAGGACCGATGAACGTGAAATTGTAAGAAAGACCGACCCCAATAATCCTAGCTCGGCATTACGCTAAAAAAAAATTAGCCATAAATAAACGCTCATTACGCATACTTATATTTCCACGTGTTTAGTCTTTTATGTATTTTGCTTGTTGACCAAAACGCACGTCAACAAAACCAAAAAGCTCAAATCGAATCTTCTTCAAAAATACGAGGGGCCTTGTGCAATTTCGAAAATTCACCATTAATTGAGACTGTGAAGCTTTCACGCAAAGCTAAATGCCAGACCTCCCACCTCCATCTCGCGGTGATTATTGTTGGACAAGAGCGCCACCGGAACGCTTGGACAAAGCGTGTGGCGGAAGCTTGGTGGCCGCATGGCTGCGAAGATGGCACGAACGGAGACATCTTTGGTTATGTGCGTGCCCGTGCCATATGTGAGGCAATGAGTCCATGGACTCGTGCCCAAAAAAGGCTAAAATTTAGGGGCCCATAAATATAGAATACTCTTATATATATATATATATATATATATATATATATATATATATATATATATCCTTTTATTGCATAAGTGGTCTGGTAGTTAAGTACTTAATGGACAAGCCCACAATTGCCTCACACATACCTATGAACACATATTAGTCAAACTAAAGGCCAAAGCCTGTATGTATTCTTATATAATATATATAAATATATATATTAAAAATTTAAAAGTAAAAAAGGTATACCTTTTAAAAAATTTGGAAAGTGGAGAGTCTGCAGACTTTCGGAGGAACTAAGAAACAAAATTAAGTAAACTACAAACGCGAACGCGATACGGAGAAGACAAAAAATAGGGGTAGAATAAGGAGAAAAAAAAAAAGAAAAAGAAAAGGGGAAAAACGAGAGAACCCTACTCACCAAAGATCATCATCAAAATAGGTAATTTTCATTTGATTGATATTGTGTTTTTACTTTTTACTAATTTAAATGTCAATAATTTTGAGAAAAGTATTTTATGATGTTGGTTGATAATTGAATGACAATTTTAATTTATAACCCCAGCCCAATATTGTCTATTATGAAATTGATTTGTCTTATTGTTTTTATATTTTGATGAAATATGATTTGTTTGTTATTTCTTTAATTTTATTTTTTCAGTATCATCATGTCTTCCAAACATATGTCCGGACACCAAAAGAGAAAAAATAAACAAAGGATACAAGAACTAACCCAAAGTCAAGTCGGTGATATCAACAAATACTTTACTTCTAATAAAAGAGCAGGCGTCGAGAGTTCAAATACAAATAAAAATTTGATGGATATAGAACAAGAAAACAAGTTGGAAGAGAATGAAATTGATATTGAAAACATATCTGAACCACTCAAGAATAATAATGAAGAGGTGTATAAATCTGTTAACGTGGATGATTTGAATGACAATGATGAAGTTTTTCAATCAACCAAAGTGGATGAGTTCAATGAGAATGAATTCAATGATCCTGGAAAATGGGGCAACATTGATAAAAAAGTTAGAGATCTTTTAGTGGAAAGAGGTCCGAAGAGAGTTGTTCAAAGCTTGTTTCCGAAGGATAGTATGAAAAGACATTTTGATGCATCACACTATAAAAAAATTTTACCAAACGGGGAGGAAATTGATAGAAGATGTCTATTATATTCGGTATCTTTGAACAAGATTTTCTGTTTTGCTTGCAAGTTGTTCAAGAAAAGGGTTGGAGTCAATCAACTAGTTAATGAAGGATTCAACGATTGGCATAATTTGAGTCGTTGTCTATTGACTCATGAATCAAGTAGGGAACATATGGAGTGTATGACTAGTTGGCTTGACTTAGAAAGAAGATTGAAAAAAAATAAGGCAATTGATGCAAATGTGCTAGTACAACTCAATAAAGAGAGAGAACATTGGAGACAAGTATTGCAGAGGATAATATCGATTGTGCAAAGATTAGCAAAAATAACTTGGCATTTCGAGGAAGTTGTGAGAAACTTTATGAAGAGAACAATGGTATATTTTTGCAAATGATTGAAATGATTCTTGAGTTTGATCCAAAGAATGAAAGAGCACCTTCGACGTATTCGGACCAAGAGACTTATGTTACATATCTCGAATGAATCCAAAATGAATTGATTCAGATGTTGGCAAATGAAGTGAGGAAAAAATACTTGCAAAAGTTAAACATGCAAAATATTTTTCCGTCATCCTTGATTGTACTCCAGATGCTAGTCACAAGGAGGAAATGTCTCTTATCATACGATGCTTGGATGATTCAGAAAGTTCCACGAAAGTAGAAGAATATTGGGTACAATTTTTAGAGGTAGATGACACCTCAGGACTTGGACTTTTTACACATCTTCAAAATGCTTTGGTCAATCTTGAACTTGATATTGATGATATAAGAGGTCAAGGATATGACAATGGATCGAATATGAAAGGAAAAAATAAGGGTGTTCAGAAAAGACTACTTGAAGTAAATCCGAGAGCTTTTTATACTCCTTGTGGTTGTCATAGTCTTAATTTGACATTATGCGATATGGCAAACTCTTGTGCTAGAGCTATGTCTTTTTTTGGAGTGATCCAACGTATTTATACATTGTTTTCTTCTTCTACTAAGCGATGGAAAATTTTTAAAGACCGTGTGAAGGGTTTGACTGTTAAGCCATTGTCTCAAACACGTTGGGAAAGTCATGTTGAGAGTGTTAAAGCTATAAAAGAACAGATTGTGCAAATAAGAGATGTTTTACTTGATTTGACACATGATACTGAAGATCCCAAGACAAAAAGTGAAGCTGAATCGTTGGCATTATATGAATTTGAGAATTTTGAGTTCTTGCTCGGTGTGGTAATTTGGTATAAAGTGTTATATGCAATCAACACTGTGAGTAAATTTCTTCAATCTGAGAACATGGATATTGATGTTGCTATCACTCTTCTGCAAGGACTTATTTCATTTCTTGAAGAATATAGAGAAAATGGTTTTGATAAATCCATGAGTGAAGCCACGAAATGGCAAGTGAGATGGGCATCGAAGTCAGTATTTAGAGAAAAACGTATTATTAGAAGAAATAAACAATTTGATGAAAGCAACAAAGTGATGAAGTAACACAATCAGCAGAGGATTCTTTCGAGTTAACTATTTTCTCTTTATAATTGACCGAACTCGTTCTTCTATAGAAACTCGATTTGCGCAATTTAAAATATATGAGGAAACTTTTGGTTTTTGTTCAATATGGAGAGGTTGCAACATGCCGATGATGACAACTTGTTGAGGTCTTGCAAAAATCTTCAAAATTCTCTAACACATAATGGTTGCTCGACATTGATGGCAATGATTTATTTTCGAGTTATCATTTTTGAAGTGTTCTTTACCAAGAGAAACAAAATCTGCAATTGATATGGTGGATTATTTGAAGAATATGGATGGGTGTTTTCCAAATGCTTACATTGCTTATAAGATCTTGTTGACAATACCAGTTACTGTAGCAAGTGCAGAAAGAAGCTTCTCAAAGTTGAAGCTTATTAAAAGCTTTCTTAGATCAACCATGTCCCAAGAAAGATTGAATGGGTTAGCTATGTTATCAATTGAGAAAGGCATTATTGAACAACTTGATTATACAGACTTGACTAATACTTTTGTCGCCAAAACTGTGAGGCGAGTTGTATTTAAGTAATTACTTTGAATATGATTGCCACATTATAAAGTTTATTTTTTCATATTATTTTATATTGTCTTTAAATTCGTAAAAAAAGGCCCATTTTAAAGTTTGACTCAGGCCAAAATATTGCTAGGCACGGCCCTGGTTATGTGAGATAGAGTGCACGTGGCGTTCCCTATACCTTGACGTGGATGTGCGGCGTCAATCGGTGGTCATGCGGCGACGCGTGCTTGGCAGCTTGGCGTCGATCCAAAGTGGTTGTTTGTAGTGGCGTCGGGTGAAGAAGGAGAAGATTGGGTTATTATCCATTTTCAGATTTGTTTATTAAAAAAAAAAGGAAAAATTGATGGATAGCAAGTTTGGTTCTTTCTTGATTCGAAATCAAGAAATGGACCAATTTCGATTTGGGCAAAAGTTATGGATTGCAAGTTTGGGCTTTACTGAAAATGGGCTGCAGATTTTGAAGGAGTTCAAATAAAGGGCTGACACTTGCAAATGGAAATTGAAGAATTGGGTCGGGTTGTGGTTCAATTAGACTTTGATTTATTTGTAATATTGTATCTAGGATGGCCATAAATTTGTTCTTGCTTTTAATTATTGCTTTTATTGCTTTAATTATTTTATGAATTATATGTCATTCGTATAACATGTCATATAGATCGCATTTACACCGTTTTAGGTACTATATTGTCATGCATAGTTTCAGAACTGGCAAAATTAATCCGGCCCGATGGGCTGGCCCAGCCTGCCCGATTATAGGTTGGGTTGGGCCTTATTTTTTTAGGGCCAAAAAAAAATCAGGCCTAATTAAAAAGCCCGATTCAATAGGCCCGTCGGGCCAAAATAGCCCGATTTTTTTGGGCTGGCCCGAGCCCAACACTATTTTAAAATTTTTTTTTGCAACAAATCTATTTCAATCTTTCTTGGGTCCAGTAGAATCATATTTTCAGTCCACACAAAGTTAAGAAAAAATTCAATTTGACAATTTCACATACACAACAAAGAAAAAACCCTACCCATGAATCCATCACCCAACCTCAAATCGCCTTCACCACAACCTGCACTGTAAGTTGCAACTCGAATATCCCCACTGCGTCAAATGCGTCGCCCTCCACCACCTCTCCCATTGTCGCCCACCTATGACAGTACGAACTCATGTTTTTTTTTCTTTCAGTTGTATGATATTTGAACTTGTTAATGTAAACAAATTAAAACTTCTGCAAGGTTGCAAGCACATACATATACACAAGTGACTCAGTGAAAATGGAGGAGCGAGGACTGATATTGGAATTTGGAAGTGGTGGCGCCTGAGCTTTAGTCCAGTAGGAATGTAGGATATAAATTATCACTTTTCTTTGTTTTTATGTTTTTTATTTTATTTTTATTCTTTGATTTCTGATATATCTTACCTCTATTCTTGATTTAACGATTTATGGGTTTGTCATTACTTGTGGATGGAAGCTTATAAACAAGATAGACATATGCTTTCAGTGGTTTTTCGGCCAATTAGTATCACAATTTTGGTTTTTTGAATTTTTTTGTTTCTTTTTAAAATATTTAACTTGGGCTAATTTTGCCCGATAGCCCGTGGTAGGGCTGGGATGGGCCAAGGAAATTGAGGCCCAATGCAAATTTGGCAGCCCGATCCAGCCCAATTTCCTGATCTAGCCCATTGGGCTTGGGTCGGGCTGGCCCAGTCCGACCCATTGCCATTCTACATAGTTTCAATATTTATTTTTGTTTCTAATTTTTAATTAGATTTGAAAATTTATATTTTGATTAATAATTCAACCAATTTTTTAAACTTGGTTGGGATATTATTAATTTTTCTAAAATCCAATAATTAAAAATATTAAGTGAGAGAGGGTGCACTATTCTTAGTGAGCCCACAGTCTCCTCTATTAGCCCATTAGTAAGAATATATGTATGCCTCGCCAATTTTATTGGTCTCCCTATAGGAGGGCTACATTGTTTCGGTTACTACTTACTAGATTGGGTCAATTTTTTATGGTGATTAATTTTTAAGTGTTAATTAATTATGATTCCCTATAGGTAACATAATTAATTTGGTACTGGAAATAATCAATATAGGGGTTATGCACTTAAATCATGTACATCATGGGAACTTCTTCCTATAGAATATCCAAACGACGTCAATGATGGCCAAAATTATGCGGTATTAAATTAATATTGCATGAGTTGCTAGATATATTGAATTTAGTGGTTCCAACCTAGCCATAAATCACATTTATTTCTTTTATAGAGAAATATGTTTAAGATTTTGGGGTTTTAGGTCATCGCATATGAAATCTATTTGTTGTATGCAAGCTCATTTTATTTTGAATTTTATATTTCAGAAAAATGTCTGCTCATTCACTGTCCATGATACTATCTAAAAAGCAACTAGTTGGAGAAATTATATTGATTGGAAAAGAAATCTCATGATTGTTCTAACTATGGAGAAGCTAAAATTTGTGCTAACTGAACCATATCCCACTGCTCCCATTGCGGAGTCCTCGACCGAACAAAAAAGGCTTATGATAAGTGGACTCATTCTAATGAGATGGCCCACTGCTACATTTTGGGATCTATCTCATAAGTGGACTCATTCTAATGAGATGGCCCACCAATCTTATAAGTGGACTCATTCTAATGAGATGGTCCACTGCTACATTTTGGGATCTATCTCATATGTGTTGCAGCAGAAACATCAGAGTATGAGTACTGCTATTGAAATCACGGAAAGCCTCCGGGAAATGTTCGAGCACCAAGGACGGTGTTGGGAAATTTATTTGTTATATTTTGATGAATTCCATGTAAAACTTAGACTAGAAAGTTGGCACCCCACTTTTGTTGTAATGTGAGTTGTAATAGATAGGGTTGTACGAGCCGAGTCAAGTCGGCTATGCCTGGATATACAAGAAGTCAATCAAGACTAAAATGAAGACTCCACTCGTGGAACAACCGAGTATGGCAAGAAGGAGAAGTCAAGAACTCGATCGAAGGAGTATCACCGGGATACAAACAGTGAAGTGTCACTCAGTCAACTCAAGAAGCCAAGTCTCAAGTTGAAGTGACAATGAGTCATCCATCGACCGAAGCGATTCAAGTCACCTGGGGAAGTTAGAGAATTGCGATCACGTCAAGAGAATCGAAAAGAATCATTTTTTAATGTAAGTCAAGAATATTACCTAAACAAGTAATACTTCCATGTTTGCCATGTCTTAAAGTGTCCATCCCCGAAGCGTGCAAAAGGAATAAACTAATGGGAAGTCATCACCCTTGTGTCGACTAAAAGAAAAGTGAATCCTCATTTAATACGAGGAAATGTCAATATCAAGGACTCGCAAAAAGATAAGCCAACAAACACAAGTGAGTTTTGAAAATCAGCCTATCTCTTCAACGGGCAGATTTTTGAAAGTTCACTATAAAAGGTTGAGGAATCACTTTGAGAGAAGGTTACCTGAACCACGAACATTCAAGCTATTACTCGAATCAGTAACTCCGCAAAATATTCTCAAGTTATTCAAGCAAATCCTCAAGCCTAAATTTCGAAGGAAATCAATCCAACACCAAGTCATGAAGGAAAGACAAATTCAAACTTTGAAGAAGAAACTTTTGAAGAATCAAAAGGGGTCTACATTCCAAGGAGGATTGTAGAAAGGTTCAAGGTCGAACTAGTCTCAAGTTATTGGAGGGCTTCATGATCAAATCCAAGAAGCTTGAGCAAGTGAGTCAAGAGTAACAAAGCGACCACCACCCCGTGAAGAAGGTTGAGTCGACGAGAAGCCACCATTGTGACCAAGGCATCTCTAGATTGAGTCCACTACAACAAATATGAGATAATATGACGAAAAATGTCATCATATAAACTTGTTTTTTCGTCACTAAATGTATTGGGTGACGAAAATTGAGCGTCATAAAGATCGTCATTGTAGTCTGTCATAAAAGGTATACATGACCATTTTTGCAATTTGTCACTATAAAATTAACCTTTGATCCCGCTAATAACAATTGTCACGATTTGTATCATTTATTGTGACGCTACATCGTCACATTAACGATAAAATGTTTGTCATATATATTGTTTATTTGTCACAAAAAGTATATTTTTAATGATGAAAGCATGTTTTGTCATCATAACATTAATTGTTAGTGAGCGACCACGATCGCATTGCCAAATTCATCAAATTCTAATGACGAATTTTGGTGTTGCGATTGTGTTTATAATTCGTCATGTATTACATGACTTGTCATGAAAGAAGTAATTTAACGTTACAAAATATTGTGTGTCACTTAATGTGTATTTATAATGACAAAATAATGTGTCACCAATAATTACGATTCAACGACGAGATATGTGTTGTCACCATAAGAATATGTAACGTGATGATTTTGTTTGTCATGGAAACAATCGCAATATATGACAAAACTTATCAGCGTCGCTAATTGCGTCGAAATAATGATGAAATTGTCCGTCATAAAAATGAATATATAGTGACAAAATGTAACGTCACATAATAGATTTATACAGTGACAAGTTTTGAAGATATTTGTGACGATACAAGTCATCATTATAGTGTATTTTTAATAACAAATTGTATACCGTCAAAGAATAATTTTTTTTGTGACGACTAAGTTTATTGTAATAAATGAGTGTTTAAGTTACAAAATAATTCATTGTCACCAATTGATAGCTTTCTTACATGACAAAATAATTGTCATGGAAACAAGTATTTTAAGCAATGTAACTGGCACATTTTTTTACATATATAATGATTTAAATATTAATTTGTAAAATATTCTATCAATAGATTATTAATAGTACAAAGTGCAAGCTCAAATGCAGTTAAGCATGAAAAATAAAAATAAAAATAAAATCAATCATGTTTGATTAAGTAGAATATGATTATTTATCTATATAAGAGAAATAATAAGATATCCATATTTCAAATGGACAATAAACTACTTGAACAATGTCGAAAAAACAAACAATAAATATCCAAAACAAAAAGAAAAGAGTACTTAGATTAATTATATAGGTTTAGAGATTATTCCCACTCGCAGCCATGAATGCCGTAATCTTTTCAATACAAGTACCTTTTTGACTGAGCTAGTCTTTCAAATCACCCACTCGTGACTTAAGCCCACTCACTTGAAATTCCGATTCTTGTAACTTCTCTTGTGTCTCTTGAAGTTTATTTTGCAGTGAGTCATACGATGTGGTGCGTCTACTTGGAGGTTTTGGGCCATAGCCAAGGTCCTTTATATAACCAGATCCATGGCCAAAAACCTCAAGAACTATTTCATCGACACTTTTCTCAATTCTTTCCTCCGTATATTGGGTTCGCTTTGATATCATCAACTCCTATTTGATTATTGGACATACAAATATACAATTAATATCATGACACAAGCTAAGATGTACAATAAAAATGTGTATGTGAATGATTACCCAATTCTCTTGAGCCTCAACTCTTGACCAACCATCTTTCCCTTCATGATGCCTTCGCCCATTATTTGACCACGTCTTCTTTTCTTTGAGACAACCGCACGTCCTCGCACATAAAAAAAAAAGGATGACGAATAAAAAATTATATGTTTATTTTTGTAATTCTTATATATAAAGAAGTTCCATTTCCACAACACTAAAAGACTAAGACATGAACATTTTGCATCCGATGCGAGAAGAAATTAAAATCGAATAAAAAAGAATATCTTTTAACTAATGTCGATATTATGATGACATGTTGTATAGCCTCGCATCATATGTGATTCACTTTAATCGGGATCGAATGACACTAGTCCAATTCAAAGATACGGGGAGGGATGAATCTATTGAAGATAGTAATATCATATGGAAATAATATGCAACAACCCATTTTACAAATGATAAAAAAAATAGAGAGCTAAAAGCACATTTCATTTTTTATTTTTTTCCGAGAAATTTGATTGCAATGACTAAATGTGCCTCTGTCATTATGCATGGGTTGCTTATCTTAATAATTCAGGACCAAACCTTCTTACAAATTCAAGGGAATAATTTTTGGTTTAACAACTCAATTCCTTCACATAAACACAAACAATTAGGTACATTTACATGCTTTAATTTACCATCCCAGGCTTATGTTCAATATAATTGAAGAAAGCGCAACAGATACTTCTTATTCTACTAAACCAAGGTATCAAGAAAGATATTTTCAACATATCATTATCTTTGGGCGAGCAAAGAAGAAGTCGCACGCAATGCTCGCCCAAACCAGATGCCTCCATCTCTAGCAAAGGTCATTTGAGGTGATATTCTTGTTTTATCTCTCATTGCACTCTGATCAATACTTAGTGGATTCCTCCAGGAGTTGGAGAAGAGAGGATTAGAAGAATTACCCCATCCTCGAACCTCTATAAAAATTACTGTGTCATTTACATTTCAGCATTTAATTTCGGCATATCATTTTATATCTGCTGATAATTTGCTATCCAATTTGATAATTAACAAAGTGCTAAAACCAAGTGTTAAAACAAACTTAAACCAAATTCAAGGGTGTTAAGTCTTCCGCTGAAAATCCCATCACATCCAAGTTAAGGTTTAGACTAAACAAAATGAGTTATTCTATCAACAAACTCAATCGAAACCGTTGAGTGGCTAACTCGCGTTGGTTAACTAACCTAGTCATGTCCCTCAAGGACTTAGTTGTGTATTTAACTCTATATTATTTTAAAAGGACTAAAATCGAAAAGTTAGTAAGGTTTATTCAACCCCCTTCTAAACATTACTCACACCCCCTAGGACCTACGGGTGGTATCGGAGCGGTTGGTTCATTGAGCCTTCCGCACTGTTCTTGAACTATATCTCCAATCTTTCAAAGAAGCTTTTAACACTTGTTCTTTCAAAAGCCTTTTTTTTAAAAAGAAAAGTTATTATCATGGAAGCAAATTTGACACGCATCCCTATGTTCACCATTGAGGAATTTGATTCTTTGGAAAATACGTATGCGAGGCTCATCTATCGACTTTACATGCTTTGAGATATGGATAGTGATAGAGGATGGGCCACTGCAAATAATGAAGGTGAACACAACAGCAAGGAGAGAGCTGCTGCGGAAGAGAAGAAAAAATTTGCTGCTTTGCTCTAGACCGGTATGGTTGAAAAACCAAGAGCTGAATGGACAAATGATGACAAAAAAGATACAACTTTGACAATGTGGCCAAGGATATACTTTACAAGACTTTGGACAAAGCCATGTTCAACAAAGTCAAATCTTGCAAGATAGCCAAAGAAATCTGGGATAAATTAACTTTAATTTGTGAAGGATCTGAGCAAATTAAGGAAAACAAATTATCTGTTTTTGTTCAAAAATTTGAAAACTTTAAAATGCTTGCGGTGAGACAACGGATCACCGGATGCTAGATTCACTGGAATTACAAATGAGATCTCAAAGATTTGGAAAGGAATACACATAGAAGGAGATGTGTATAAAGATTCTAAGAAGTCACCCAGCTGAATGGGAAATGAAGACCATAGCTCTAAGGCACTCGATGGACCTATCAAAAACATCCAATCATGAACTATTCTCGGACCTTAAAGTTTATGAATTCGAAATGAGAAGAAAAGATAAAGAGGAGACAGTTGTTCCCAAAACAGCTACACTCATAGTCAAGGAAGGGAAGAGAGCCGAGACTAAAGAAATCACGACCAGGAGAAATTGCCTTGATGGTTAAAAGGTTCAACAAGTTTTTCAACAAGAACTACAAAAGAACCAAAGGCAAATCCTTAAGAAGGCATTCACTCCCTCCAAGTCAAGGGAAGATAGGCCAAAGAAAGAGAGCCGAGTATGTCGAATATCAAAGACCCGACAACACAAGAAATGAGAGAGCCGATCAAAAAGTTGAAAACCTATGTTGGAATTGCGGACAACCAGGACACTTTGCTATTGATTTGTCCATATCATGTAGTCAATAAATACGGGAATGAAGAAGAGAGAAGAGTCTTGAGAGAAAGAAGACAAGAAAAGAAAAAGGCAATGTTGGTCGCCGAGATCGCCGAGATAGCTAAGTCAAAGGAAGTAGCAAACTCGAGAGTAGTGAAGCCGACTACTTAAGTGACTCGAAGAAAAAAAAACCTTAATATGTCTAATGGCCAAAGAACAAGATCAACTCGACTAAGAAGATGAGGTACACTCTAACTCATCCCACTCGATTCTAGTGATAGTGATCGTGACACACACACTTCATCACCCACTTTGATCTTTATGATTCATTAGGCAAGATGATGAACGATTTTGAGCACATTAAATCCTCACACACTATTAATTGAGGAAAACATCCAAATTAAAAGCAAGACTCACAATTGACTAAGAGGAGTACTCTAAGTCACATAGGCGATGAGAACAAAAAGTCAAGGCTTAAAATGCTAAACTAATAGCAGAGATAGTCGCTATAGAAAAGAGAGAAAATGATCTCAAAAATGTGATTGCTTCATTCACAAAGGCATCTAAATCAGTGGATGACCTTATCATGAGCCAAAAAGAATGTGGAGACAAGACAGGCATAGGATTAAATTCCTTTGTGCATAGTCAAACTCAAGAGTGATCTTGGAAATAGGATCTTTAGGTAATGAAGCATCTCAAAAATCTAAGACACCAAATGTTGCACACACATTCATTCCAAAGCACAATCACAAACAAACTCGGCTATAAAGGAAAAGGAAAAGGAAAACAACCGATTGAGTATCTTTGAGAGGACAAATGAGAAGAAATCTAGCGAGTTCCTCAAAGAAACTCCAAACAGGAAGTACTGAAGAAGAAACAGAGATACGAGAATCCCCAGAAGTTCTATCAAAGGAACACAAATGATGGGAATGGTAGAAACTACCCAAGCCAAGTGATTGGAATAATGTGAAATATCAAAGAAAGACCTATGGAATACATGCCAAAATGGCAAAGGCACGGAACTCAAGAAAGGTCATTCCAAAGACAAAAGAGATATCATCGGCGCACACATATGCACCCAAGCACTACACTCGAAATATCACAAATACCCAAGAAAAGAAATTGCTAAAGCACACGCACAGGCATACGAGACGAAAGATACTGATTGTATGAACCTAAAGCCCCCAAGCAATTTGCCAAAGTGAATTATGATTATGGCACGAGATAGATGGCAACCTCTTAGAGTCGATCATTTGGCTATAGGTTGGTTGGATCATCTTACAACACTAACCCCTCGGGACCCAGGCAAGTATGGGTACCTAAAAATTAATTTCCTTGAGTGCGGGTTCAACGAACAAGTGAGTGCCAAGGAACCTGGTACATGGACAATGGTTGTTCCGGACACATGATATGAAATAAGAAAAATCTATCAAAATTCAAGGAAATTAGAGGCGCAAAAGTAATATTTGGAGGAAATGAAGCTCCGGGGAAATAAGAGGTACTAGATACATCAAGAAAAATGGATTAGAAATCACGATGTTGCTTATGTCGAAGGCCTCGACTTGACTTTAAGTATCGCCAACTCGTGACAAGGGCTATAATGTTGGATTCAATAAGGGAGTATGCCAAATCAAAGATATTGAATCAAATGAAGTGGTGTTGCAAGGATCCGCATGAAGAACATGTATGTGGTAGATTGGTCGATCCACACCAAGCACTTGTCTGTAGCAAAAAGAGTAAAACTCGAATCAAGTTGGTTGTGGCACAAGAAGGTTGTGAGTCACCCTGAATTTCAAGACAATCAACAAGCTTGCAAGAAGTAATCTTGTAGAAGGACTACCGGACTCGGTGTATGTTGGGAAATTATTTTGTAGATTTTGATGAATGCCATGTAAAACTTAGAATAGAAAGTTGGCACCCCACTTTTGTTGTAAATTGAATTGTAATAGATAGGGCTGGTCGAGCTGAGTAGTCACTATGCTGAACATGCAAGAAGACAACTAGAGACTAGAAGGAAGACTCACATTGTGAGGCGGTGAGTGTGGCAAGGAAGAAGAGACAGAACTCGATCAAGGTGCAGATCGAGATGCAAATGAGTGAAGTGAATCGATCAAAGTCAACTCAAGATAGCCAAGTCTCAAGTTGAAGTGACGGAAGAGTCATCCAATGATTGGAAGGCGACTCAAGTCACCTGGGAAGGCAAGGAAATGCGGTCAAGTCGAGATAATCGAAAGAGATCCGTTGCACGAAATCAAGAGAATTACTTAAACAAGTTATACATCCATACTACCTTTCTTAAAGTACGCATCCCGAAAGCGTGCAAAAAGAATAAACCAATGGGAAGCACTGCACCTGTGTCAGATCTCTGAAAAGTGAAGGATCATTTATACGAGGAAATGTCAATTCCAAGAACTTGCAACAAGACAAGCCAATGACCACAAGTGACTTTCAAAAATAAGCCTATCTCTTCAACGGGCAGATTTTTTGAAAGATCACTATAAAAGGCCGAGAATCACTCGAGAGAAGGTTACCGACCTGAACCACGAACATTCAAGCTAACATTTGAACTGTAACCTGAAATTACTCTCAAGCCATTCAAGATCAATCCTCAAAGCCTACATTACGAAGGAAATCAATCCAACACTCACCTGTGAAGGAAAGACGACTTCAATCAGTTGAAGAGGAAACATTTGAAGAATCAAGGGGTCTACATTCCACGAAGGATTGTAGAAAGGTTCAAGGTCGAACCAGGCTTAAGTTATTTGGAGGGCTTCGTGATCAAATCCAAGGAACTTGAGCAAGTGGGCTGTAGTAGCAAGGCAGCTGCCCTGTGAAGAAGCTGAGTCGTACGAGAAGCCAGACTGTGTGACCAAGGCATCTCCAGACTGAGTCCCAAAGGATCAAGTCAGCTGTGTGATCAAGACTTGTATCCGGGTCGTTAACCACTCTGTATATTGATCAATACTTAGTGGATTCATCCAAGTGGTTGGAGAAGAGAGGATTAGAAGAATTACCCCATCTTCGAACCTCTATAAAAACTTATCGTGTCATTTACATTTCAAAGACTTTAATTTCTCGCATATTACATTTATATCTGTGATAAATTTGATATCCAATTGATAATCAACTCGAGTGCTAAAACCAAATATTAAAACAAACTTAACCAAATTTAAGGGTGTTAAGTCTTCCCCAAAAACATATCACAATCGAGTTAAGTTTTAGACTAAGCGGTGAGTTATTCTATCAACAAAACGAGTCAGTCTTGAGTGGCTAACTCTGTTTGGTTAACTAACTTAGCTTGTCCATCAAGGACTTAGCCGTGAATAATTAACTCGAATATTTAAAAGGACTAAATCAAAAAATTGGTAAGGTTTATTCAACCCCCGATGAACGTTAAAAATGTATAATTATTTTAGGCTTATATTATTATTTTACCTTATTAATATTATTAATAAAATGAATTTATAGTATTATTAATATGTTAGGAATAAAATAGAAATCAACATAGAATTGTATTTGGAAGCAATTTTTAGTGCGGAGTTTGGATCAACGAGCATAGCTTTCATTTCCGACATGATTTTGGGATGATTCTTGAAGATATGGATTCACAATCCATTCATTTACAAGTTTTCAGAGAGATTGAAACCAAAAATCAAAGTTTGGAATGATATTTTCTTGGATAAAAAAATTCATCATAAAATGAGGATTGAAGGGTGCTCATTTAATTTCCAGACTTGACCAAGTTTGGTATTTTGGACATAACTCGAAAAATACAAGGTGTTTGTATCTGAAATTTTTACTGAGTATGTACAAATCATAGAGCTGCAACATTGATGAAGACCCCAAAGTCATATTTGTATTGGATGAATTTATAAAAATCCAAGAGGCTGCTGCACTAGTCAATCCCGTATGCCAACCACATCTCAATTATTCAACCATATCTTGGCCCATGGTTGTTCAAATTCAATGAAATCAGTTGGAAATTCAAGCCAACTCATGTGATAATTGATTTGTGGAAGAAAATTGAGCAAAGATGGCTGATATCATGGACAAAATGACCAGTCAAAGAAGGTGGCAAAGTTGGTATTGATTTCCTTATTTTCTTACTTGTAATAAAAATAAAGAAAAAAATAATTGTAAATTGATTTTTAGTTGGCTATAAATAGAGGTCATTAGCATTAGCCAAGAGCAAGTTTTATGTAGAGAAAGTTAGAGTTACAAAGTTCAAAAGAATTTTTCTTTCTTGCTTTTCTTAAATTATAGTAAGATTTCTAGTATTTTATAAAATGTTTGCTTTAGTTTTTCTTCAATCTTTTGTTTTCTCTATTTTTTTATGTTATTCTAAGTTTATTTTGTTGAGGAAATGGGGTGAAACTCTTGATGAAGGATAAGGAATGATTGTAGATTCATATTAAATTTCATTGTTTGTATCATCAATTTGTTTTTAGCTTATACATTTTTGTTTGGTGGTGTTTCTTGATTTATGTATATCTATTGACACAACAAATACTTGGTTCCATTTAGTTAAATGTCCGGTTTTATTTCAACCGACTACTAATGTGGATACCTTAATTTGTTGTAGACAAAAGAATACATAAATACTTGATCCCATAAACAAGTATTGATGTTATAAGATAAATTCTAATTGATGATATAACATGATTACCTCATTGCATGATTTATATGTATAATATCTTCCCATTGGAACCTTCTTTGTGTATGGATTCCAATAGTGGCAATCTAAGAGGTAAGAAAATATAATCATTCCTTTATCCGAAATAAAGAGTGGATCCCTAATCCTCAACATTTCTATTAATTAAATTTCTTGTAACTAAAAAAATATTCTTACTAGTAAAAAAAAACCCATTTACTCATCCTTTAAATAAGAAATATCCTGTAAACTTCCATCAACTTCCTCAGGATCGACCTCGGACTCCCGAGAAATTTATTACTTGAGAAAACCTGCACTTGGGTTTGCAACCTTAAAGTTGTAGCAAGTTTTTGGCGCCGCCGTTCTTGGGAAGGCAAGGTAGGTTTCCAGGTTTGTATATATATCATTTGTAAATATTGTGTGTTTATATGCTTACATGGTGTCGTAGTCAAATTCTCGCCGTTTAATTAGATATAATTCAGAAAATTTCATAAAAATTTTGATTCACCTCCACACACACCAATTATGGCTGAAGAAGTAATTGCTCAAAATGAGATGGAAAGAGTGGAAAATCAAGAAGTGCATAATATGCGTTATTATTTGCAACCTCCTCGAAATTCTACTCCTTCTTGTTTCATTTTTCCACTAAATGCAAACAACTTTCGATTTAAGCCAGGATGATACCTTTACTTCCTAATTTTCATGGTATGGATTAAGAAAGCCCATATTTACATTTAAAGGAATTTGAAGAAGTATGTGCCACATTTGATGATCAAAATTGCACGATTGAAATTGTTAAGCTCAAATTGTTTCCTTTTTCTTTAAAAGATAAAGCAAAAACTTGGCTTAGCTCGTTAAAACCTAGATCAATTGGTACATGGCAAGAAATGCAAATCGAATTTACGAAAAATTCTTTCCAACTCATAAAACAAATTCTTTGAAAAGACAAATTCAAATTTTTCTCAAAATCCTAAAGATGTTTTCTTTGAATGTTGGGAAAAGTTTAAAGAGTTGTTGAATTCTGCCCACATCATGGTTTTGAAAATTGGCGTATAATCGCTTCTTTTATGAAGGTTTAAATCCACGAAACTAAGCAATTTATTGAATCAATGTGTAACGGTCAATTTCTTGATAAAGAACCCGATGAAGCGCTAGAATATCTTGACTATTTGGCGAAAATTCTCAATCTTGGCATAGTGTTGATGAAAATAAAGGAAAACTCAATCTTACTCAAGAAGATAGTTTAAGTGCTAGACTTGCACTTTTGGCTAAAAGAATCGATGACATGGAAGTTAAAAAAGTAAAAGAAGTTAAATCATGCAAGATAAAAAAGTTTGTGAAATTTGTGGACTTAAAGAACACTCAACTAATGATTGTCCTCACATTCTGTTGAAGCAAATGTCATGAATGGATTTAGAAAACCTTTTCAATCTCCATATTCTGAAACTTACAATCCACAATGGAGAAATCATCCTAATTTCGGTTGGCGTGATAATAATCAAGCTCAACCAATAAATTCACAAAAGCCACCAAAATTTCCTTCATATCCATCTCCACATGTAAAATCAATTGAGGAGACTTTGCAAGCATTTATGAATGAACAAACAAACATCAATAATAAAACTTCTCGTGCTATCAATGAGATCAAGAACTCACTTTCAACACTCACGCTTCTTTGCGAATTCAAGAAAAGGGTAAGTTTCTGCTCAACCTCAACCTAATCCTTCTACGCAGTGTTGTGCTTCTACTTGGTGAAAATCCGAAAATGAGGCCAATTCATCACAACACTTGAAGTGGAAAAATTGTTGATAAAACAATTCATCCTAAGAAAGTTCTAAATTCATCTTGAGAAATGAATAATGAAAATTGTGATGATGAAGAAGGTAAGTTGAATAAATGTAAGTTTGAAAATGATGAAACATATTCACCTCCTCCCCCTTTTCCTCAAAGATTGCAACCAACTCAAAAATTGAACTCAAATTCTGAAATTTTTGAGCTTTTAAACAAGTCAAAATTAACATTCCTTTGTTGGATGCAATCAAACAAGTCCCACCTTATGCAAAATTTTTGAAAGATTTGTGCACAATTAAAAGAAAACATCATGTGAAGAAAAAGCATTTTTAATCGAAAATGTGAGTTCAATTATACAACAATTTGCTCCACCTAAGTACAAAGATCCAGGTACATCCAACAATTTCATGCATTATAGGAGACACTAGAATTGAACGCGCTTTACTTGATCTTGGTGCTAGCGTAAATCTTCTACCTTTTTCGATCTATGAACAACTAGGTTTGGGTGAACTTAAAGAAACTCCAATTGTACTCCAACTAGGCGATCGATCAATTAAAATTCCAAAAGGAATAGTAGAAGATGTGTTGGTACAAATTGACAAGTTTTATTTTCCCGTTGATTTCATTGTTTTGGATACTCACCGGTTTATAGATGCAAAAACACAAATTCTGTCATTTTAGGTCGTCCATTTCTTGCAACTTCAAATGCATTGATTAATCTGTAGAAATGGTATTTTGAAATTATCTTTTGGAAATATGACTTTGGAATTAAATGTGTTCAATGTTTGCAAACAACAACTGTGATGATACCGAACTACATGAAGTTGATTTAATTGAAGAAATTGTTCACGAAAATTTCACTTTGTCAATAATTCTTTCAATTCTTGAAACATGTTTTGAAAATGAGAGAGTTTGTGATATGAAATGTTTTGATGTCTCCAATGGATTTTTACAAACACTAGAAAACCATTTTTGGAAACCAAAAATTGAAGAGTTATCATCATCGAGTGCAACCTATTCCTTCAAGCATAAAAGCTCCAAAAATTGATTTGAAACCTTTACCATCCGATTTGAAATACTCTTTTCTTGGTGAGAGTGAAACTTTGCACTGTAATAATTTCTTCCAAACTTGATGCATATCGGGAAAGTAAGTTGATCGAGATTTTGAAAATGCATAAAAATGCCTTAGGGTGGACCATTCTTGATATTAAAGGTATTAGTCCTCTCGATTTGCACACATAATATTTATTTAGAGGAAAATGCAAAACCATCTAGAGAAATGCAACAAGACTAAATCCTAATATGAAAGAAATAGTGAGGAATGAAATTATTAAACTCTTAGATAATGAAATAATTTATCCTATTTACGACAAGAAATGGGTAAGTCCTATTCATGTTGTCTTAGAAGAAGTCCTGGGTTACAGATGGTTAAAAATGAAAATAATGAATCGATTCCAACTAGAACCATTCTTGGTTGGCGTGTGTGCATTGACTACGGAAACTTAACTCGATTACCCGAAAGGATCATTTTCCATTACCTTTTATGGATCAAATTTTAGAAAGAGTTGCAGGTCATAAATTCTATTGTTTCTTAGATGGATATTCGGATATAATCAAATTGAAATTGCACTTGAAGATCAAGAGAAAACAACTTTTACATGTCCTTTTGGTACATTTGCATATAGAAGGATGCTTTTGGATTATGTAATGCACCGGCTACATTCCAACGATGCATGCTTAGCATTTTTAGTGACATGGTTGAACGTTTTCTTGAAGTCTTTATGGATGATTTTTCGATTTTGGTGAATCATTTGAAGATTGTTTGTTAAACTTAGAAAAGGTTTTGATCGAGGTGTGAAGAAAAGAACCTTGTGCTTAATTGGGAAAAATGTCATTTTATGGTAACAATCGGTATTGTTCTTGGACACATTATTTCATAAAGAGGTATTGAGGTTGATAAATCCGAAGTGGAATTAATTGCCAATTTACCCGCACCAAAATCATGAAGGAGGTAAGATCATTTTTAGGGCATGCGGTTTTTTACGAAGATTTATCAAAGACTTTAGTATAATTTCTAAACCATTGTGTAATCTTCTTACAAAAGATGTTAGTTTTGAATGGATGAAAATTGTGAAAAAGCTTTTGTCAAACTTAAAAATATGCTTACATCTGCTTTATAATCCAACCTCCCGATTGGACTTTACCTTTTGAAATAATGTGTGATGCTAGTGACTATGCCGTTGGAGCTGTTTTAGGGCAAAGAAAAGAAAAGAAACCATATGTGATATACTATGCAAGTAAAACTTTGAATGGTGCTCAAATCAATTATTCAACCACTGAAAAAGAATTACTTGCTGTGGTATTTGCATTGGAAAAATTTCGATCCTATCTTGTTGGTTCACCAATTGTCGTTTTCAGTGATCATGCAGCTTTGAAATATCTTTTGTCAAAAAAGGATTCCAAACCAAGATTGATTAGGTGGATTCTCTTACTCCAAGAGTTTAATATTACCATTCGTGATAAGAAAGGTGTAGAAAACGTGGTAGCTGATCATTTATCAAGACTTATTTGTGATGATTCATTTCAAACTCCACCTATCAATGATACTTTTCCTGATGAACAACTATTCAATGTTACTGTAGTACCTTGGTTTGCAGATATTGTTAATTTTCTTGTGACAGGAATGATGCCATCAAATTGGAATTCACAAGATAAAAAGAAGTTTTTGAATGAGGTAAAAAGTTTTTCGGGCGATCCTACCTTTTCAAATATTGTCCAGATCAAATCTCTTCGTAGATGTGTACCCGACAATGAATGGGTAGGTAGCATTATTCAATTTTGTCATTCAAGCATGTGGTGGTCACTTTTCAAAAAAGAAAACCAAAGGCAAAGATCTTACAATGTGGATTTTATTGGCCAAACCTTTTCAAAGATACTTACGCTTTTTGCAAAAGTTGTGAAAATTGTCAAAAGTTAGGATCAATTTCAAAACGAAACATGATGCCTTTGAATCCTATTTTGGTGATTGAAATATTTGACTGTTGGGGTATTGATTTTATGGGGCCATTTCCAGTATCATTTGGTTTTATTTACATTTTAGTCGCAATAGATTATGTTTCAAAATGGATCGAGGCAATTCCTTGTCGAAACAATGATCATAAAACTGTGATAAAATTTCTAAAAGAAAATATTTTGAGTCGATTTGGAATTCCTCGAGTCATTATTAGTGATGGGGGAACACATTTTTCGCAACAAAGTTTTTGCATCTTTAATGAAAAAATATGGAATCACACATAAAGTTGCAACCCCTTATCACCCACAGACAAATGGGCAGGTTGAACTTGCAAATAGGGAGATAAAACAAATATTAGAAAAAACTGTTAACCCGAATCGTAAAGATTGGTCTTTTAGACTTATCGACGCACTTTGGGCATACAATCGCTTTTAAAACATCATTGGGAATGTCTCCTTATAGAATAGTTTATGGAAAACCTTGCCATTTACTGAACTTGAACATAAAGCTTATTGGGCAATTAAAATGTTTAACTTCAATCTTGACGATGCTTCGAAATTGAGAAAATTGCAAATCAATGAGCTTGAAGAATTAAGAAATGATGCATACGAGAATTCAAAAATTCATAAAGCAAGAATCAAAGAATTTCATGATAATAAAATTACAAGAAAAACATTTGAGATTGGTCAAAAGGTTTTGCTTTATAATTCAAGATTGCATTTATTTCCTGGAAAATTAAGGTCAAGGTGGAGTGGTCCTTTTATTGTGAAAAATATATATCCGTATGGAGTCATGATGACATTGAGAATCCTAGAAATGGTAATGTATTCAAAGTTAATGGACAAGGACTTAAACTGTTTCTAGAAAATCAATTCCTTCCGAGGGAAGTTCTTTTTCTTTATAATCCTTGTTATAATTAGTGAATATATTTGTTTCTTATAAATGTGTGTGTTTTGTAGTGTTTAATTATTTATTTTCCCTGGTTAAATGGCGGATAACGGTTTACGATGCGATTAAGTCGGACTCATCAGTTTCCCACAAACACTGATATTTGTACATAATTTTGTTTTCTCATTCTCTTTCATTTAGATTTAAAAAAAAATGGATAAAAGAATTCCCCCCACTCTCAAAAAGCGATTTGATTTTCTTTCTACAAATGAAATTTTGAAAATATACAAAGCCAGGCTAGAAAGGTTAAGAATGTTTATGAATAAAGGCATTCCGAAGATGTACGTTGGATAATTGAAGCAAAGGTAAGATTAGCGGGAGAATTTTCATTTTCTCCTACTAAATGCTTGCCTGGTCTTGGAAAAAGTTCATATTCAAAAAAACGAAGGGCCAAAAGACTACAAGTGTGTCACAAATGTGCTCGATGGACTTGTGACACAAGATGTCGTTCTTTAGGTATGGTTTCAAATCGAGAGGACAAAATTCAATTCATAAAGGATGGATGAGTAAGGAGTCTTTAGATAACATTCTATGGACTTTTGATACGCATCCTTGTGCATTTGTGCATCGTGAAATTCTCCGATTATGGCTCCAATTTCGAGAAGAACGTGATCTTTGTCTTGGGAATCGACGTTAAAAGACCTGTTTGCCAATTTATAAGAAAATTGGATGGGAAGCATATCCCCGGACCCATAGAGGGCGTTTAAGCCGTTTACGGACGTAAAACTGGATGAAGATGTGAGCCACAATCACAACTACTTTTATGTTCCTTCACATGTTAGCATTTTTTTTTGACTTTATTGTCTTTATTTTCAAACTTTTTGACAAAATAAAAGTTACAATAATCACATTTATTGTTGCATTCCTGTTCATACCTCAATAAATAGCGTTGCATTCACCCTTTCTTTTACAAAGATTGATTATATCGAAAAAAAAGAGAGAAAAAAATGGAGAGTTCTTCTTCCCGTAGAATTAACGGTGTTCTTTGTATTCGTGGTGCAAATCCTGGGAAAGACATTGTTTTCTTGAGGCGGTGATAATCTCGGTAAATTTTTAGCGAGAGAAGCACATTAACTTAGTATACGGGGAGGTAGTTTTGGGTTAATGGGGCGTGTTCTTTGGTTCTCGCCTATTTGGGAGGAGTCAGAGTCTTAGGAGTTATCCCGAAACCTTTAGTTGTCCGACAAATCACCGGGCAAACCATTGGAGATGAGTTAAGAGTATCAAACATGCAAGACAGAATGGTGAATATGATGCATAATGCAGATGCCTTTATCACCTTACCTGGTGGTTTTGGTACACTGGAGGAGTTATTCCAAGTGATCTCCTGGGCACAACTCAACATTCACCAGAAGCCTATAGGTATTCTTAATGTTAATGGTTTCTTTGATGGTTTATTGTCTTTTATAGATTTTGCCGTCGAGAAAGGTTTTATTTCACCGTCTGCCAGACGAATCATAATTTGTGCAACAACACCAAGTGAACTAATCGATCAACTCCAAACATTTGTTGCTGAACCTGATCCAAAAGTGGCTCATGTTGTTTGGTCGGAGGATAGAAGTAATAAACGCAAATTGGATTTGTCTCGGCGTTGTGAGATTTATCTTTCACGGGTATAACTACTCTGTGTTCTTCTACTTTCATTTCAAAAAGCCATACATCGTAATATCTTTTAAACCTTACTTTCCTATTTATTTTTGACATTGAGGACAATGTTTTAGATAAGTTGGGGGGGAAGGGATAATTGATATTATTTTTTTCCTAATTTACAATGTGTGATTTTGAAAATTGAAAATTAAAATAAAAAACAACACTGATGGCAGAGTAAAGAATGTCAGTTTGATATTCTTGAGACGCATCCCTATTTTTATTATCTTTCTAGTAATTCCCTTTGCAAAATATGGCATGTTGTGAATTTTTTTTTAAAAAAAATTGTGAATTGTCAAAACATGAAAATAGTCTTATTGTTGAATTCAACGATGTTATCTTGATTAAATTGAAAAAAAAAAACTACAAAAAAAAAGAAGAAAAGAAAGTGTTTTGTGCACATTCTAAGTTTTGTGGAAAGATTGGTTGTGATACATATAACTGAAAGTTTGATCATGATAAAGTATTTTATTTTTAATATTCACACATCTTTTGTGAATGAGTGGTGAGTTTGAGAAAACAAGCATTCCGAACTTTAATTGGTCGTTTGAAATGGTTATGTTGTGATTTGAAATACTTAAATATTCTACCTTACATGTGGAGAAATGATTTGGTTAACACCCACATTGTCAATTTCTGTTAAAAATACTCTATTACATAATTTGTGATGAGTATTCTTCATTGTTATGTTATCATTGTTAGGTCATGTTGTAAAAATACTCCATTAAATAATTTGTGATGAGTATTGTTAATAGTTAGTGATGTTGTAAAAAAAAAAAAAAAAAAAAAAAAAAAAAAAAAAAAAAAAAAAGAAAAAAAAAAGAAAAAAAAGAAAAAAATATATAAAAAATATTATCATTTTGTTTGCGATTCTAAACCAATGAAATTTGAGACATAATTTGATATGAAAAAATTAGGTGTTTCAAATTTTATAACTACCTATCTTATGCTCAATTTTAGTTTGAATGCTTGTCTAAATCATATTGGCCATTTCCTTGAGAGTTTTGATTGTTTTCCAACTCCAAGAGTGAACACCTCGCCAATTTACACAACAAACACTAACTTTTGTGAGGATATGGAGTTGAGACTTTTTCATGATCAAGTTTGAAGTTAATGTATTTTGGTTTCGAAATGAAAGCGGTGGTTTTTGTGCATATATACACAATATTTCTTCTCTAAAAAATAATATAAAAAATTATAATATTTATTCTTGATAGCATCTATGATGACTGACCATAAACTTTTTGATTGTTAGACTATTTCATAAAGTTTTTTTAAAAAAAAAAATGATCAACGTGCCATATTCATCAAATTTCTTTTGTATTATTTTATGCTTTAATTACTAGGGACTAGTAATAAGGTGGTTGAGGTGTGATGAACGTTAAAAATGTATAATTATTTTAGGCTTATATTATTATTTTACCTTATTAATATTATTAATAAAATGAATTTATAGTATTATTAATATGTTAGGAATAAAATAGGAAATCAACATAGAATTGTATTTGGAAGCAATTTTTAGTGCGAGTTTGGATCAACGAGCATAGCTTTCATTTCCGACATGATTTTGGGATGATTCTTGAAGATATGGATTCACAATCCATTCATTTACAAGTTTTCAGAGATTGAAACCAAAAATCAAAGTTTGGAATGATATTTTCTTGGATAAAAAAATTCATCATAAAATGAGGATTGAAGGGTGCTCATTTAATTTCCAGACTTGACCAAGTTTGGTATTTTGGACATAACTCAAAAATACAAGGTGTTTGTATCTGAAATTTTTACTGAGTATGTACAAATCATAGAGCTACAACATTGATGAAGACCCCAAAGTCATATTTGTATTGGATGAATTTATAAAAAATCCATGAGGCTGCTGCACTAGTCAATCCCGTATGCCAACCACATCTCAATTATTCAACCATATCTTGGCCCATGGTTGTTCAAATTCAATGAAATCAGTTGGAAATTCAAGCCAACTCATGTGATAATTGATTTGTGGAAGAAAATTGAGCAAAGATGGCTGATATCATGGACAAAATGACCAGTCAAAGAAGGTGGCAAAGTTGGTATTGATTTCCTTATTTTCTTACTTGTAATAAAAATAAAGAAAAAAATAATTGTAAATTGATTTTTAGTTGGCTATAAATAGAGGTCATTAGCATTAGCCAAGAGCAAGTTTTATGTAGAGAAAGTTAGAGTTACAAAGTTCAAAAGAATTTTTCTTTCTTGCTTTTCTTAAATTATAGTAAGATTTCTAGTATTTTATAAAATGTTTGCTTTAGTTTTTCTTCAATCTTTTGTTTTATCTATTTTTTTATGTTATTCTAAGTTTATTTTGTTGAGGAAATGGGGTGAAACTCTTGATGAAGGATAAGGAATGATTGTAGATTCATATTAAATTTCATTGTTTGTATCATCAATTTGTTTTTAGCTTATACATTTTTGTTTGGTGGTGTTTCTTGATTTATGTATATCTATTGGCACAACAAATACTTGGTTCCATTTAGTTAAATGTCTGGTTTTATTTCAACCGACTACTAATGTGGATACCTTGATTTGTTGTAGACAAAAGAATACATAAATACTTGATCCCATAAACAAGTATTGATGTTATAAGATAAATTCTAATTGATGATATAACATGATTACCTCATTGCATGATTTATATGTATAATATCTTCCCATTGGAACCTTCTTTGTGTATGGATTCCAATAGTGGCAATCTAAGAGGTAAGAAAATATAATCATTCCTTTATCCGAAATCAAGAGTGGATCCCTAATCCTCAACATTTCTATTAATTAAATTTCTTGTAACTAAAAAAAATATTCTTACTAGTAAAAAAAAACCCATTTACTCATCCTTTAAATAAGAAATATCCTGTAAACTTCCATCAACTTCCCTGTGGATCGACCTCGGACTCCCGAGAAATTTATTACTTGAGAAAACCTGCACTTGGGTTTGCAACCTTAAAGTTGTAGCACCCCCTTCTAAACCTTACACTCACACCCCTTGGGACCTACAAGTGGTATCGGGCGGTTGTTCATTGAGCCTTCCGCACCAGTTCTTAACTAGATCTCCAAATTTTTCAAAACTTGTTTTAGTACTCAATCTTTCAAAACATTTTTATTCAAAGAAAGTTATTATCATGGAGGCAAATGTAACACGCATCCCTATGTTCACAATTGAAGAATTTGATGATTGGAAAAAATTTGTATGCGATCTCATCTATCAAAGATTATACGATGAGATGTGGATAGTGATAGAGGATGGCCACTCCAAATTTTAAAAGTGAACACAACTATAAGAAGAGTCAGTAATTTGAAGGAGAAGAGGATCTTTGCTCCCGGACCAACCATGGTTGAGAAACCAAGAGTCAATCGACAAATGATGACAAAAAGATATAACTTGGACAATGTGGCCAAGGACATTCTTTACAAAACCTTGACAAAGCCATGTTCAACAAAGTAAAATCATGCAAAACGGCTAAAGAAATTTGGGACAAGCTAACATTGATTTGTGAAGGCTCGAGCAAATCAAGGAAAATAAACTATCTGTTCTTTGTACAAAAATTTGATAATTTTAAAATGCTTGCAGGAGAGACCTTGGATCAATGGATGCTCGGTTCCGTAAATTACCAATGAGATATCTGCACTTGGAAAAGAATATACACAGAAGGAAATGTGTAGGAAGATTCTAAGCCTCCCACGGTGAATGGGAAATGAAGGTCATGGCACCGAGACATTCCATGGACCTATCCAAGACATCCAACCATGAGCTATTCTCGGATCTCAAAGCCTACGAATTTGAGTGAGAAGAAAAGACCATGAGAGACAATGTGCCCAAAACATCCGCTCTAATTGTTAAGGATGGCAAGAGAGTCGAGGTCAAAGAAGTTATTGACCAAGAGGAAATAGCCCTAATGGTTAAAAAAGACTTAACAAGTTCTTCAATAAAAACTACAAGAGAGGCAAAGGTGAATCCTCCGAGAAGACACTCGGCTCCCTCCAAGTCAAGGAGAAGAGACCACCCAAGAGAGCGAGCATCAAAAAGTTGAATATCAAAGAGTGACAATCCAAGAATGGAAAGAGTGATCAAAAGGTTGAGAATCTATCTCTGGAACTAGAGCAACCAGTCACTATGCCATTGATTGCCCATACCCTATAGTTAACAAGTACAGGAATGAAGAGGAAAGAAAAGTCTTGAGAGAAAGAAGACAAGAATAGAAAAAGGCAATGTTGGGCTGCGAGAGATCTGGGGGCAAAGTCAAAAGATCTGATGAGCTCGGAGAGTAGTGAAGGCGACTACTCAAGTGACTCAAGAAGAAGCCTTGATATGTCTAATGGCTAAAGAACAAAACCAACCTGGCCAAGAAGATGAGGTATACTCTAACTCATCACACTCGTTTCTAGTGATAGTGATCATAATACACACACTTCATCACCCACGATCTTTATGATTCATTAGGCAAAATGATGAAAGACTTTGAACACATTAAATCCTCACACACACTACTAAATGAGGAAAACAGCTACTCAAGAGCCAAAACTCACAAATGACTAAGGAGCCGAGTACTCTAAGTCACATAGGTGATGAGAATAAAAGTCTAAAAATTTGAAAAGGCTAAGCTAAGAGCAGTGATTGCTATAGAAAAGAGGGAGAATGACCTCAAAAATGTGATTGCCTCGTTCACTAAGCCATCTAAATCCTTCGATGACCTTATTATGAGTCAAAGAGAATGTGGAGATAAGACAGACAGGCTTGGATTTAATTCCTCCGTACTATGTCAAGCTCCAAAAAGGATTTTGAAAAAGGATCTTCAAGTAATGAAGTATCTCAAAATCCAAAAATCCAAATAGTGCACACACATTTATCCAAAGCATAATCACAAGCAAATCGGCCTTGGTTATAAAGGAAAAGGAAAATTGACCGATTGAGTGTCTTTGAGAGGGACAAATGAGAAAAATCCAAATTGAGTTCCTCAAAAACTCCAAATAGAAAATACTCAGTAAAGAAGAAACAGAGCTACCAAAGGCCCCAGAAATTCTATAAAAGAAACACATATGATGGGAATGGTAGAAAGTACACAAGTCAAGTGATTGGAATAATGTGAACTATCAAAGAAAGACCTATGGAATATAAGCCTAAATGGCAAAGGCCTAGAACTCAAAGAAAGGTCATTCCAAAGGCAAAAGAGCTATCATCAACACACATACGCAGCCAAACACTACACTCAAAGATATCACAACTATCCAAACAAAGCAATTGCTAAAAACACATTCACATGCATACGACAAAAGAGATTGTATGAACCTAGAACCCCAAGCAATTTGCTAAAGTTAATTATGATTATGGCAACCTCTTAGAGTCAAATCATTTGGTTATAGGTTGGTTGGATCATCTTATAATACTAACCCCTCGGACCTGCACAAGTATGGGTACCTAAAATCTAATTTCCTTGATTGCGGGTTCAAGAACAGTGAGTGCCAAGGAATCGGTACATGGATAGTGGCTCCCGGACATACACGACAGAAACAAGAAAAATCTATCAAAATTCAAGGAAGTCGAGAGGTGCAAAAGTCATATTTGGATGAAATGAAGCTCCGGAGAAATAAAAGGCATTTGATCCATCAAGAAAAATGGATTAGAAATCACGAGATGTTGCATATGTTGAAGAACTCAACTTAAACTCGCTAAGCATAAGTCAACTCTGTGACAAAGGCTACAATGTTGGATTTAACATGGGTATATGCCAAATCAAAGACATCAATCCAATGAAGTTGTCTTTGCAAGGATGCGATAAAAGAACATGTATGTGGTAGATTGGTCAACCGCAACACCAATCACCTGTTTGTTAGGAAAAACACACCAATCAAGTTGGGTACGGGCGCAAGAAGTTGAGTCACCGAATTTCAAAACAATTAACAAGCTTGCCAGGAGCAATCTTGTAGAAGGACTTCCGGACTCGATGTACAAGAAGGAAAGTGTTTGTGATGCATGCCATATGGGAAAGCAAATCAAATCATCATTCAAAAAAAGACATGTCCATCTTCAACAAGAATATTGACTGCTACATATGGATCTATTTGGTCCAGTTGAACCAACTAGCATAAGTGGGAAGAAATACACCTTGGTGGTAGTAGATGACTACTCACGATATACATGGACAATATTCATGTGTAAGAAGAAAGAAACTCTGCAAAACTACCACAATCGATGAAGAGAATCCAAAATGAGAAGAGTCAAACCATTATCAAAATAAGATCTCGGCGGAGGGAACTGGGTTTGTCAATGGTATAATCACTCATCTTCGTATTGAAAATGGTATTGGTCATGAATTATCTCTGCAAAGCAAGGACTCCACAAAGAGAATGGAGTTGCGAAAAGAAGGAATAGAACTCTCAAAGAAGCGGCAAGGACCATGTTAGGTTGGTTGGCGCTAAAAGATTTTGGGGTCAAGCAATAAACACAACATGCTATATCGAAAATAGATGCATGATAAATGACAAAATGACAAAGACTCCCTATGAGATTTGGGACGGGAGAAAGCCAAATGTTGCATATTTTAGAATATTTGGATGCAAATGCTTCATCCATAACAATGGCAAAGATAATTTAAAGGCTTTTGATGCCAAAGTCGATGAAGGTATCTTCTTGGGATACTCAAATGAAAGCAAAGCCTCTGAGTACTCAACAAGAGGACTATGGTTACGTAAGAATCCATCCATGTGGTGTTTGATGAGCCCAATGTAAATGGAGAAGACATTGAAGAGTCACCGATAAGGCGAATCAACCACCCATGCAAAAGAGCCCCTATGTTGAAGTCAAGGGAATTATGAACCCGGATGAAGATGAGATAGCCGAGTCTCAAAAACAAATTGAAAAATTTGCGGCTAAGTGATGATGAGAGAGTGACCAATATAACACAAATTGCAAGACGATCAATCCAAATTAACTTTCTCCAACTTGATGTAAGATGGCTGAGAGACCATCCACGAGAACTAGTCATTGGAAATATAAGAGAAGGTGTCAAAACTAGATCCGAACTCAACAAGAAGCAATGTTCACTTGCTTCATCTCACAAATAGAGCCAAAAGATGTGTCACAAGCATTAGATGACACACATTGGATTCATGCCATGCAAGAAGAGATGAATCATTTGAAAGAAACAAAGTGTGGAATTGGTTCAAAGACCTACCCATCAAAATGTTATTGGCACTAAATGGGTGTTCGAAACAAGATGAACGAAGAAGGTTCTGTGGTGAGAAACAAAGCAAGATTGGTAGCCAAAGGGTATTGCCAAGAAGAAGGGATAGATTTTGATGAAACTTTTGCTCCTGTGGCAAGATTGGAAGCCATAAGGATGTTTCTTGCCTATGCAGCTCATAAGAACTTTATTGTATATCAAATGGATGTGAAGAGTGCATTTCTTAATGGTTTATTGGAAGAAGAAGTGTATGTTGAACAACCTCCAGGATTTGAGCAGAAAACTCTTGGAGATAAGGTATACAAACTCAAGAAAGCTCTATATGGATTGAAACAGGCACCAAGAGCATGGTACGATACATTATCACAATTCCTGACTGAGAATGGATTCACAAAAGGAAAAGTGGACAGAACACTCTTCAGAATTCAAGATGAGAAGAGTATATTGCTTGTTCAAATATATATGGATGACATCATCTTGGATCCACAAACAAAGAGTCATGTGATAAATTCTCAAATCTCATGCAAAGCGAATTCGAAATGAGCATGATGGGAGAGTCGACATTCTTCCTGGACTCCAATGAAACAAATGAAGGATGGAACCTTCATAAGTCCGACAAAATACACGGAGATTTAATGAAGAAATTTGGTATGGAAGAAAAGTCTTCTATGAAAATACCAATGAATACATCATCAAAATGGATATGGATGCAGATGGCAAGCCTCAGTAGATCAAACCAGATCTGAGCACTTATTGGATCATTGCTCTATCTCACAAAGAAAGCGGCCCGACATCACCTTTGTTGTAGGTGTATGTGCAAGATTTCAATCTGCTCCAAAAGAAAGCCACATGACTCGCAAACCAAGAGGATCTTGAGATATTTGAAAGGAAGCCAAGAAGTTGGCTTATGGTATCCAAATGAAGGTGGATTCAAGCTATTTGGTTATTCGGACTCACGACTATCTTTGGATGTAGAGTAGACAGGAAAGAGCACCTCGGCACATGTCAAATGCTTGGAAATAGGCTAATTTCCTGGTTTAGCAAGAAGCAAAACTCAATAGCCACCTCCATCCACTGCTGAAGCGTAGAATACATAATACAAGCTGCAAAGCTGTTGTGCCCAAGTCTTATGGATGAGACAACAGCTGAGAGACTATGAAGTTGAAGAAAAGGAAATTCCAATTATGTGTGACAACACAAGTGCAATTGCAATCACTCAAAATCCGGTATTGCATTCAAGAACCAAGCACATTGATGTCAGATATCACTTCATAAGAGACCATGTTGAAAAGAAGGACATCACCTTGGAATATATTTCAACTGATAAGCAGTTGGCTGACATATTCACAAAACCATTATGTGAATCAAGATTTGAAGAACTCAAACATGAATTGGGGTTAATTGAGCTGAGTTGACACTCAGAAGACTCAAAGAAAAGAGATGAAACACGAAAAGAGGAAAAAGAGCTGAACTCTTAATTCAGCTAGGTAAATCAGCCGTATCGGAAAGTCAGCTGATACTGAGTTAGCTGACAGCTGAGTCACAAGGAGAATAGAGAGAAGAAGGATTGAATCAGCTAAGGAGTAAGCTGAGTCATTTATGAGCAAAGTGACAAAAACGCGGTCGTTTTTACTAAGCGGGAATGTTTTTAAGAATGACGTCAAAGATAATTATGACGCGTGTCTGATCAAAAGCTACACACCAAGCTTATGATTGGATATAAATGCTTTGCCGCATTAAATGCAAAAACTTAAATGTTAATCGGCGTGCAAGATCTAAGCCGTTGATTTTGATCAAATTTCAAAACCATCCGCACGTCCTTTCATAAACCATACTTAAACCATTTTGTCCGCTTTCTCTCTCACTTTACCAAAACTGTTCATCATCTCTCTCTCGAAGGCAAAAGCAAAATTTTCTTTCAAAACCCTATCAATCCTCGCTTCATTTTTCAAATTTCGTTCGGTAAAACATCTCGAAATGGCATCTACTCATGATTTCGTGAAGTTGGGAAAGCAAATCCACACTGGGTCTCTTGTGGATTTTGACGGCATGATTAAACAGGGGTCCGACGACACCCTCGTAAAGAAGATTCTTTGAGCCGAAAAATCTGGATTAAAACCGTTTTTGATGCTTTGGAATTCCCGATGACCTACGTGGAAGAGGTCGCATTTCTATGTGAATGCCGAGGTTCACGATGAGGGCATCAACTCCTCTCGTTCATGGTAAGGAGTTCCATCACTGCCAAGGATTTGGCGGAGTGAGAACACCGCTTGTTGCCTGCCAAGGAGTCCGAGATTCTTGAAGCCGAGGTTGACTTTGGCTTTTGCTTGGAAGGAAGTAGCCAAGACCGACCTTTGCTAAAGTGGTCTACACAGCTAACAAGAAGTCTTTGAAAGAAGACTACCACAAATTGGCCGGACATTGTTGCCAAATGCATAGACATCAAATTTGGCGGCTTTGACCAAATTGCTAAAAGGCTAAATTGATCGTAATGTCCTGCGATCCTTGAAGAAAAGAAGGTGAATTGGGTTGAGTTTGTATACAGCAGACTCCGCTGCGATGTTGGGAACAAATCCTTCAAGGAGGATGGATGGTACGTTTAGAGGTTCCCTGGATACGGCCCGTGATTGGGCGGTGATGGAAGTAAAGGAGTCCTCTTCGACATGGAAAGGCGTTCCATGTTAACAAGAGGATGTTTCAATCAAACCTCTCCTCGGCGCACGAGAAGAGAGCTTACACCAAGAGAGTTGATACGAGTGAGGGGGAATCACCTGACCACCAAAAGATACAAACTGCTCCCCTCCTCCCCAGAAGATCGCCCCTGCGCAAAAAAGAAAAAGAAATATGCACCTGCCCCTGCAGCCGAGTCACCTGCCCCCGCAGCCGTGTCTCCCGCCCTGCGCACCATGAGTGAGAAGGAACCATTAATCCCTTCTCCAAAGTGATCAAGAAAAGGAGGATCGCCACAACAAGAAAGGCAACTGCCTCTAAGACAACCGCGAAGGCATTTACCTTCAATGAACCGGAGGAAGTGGAGCCGACATCCTCTAGTAAAAACAAAGATAAGAAGAAGAATTTCCAAGCTCTCCGAGCTTGAGAAGACGGCCGAGTCTCGCCACTTAGCCGGAGAAGATACCCAAGACCGCTGGAGAAGTAGAGTCTCCTAAGTGATCGATGAAATGGCCAAGTCTGTGAAGGCGATCAGCAGAGGCACACCAAGACACAGATTGTAGTTCGAACAATTTGAGACACAAGAAGAAGGCGAGAAAGCAAACTCGCTTTGTTGACAGGGTTGTATCCCCTCCCGCAATGACGCACTGAATATGTGGAGCACCAAAGCTTGCTACCTTTAATCCCTAGAAACGAAGGCCAAAGCAAGAGAATGATGAGGACGATGTAATCATGTATTCTCCATTATATCCGGACATCCAAGATCGTCTGAGAGAGTGGAGAAAATGGAAGCTGAGCCTATCCAGAGTGCAGTTTGAACGTCCAGAGTTCATTACTGAGGAAGAAGAACTCTTCAAGTTTCTTGAGGTTGACATACGATGTTGCAAGCCCTTGACGAGGATAATTGTATCAATATATTGCAGATTCGCAAAGAAAACGAAAGGGCTAAAGCAGCGAGGACGCAGAAGCACGTGAGAAGGCCAAAGATCTGCCCGTTCACAGGGACCACTGATCACTCCCATCCTCTGTTTGATGTTCTCTCGGGAGTGATGATGATGACTGACCCCCTGCTGCTCTGAAGAATTGGAGTTGCGGCAAGCCATGCGGGAATCCGAGCCCTACATGAGCAAAGGATGTTGGAAGGACCGGGGAGTCTTCCACATCACACCGTGAAGTTGATCCTATGGGAGTGGTGCGGCCGGATTGCCACTCATTTGCGCCACCACTTCCCACTCATTCGGAGGAAGGTATTAAGGGAATTGGCGATGAACCGGGATTGTGGGGAGCCCACGAGCCAACCCCTAATGAAGGTGTCTTACCACCGTCCCAACGGGCCGAATACTCAATGGGAACAAATGAGTCTAGAGACGAGTGACCCCATTCCAAGTCACTCACCGGTGTGCCACCGGTGAAACTCCTCCACCGCAGCGGAAGGTCGGAGGATCTTTGCGGTGACTCCACAACGAATCTCGGAGGCGAAGTGGAGAAGGAAAAACAATAGAATACACAAAGACAAGTTGTCATCAACGAGGCTCGGGCGATTGAGACTGTCTCGGAGGTGCCAAATCGCTCAGAGGCCAATGACACTCTGATGCGGTCGAGGCACGGGAAGGCACCGCCCGGGAGTTAACACTGGGCAATGAAAGTGCAATCCATGGAGTTGAGACCCCAGTGAATGCCACCTCGGAAGACCCCAAGACAGTGAGACCGCCGAAGGGACCGTCCCAGCCTCACCGCAGCTTGAGACTCACGGGAGGTAATGAAGGCCAACGGAGGTTGAGACTTCCCGAGGTAAAGAGAATGAAGCCTGAACATCCCTCCTTCTATCATTGATCCATCCGAGAAGGAGATAAGTGCCCTTCACGATTCCCGGATAATCCGGATGTAACCTTTCTGGGGATCCGAAGGTGAAGATGAAGTTGAGTCATCCCCAATTGCCAATCCAAAAGACTCACCTGCGGATGTTCCAACCTCGAGTAAGCCTTGACCGTAAGACTACTCGCCAAACATTCATTTTGATGATGAGCCACACATGGAAATCTCATCATCGTCCGATGACGCTCGATATGGCCGAGGATCACCAACTTACTTGGAAAACCAAATTGAGACCGAGGCAAAGCGTAAGACAAGGCAGGCTCGGCTCGGCGGGTCAACTTCACAATGCACCACAAATAAACAGTCCACCGCGCAGCTCCCCAAGCCGCAGCAGTTCGACTCCACAAGGACTTCACGAGCTCCAATTTTCATTGAGCGATTCCATTGCCCGTGATGATCCTTTTGTAGAATCATTTCCTTTCTCTCCGGAGGTACCGACCTTCACTGGCGATTTGCGAGGCATAATAGTCGGGATTCGGGAGTGGTGGCAACAAAGAGCAGACAATGCGTGTGGAACAAGCTCGATATTTCAGACATTGTTCAACAAGTTGCTACTCTCCGGCGAGAAATGTTGATGCAAAGACAAAACTGCAAGAGCACATCGAACAAATGCATGAATCTCACACCACAGATAAAGTTCTGCGTGAACATAATAAGAATGAGCTCCTGCGCGTGGAAGAGAATATGGATCGAAAATTTAGTCTTCTCATGGCCGAGATGAAGTTTGTAGCGATTGAATCCAACGCCACCCGCACCGAGTTCCGTGCGGATACTCCGCAAAAGATTCGAAGCGAACTCGGCTATCGCAGACTAGACTTCTTGTTTGCTAGCTTGTTTCAGGGGTTCCTCTCTTCTTTAATGATGCCAAAAAGGGGAAAGAGAATACCTAAAAGTCTTGAAGGATCTCAAACTGAGAAGGAGGACGCACTTGGTGTGAAGGGAAAGACATCGAGGAAGTAATAAGAGAGAAGAAAGGAAAATCCATTGAGGGGAAGGTTCGAAAGATGTGACCTTGATGTTTGCTAAAACCCCCAACAAGGTCTTATCACAAATGATATAATCAAAAACTCCCGATGACTCGCCACTCCAACACTCTGCAGACCTATGGGTCGAAAAGAGAAAGAGAAAGCATTGAAGCGGGATGAAGGAAGTGGAAGGAAAGATGGATGCGAGTTATGAACATTCGAAACAACATGGAGGCATTCCAACGAGATAGAGACACTTATGCCATTTCGATGCCTTAACCGAGCCAAGATCTGTTGATGAATTCAAGACGCTCGCATCCGAAGGTTACTTCGCAAACATGTCCATGGCTCAAGCCTGGATTTGTCTTGGGAAAAAGGTCTCACACTATGTGAAGAAGAAGGCGACAGCACAGACTACATCGGTCACTCTGCTGGTCACTCCGCTAGTCACTCACCGGGAAAAAGAAGACCCCAAGATAATACACGCCCGGAGGCGAGGGAGAAGCAGCGGTGGTGGAGGAAGAGGTTTCGACCCAGATCTCGCCCAAAAACATTGAGTATATAGATCCGGGAAAGAAATGAGGATCTATTGGGTTGATTTGACGAAGTGCCAACCTGCAAGTGGCTAAGAATAATGTTGAGTATGCGAAGAGAATTGATGAGGAAAATAAGAGACAAACTCAGCTATGGGAGGAAAGACAAGAAAAATCGAGAAGAGATGAAGTCGCCTTAAAGCATATGAGAAAAAGAAGGCAAGAAGATGAGAAGAAGAAGAAAGAGGTCGAAGATGACAGAGTCAAGAAGATGAAAGAATGAGGCGTGAAAGAAGATGAAGTGTTGTTGTCCACCCTTTCATGTATTTTACTATGTAAATACATTCTATATAAGTCTTCGTAGACATCGAATAAAACTGCATTTCTATACTTGTGTAGATATAAAACAAATGGTTCCATTTAAGCTCGATACATTTTCTTTTGGTTCAAGCTCGATACACTTTGTAAAACAGCTATGTAAAGAACAAGAATGCTATGATCAATAAAAGATCGATTCTAAGCATACATTCGGTGATTCTACATTTGTCTCGTATGTATCTTTGTTGTTTAAGTATTGTATGAATGTTTTAAGTTTTGGCATCATCAAAAAGGAAATTGTTGGGAAATTATTTTGTAGATTTTGATGAATGCCATGTAAAACTTAGAATAGAAAGTTGGCACCCCACTTTTGTTGTAAATTGCATTGTAATAGATAGGGCTAGTCGAAATGAGTTAAGTTAGATATGCCTCGAACATGCAAGAAGACAACTAGAGACTAGAAGGAAGACTCATTTGTGAGGCAAACTGAGTGTGGCAAGGAAGAAGAGACAAAACTCGATCAAGGTGCAAATTGAAATGCAAATGAGTGAAGTATCACACACTACAACATAAATGACATTAGGTAACACAAATTTTGTAGCACTTTTTACATAAGGTACATATGTAACACATGTTTGTAACACTTTTTATATTACAATATTTATGTAACACTTTTGTAGCACTTTATCAATATGTAACACTTATATGTAACACTTTTATATAAGTAACACTTTTTAAGTATCATCTTTTTTGTTATTTTTTTGTAACGCAAATAGGTAACACTTTTATCAATATATAACGCTTATATGTAACACTTTTATATAAGTAACACTTTTTAAGTATCATTTTTTGGTTATTTCTTTTGTAACGCAAATATGTATCACTTTATTTAAGAAGACTCTTGGCAACACTATATTTTATTGATTGTAACACTTGTTAAGTTATATTTTAGTAATACAAAATTATATAACTATTATTAAATCATGTCAAATATTTATTTAATTAATTTGTCACCAAACTAAAAATTGTAGACATCATGTACTGTTTTTTTTAACTGAATTTTTGTTTTCTTTTTACAAAGTATTTTAGTTTTGCTTTTATATATTTATTTTTTACAAAGGTAATTAATTCCGTCTTAATACCGAAGCGGAAAATGAGCATGTATATATTATATTATTATTAATATTTTTCATTTTTAATAACGAGGACCAATTCATCGTTATCCTTTTTTACTTTTAAAAAAATTACCAATGAAAATTGATGTTGTCGGTAATTACTTAGGAATTTTTTTCATCGGTAAATTATTTTTCGTTATTTTCTTTATTATTTAATTTTTTTACTGTTAGAACTTTTTTATCTATTGGTAAATTAATTTTATATTTTTATATATTTTGTATTTTTATGATTGAATATTTATCAATCGATAAATTTATTTTACATATTTTTGATATTTTTAATTTGTCGTGTCCTTTAATATATAATATAATATGATCTTCAAACTATATGCTATATAATATAAAATTTGATATATACAATGTATAATATAATTTAATACATATATTATAAAATATAATCTTTATTATATAAAATATATTATATATACATAATATATATGTGTGTGTATGTGTATATATAAAACAAAGCAAAAGTTGTAATAAGAATAAACTTAGCTTAGTGGCAAATTGCCACTCCGTACATAATAGGTTGTGGGTTCGAATATACTTAGTGACAAAAATAGTATTTCTACGAAGTGCTACAAAAAAAAAAAGTGTTACAAAAAGTCTTAAATAATATTCATATGTAACACTTAGAAGTATTTTTTAAAAATGTTACAAATATAAAAAGTGTTTCAAAAAAATGTTACATAATATTCATATGTAACACTTTAGAAATATTGTTTCAAAGTGTTACCAATAGAAAACTTAATGTAACACTTAGAAGAAGTGTGACTAAAAGCTAATAAAAGTGATACCTTAGACTATAGGTAGCATAGGCAAGTCTGTGCAACGCAAAAAAAGTGTTACATATTGTCTATAATAACATTTTATGGCCATTATGTAACATTTTTTGAGTGTTACCTAATATAATTTATGTTGTAGTGTCAAGTCAACTCAAGATAGCCAAGTCTCAAGTTGAAGTGACAAAAGAGTCATCCAATGATTGGAAGTCGACTCAAGTCACCTGGGAAGGCAAGGAAATGCAATCAGTCGAGATAATCAAAGAGATCTGTTGCCCGAAAATCAAGAGAATTACTTAAACAAGTAATACTTCCATACTACCTTTCTTAAAGTACGCAATCCCGCATGCAAAAGGAATAAACCAATGAGAAGCTCTCACCGTGTCGATCTCTGAAAAGTTGAAGGATCATTTATACGAGGAAATGTCAATTCCAAGAACTGCAACAAGACAAGCCAACGACCACAAGTGACTTTCAAAAATAAGCATATCTCTTCAAATGGGCATTTTTTGAAAGATCACTATAAAAGGCCGAGAATCACTCGAGAGAAGGTTACCGACCTGAACCACAAACATTCAAGCTAGCATTTGAACTCAGAACTTAAATTACTCTCAAGCCATTCAAGATCAATCCTCAAAGCCTACATTACGAAGGAAATCAATCCAACACTCACCTGTGAAGGAAAGACGACCTCAATCAGTTGAAGAGAAACATTTGAAGAATTAAGGGGTCTACATTCCACGAAGGATTGTAGAAAGGTTCAAGGTCGAACCAGCTTAAGTTATTTGGAGGGCTTCGTGATCAAATCCAAGGAACTTGAGCAAGTGGGTTGTAGTAGCAAGGCAACCGCCCGTGAAGAAGCGAAGTCGTATGAGAAGCCACTGTGTGACCAAGGCATCTCCAGATCGAGTCCCAAAGGATCAAGTCACCGTGATCAAGACTTGTATCTGGATTGTTAACCACTCTGTATATTGATCAATACTTAGTGGATTCCTCCAAAGTAGTTGGAGAAGAGAGGATTAGAAGAATTACCCCATCTTCGAACCTCTATAAAAACTTATTGTGTCATTTACATTTCAAAGACTCGTAATTTACGATATTACATTTATATTTGCTGATAAATTTGCTATCCAATTGATAATCAACTAAGTGCTAAAACCAAGTATTAAAACAAACTTAACCAAATTCAAGGGTGTTAAGTCTTCCGCTGAAAAAACATATCACAAAATCGAGTTAAGTTTTAGACTAAGCGGTGAGTTATTATATCAACACCTCGATCGAGTCCATTGAGTGGCTAACTCTGCTTGGTTAACTAACTTAGTCATCTATCAAGACTTAGCCGTGAATAATTAACTCAATATTTAAAAGGACTAAATCAAAAAATTGGTAAGGTTTATTCAACCCCCTTCTAAACCTTACACTCACACCCCATTAGGACCTCAAAGTGTACAAGAAGAAAGTGTTTGTGATGCATGCGATAGGAAAGCAAATAAAATCATCATTCAAAGAGAGCCCATCCATCTCGCAACAAGATATTGCATCTCACATTGCATATGGATCTATTTGTCCATTGAGCCAGCTAGCATAAGTGGGAAGAAATACACTCTAGTAGTGGTGGATGATTATTCAAGATACACATGGACAATCTTCATGTGTAAAAAGGAGGAAACTTTGCGAAGTTACCTCAACCGATGAAAAGAGTTCAAAATGAGAAGAGTCAAACCATTATAAAGATAAGATCCGATAGAGGGACTAAGTTTGTCAATGGGATAATTACTCGATTATTGTGTTGAAAATGGTATTGCTCATGAATTATCTGCAGCAAGGACTCCACAACATAATGGAGTAGCGAGAGAAGAAGAAAGAACCCTCAAGGAAGCCGCAAGAACCATGTTAGCCGAAGCCGATTGCTTAAAAGGTTTTGGGGTGAAGCCATCAATCTTCGCATGCTATAAACAAAATAGATGCAAGATAAATAGACAAATGACAAAAACTCCCTATGAGATTTGGACAGGAGATTGCCAAATATTTCATACTTTAGAATATTTGGATGCAAATGTTTCATCCACAACAATGGCAAGGATAATCTAAAGTCTTTTGATGCTAAAGCCGATGAAGGTATCTTTTTGGGATACTCACTGAAAGTAAAGCCTATAGAGTGTTGAACAAGAGGACTATGGTCATAGAAGAGTCTATCTATGTGGTTTTGATGAACCCAATGTAAATGGAGAAGACATTGATGAGTTAGTTGATAAAAATCAATCGCCAACTATGCAGAAGAGTCCCTATGTTGGAGTCTTCGGAGTAATAAATCAAGATGAAGGTGAAATAGTCAATCTCAAAGACAATGGGAAAATGCAGCTAAGCGATGATGAGAAAGTCGCTTCAAGACAACACAAACGCAAGACGATCAATCCAATCGACGTACTCCAACCAGATGTGAGATGGTGAGAGACCATCCACCGAGCTAGTTATTGGAGATGTAAGAGATGGTGTAAGAACCGATCCGAGCTCAACAAGAAGCTATGTTCACTTGTTTTATTTCCCAAATAGAGCCAAAAGATGTGTCCCAAGCATTGGATGATACACATTGATTCAAGCCATGCAAGAAGAGTCAATCGGTTTGAAAGGAACAAAGTATGGGAATTGATGCAAAGACCAACCCATCAAAATGTTATTGGCACAAAATGGGTTTTTAGAAACAAAATGAATGAAGAAGGTTACTGGTAAGAAACAAAGCAAGATTGGTAGCCAAAGGGTATTGCCAAGAAGAAGGAATAGATTTTGATGAAACCTTTGCTCCTGTTGCAAGATTAGAAGCAATAAGGATGTTTCTTGCCTATGCTGCACACAAGAACTTCATTGTATATCAAATGGATGTGAAAAGTGCATTCTTAAATGGATTGTTGGAAGAAGAAGTCTATGTTGAGCAATCTCCAAGATTTGAGCGTAAAGACTTCGAGATAAGGTGTACAAGCTCAAGAAAGCTCTATATGGATTAAAACAGGCACCTAGAGCATGGTATGATACATTATCTTAAATTCCCGACAGATAAGCGGACGAACTCTTGAGAATTCAAGATGGAGAGAGTATCTTGCTTGTTCAAATATATGTGGATGATATCATTTTGGATCCACAAACAAGGAGCTATGTGATAAGTTCTCAAACCTCATGCAAGAAAAATTTGAAATGAGCATGATGGGAGAGCTAACATTCTTTCTATGACTTCAAGTTAAACAATTGAAGGATGGAACCTTCATAAGTCAAACAAAGTATACGAGAGATTTAATGAAGAAATTTGGTATGGAAGAGAAGTCTTCTATGAAAATACCAATGAATACATCGACCAAGATGGATATGGATGCGGATGGCAAGCCTGTGGATCAAACAAGATACTGAGCACTTATTGGATCATTGCTCTATTTAACGTGCAAAGCGGGCGGACATCACTTTTGCGGTAGGTGTATGTGCAAGATTCCAATCGCTCCAAAAGAAAGCCATATGATCGGCTAAAGAGAATCCTAAGATATTTGAAGGGATGCCAAGAAGTTGGCCTATGGTATCCAAAGGAAGGTGGATTCAAGCTTATTGGTTATTCGGACTGACTATGCTTGATGTAGAGTTGACGGAAGAGTACTTTCCAGTACATGTCAAATGCTTCAAACAGATTGGTTTCCAAGTTTAGCAAGAAGCAAAATTCAATAGCCACATCTATTGAAAGTTCCGAGTAAAGTGGTCAAAGGCGCTTATTGTGCCCAAGCCTTATGGATGAGACAACAAATGAGATTATGAAATTGAAGAAAAAGAGATTCTAATTATGTGTGATAACACAAGTTCTATTGCAATCACTCAAAATCCCGTGTTGCATTCAAGAACAAAGCACATTGATATCGAGATATCATTTCATAAGAGATCATGTTGAAAAAGAAAGACATCACCTTGAATACATCTCAACCGATAAACAAGTTATGACATATTCACAAAGCCATTGTGAATCAAGATTTGAAGAACTTAAGCATGAGCTAGGGTTAATTGAGCTGAGTTGACACTCAGAAGACTCAAGGAGAAGAGATGAAAAGTGACAAGATGAAAATTGAGCGATTTCTTAAATCAGCCAAGTGAATCAAATAATATCGGAAAGTCAACAGATTGAAGTTAGGACAAAATGAGTCACTATATGAATAGAGAGAACAAGAGTTGAGTCACTAAGGAGTAAGCTGAGTCATTTATGAGCTAAGTGACAAAAATGCAATCATTTTTAATGAGCGGGAATATTTTTAAGGATGACGTCAAGATAATAATGACAGTGCATCAAAAAGTCGCACGACAAAGCCTATGATTGGATATAAACGCCGCGCATTAAATGTGGGCAATTAAATGCTAATCGGCGTGCTAAATCTGAGCCGTCGATCTTGATCAAATTTCAAAAACCGAAAGCACGTCCTTTCATAACCCATTTATACCATTTTGTTTAGTTTCTCTCTCACATTACTCAAAAACTGTTCATCTCTCCAAAAGTAAAGAAAGCATTTTTCTCTCAAAACCCTACCAATTTTAAGAGCAAGTTCGTCAAGTTTTGTTCGGTAAGAATCAACAAATGGCATCGAAAGACACGATTTTGCTAAGCTCGCAAAGCAAATCCACACTAGATCGACCGTGGATTTTGAAGGAATGTTGAAGTAGGGTTTCAATGAAACCCTGGTGAAGAAAATAGCCGATAAGATCGAAAAATCCAGGTTGAAACCCTTTCGAAGATGGAATATTCTATGACGTACGTAGAAGTAGTCGCCCGCCCTACGTAAATGCCAAAGTGTAGGACGAAGGGATTAAGTCCTCTCGTCCACCGCAAGGACATAACAATCACTACAAAATGACCTTGCGGAGCAATATTTTATTGCCGCTCGAGGCGGAGATGTATAAAGTAGATGTTGATTTGGTCATAGCATGGAAAGAAGTGTCCAAACCCGAGTGTCTTTGCAAAGATTGTTTACACAGCAGACAAAAAGTTCTTGAAGGAAGATTATCATAAGCTATTGGATATCGTAGCCAAATGTGTAGATATAAAATTTGGAAGCTTTAATCGAGTTGTCCAAAACCAAGTTGATCGTTATGGTTGCGATCATGGAGGAGAAAAAGGTCAATTGGGCAATGAGTTTGTATACAAAGCAGACTACGCGATCGTTAGAAACAAGTCCTTCAAAGACGATGGATCATTCGGAGGATCATTGGGTTATGGCCTCGTAGTTGGCCGATTAATGGAGGTGAAGGGGCGTTCCGCTTCGACATGGAAAGGCGTTCCATGTCAACAAGAAGATGTTCCGATCAAATCTCTCAGACCCCGTAAGAGAGCTTACGCCAAGAGGGTGGACATCGGTGAGGGGGAATCGGTTGATCCCGAAGAAACACTTTTGCCTCCCCTCCAAAGAAGAAAGTTGCCCATGCAAATGAAAAAGATCATGCCCTAAGCGAAGAAGAAGAAAGATGCACCTACCCCTGTAGTCGTGTCTCCCGCCCTGCTGCACCCGCATGGAGAAGAATCCTTAATACCTTCTCCAGAATAAAGAAGAAGAGGATCGCTGGCGAGAAAGGCACCTCTAAGGCAACTCCAAAGGCCTTTACCTTTGAGGAACCGGAGGAAGTAGAACCGGACATTCATCCGTGAAAACTAAGAGAAGGAGAAGACTTACCAGCGTTGAGCTTGAGAAGACAAACAGTCCCGCCACTCACCGAAAAAGATCTCTCGAGACTACTGGAGAAGTCTGATCTCAAAAGTTATTGATGAAACAAATGCTTGAAAGTCTCTGAGGCCGATCAACAGAGGCAAATTGAAGACCCAAATGTGGATGTAAAACAGTGAGAACAAGAAGAAGCGACAACTGAATCCCCCGATAGGATCGTGTCTCCACTGCCGATCTTCTGCCGGGTGTTGAGCAAAGAGTATGTTGCCTTCCATTCCTTAAAAAGGAAGGGCCACAAAGAGAAGATGATGAAGATGATGCGATCATGCTCTCTCCACCATATCCGGACATCCAAAATTGTCCGAGAGAATGGAGGAAATGGAAGCTTAGTCAATCAAGGAAGCGATTCACACACCCGAATTCATCGAGGAAGAAGAAGAATTGATGAACTTCCTGGATTGACCACAATGGTCCAGGCACTTGATGAAGATAATCGCATGGATATCTTGCGGATCTTCAAGGAAAAAGAGAATGAGAGAGTAGCCGAGGAAGTTGAAGCTCGTGAGAGAGTCGATTTGTCCTCTCACCGGAACCATCGACCATACTCATCCTCATCTCGACATACTCTCGGACAGTGATGAGGACTTGGACCCCGTTCTTTGCACAAGAAAAGTTGGACATGCAAAGGCAAGCCATGAGGGAATCAAACTCATTGCATGAGAAAAAGTCTGATGAAAGGACCAGGAGAGTCTTCCAAATCTCACCGGAGATTGATCCGTTGGGAGTGGTGCAAACAGATTACCACCGTTATTGCTACAACCACTTCCCCAATTCACTCGTAAGACGGATCTAAGGGACTTGGCGATAAACCGGGAACTTGGGGACCCAAGTTGAGCCAACCTCTCAAGGTGTCTTACCACCGTCCCCACTACAACACTCAAAGGACACACCGAGAGTCCGGAGAAGAGTGACCCCATCACAAGTCACTCAAATGTGGTGTGCCACCGAGGGGAAACGCCCCACCGCAACTAGGACGGAGGATGTTGCGGATGACTCCACCATGAATCTAGGAGGCGAAGTGGAGAAGGAACAAGAAAAAGAAACGCAGCAAGTTGTCACCGAAGAAGCTCGGACAATTGAGTCTGTCTCGGTGAAGTGCAATCGCTCTAGTCGAGGACGCCCGATGCAATGCGAGGCACAGATGGATCTGTCCGGGAGTTAACACTGGGGCAATGAAAGTGTAATCCACGGAGTTGAGACTCATGTGGATGCCGCTATGAGAAGACCCTAAGACATATGTGCTTGTCGAAGGGATCAGACAGGCCCCACCGCACCGAGACTGCGCAGAGGTAATAAAGGCCTACGAGAGGTTTAGACTTCCCTAGGTAAAACTCAAGGAGATAAGAGCATTCCTCGGACCATAATTGCTTATTCGAGGAGGAAATCAGTGCTCTTCAAGACTCCCAGGATGATCCCGATACAACTTTCTTGGGATCTCAGAGATGAAGTTTGAGTCTCCGATCAACATCACAAAGACTCACCGAGGACGCGCTCTACCAAGTCACGAGTAAGCGAATTCAAGGCGCTCGTCAAAAGCTCAATTTTGATGATAAGCCTAGCCTTCAAGACTCATCCTCGTCCGATGACGCTGATGGTGCAGCTGAGGACACGCAAATTCATTTAGCAGAAACCACTGAGGCCGAAGAAGCTGTTAAGACAAATGAGGCTCGATCACCGCCAATCATCTCACCAAGGCCCACCAGAGACCGAGTCATCTCGCAGCTCCCAAAGTCAAAGAAGAGCTCGACTCAACCTCGAATCATCACAAGCACGAACAAATGAATCCTCAATTCCATATGTGTGTGATGATGTGTTTGAACAAACCTTTCCTTTCCAGTGAGCGCCCGACCTTGAAGAAGAAAGCCCGTGAATAGCGTCGTTCCAATGTTCGACCAGATCCACTCATTCCCACCGACTCCATTGTACCCATAGATTTTGATTTTGATGTTGCTTGGCCGCCATTGAAACCGAGGTGACTACTCGAGGCACGTGAGGTATTCAAGAAAATACTCGGTGAGATTGAAAAGATTGAACGGCACCAAGCTTTACTTGATATGCGATTGGGCAAGAAAGATGCCACCCTCACAAAGATTTAAGAGGGATTGTGATACGAATAAGGGAATGGTGTCAACAAACAGAGTACAATGTGGCTCGAATAGGTTCGATACTTTAAGGCATTGTACAATAAAATGCTTTCCGGAGCGCCGATAATGCCGACTTGAAGACGAGAATGCAAGAAAATATTGATCGGATGCATGCCTATCATACCACTAAAATGGAATTGTCTGCGAGAATTTCATCGAAAAGAACTTCCGCGCATAGAGGAGAATATGAATGAAAAGTTCAAATTTCTTATGGCTAAAATGAAGTTTGGTGGCGGCCGAATCCAAAGCCACTTGCTCCGAATTTCAAACAAAGATACTCCGCAGCTTATAATCCAAGCAAAACTCACTATCACCCGCCTAGATTTCATGCTTGCGGCATGTTTCCGTGGGGTTCCTCTCTTCTTTGATGATGCCAAAAAGGGGGAAGAGGAATACCTAAAGACGTTGAATGGGTCACCAAAAGAAAGAGAAAGGGTCGGGTGTTTGGGAAAGAGAAGGACGCAAAATTGTTGAGAAGAAGAAAAAAATAGTCAAGAACAGAAGAAAGAAAAGGGAAAAGCATTGAGGGGAAAGGTTCAAAGGATATGACTCTAATGGTTGCTAGAACCCCTCAACAAGGATTGGTCACAAATGACATAATCAAGAAACTTCCATGACTCTCCCGCTCCAACACTCTGATGTGCCTATGTCTGAGAAGAGAAAAATCGTAGAAGCAGAGATGAAAGAAGTCGAAAGAAAAATGGATGCCCGTGCGATGGACATATTAAAACAATACGGAGGCATTCCTAGCAGGAAGAGATATCGATGTCATTTCGACGTCGAAAACGAGCCAAGATCGGTTGATGAATTCAAAACGCTGAATCCGAATGATACTTAGAAGGCATGTCCATGGCCCAAGCACGGGACTTGTATTGGGAAAAAGGCCTCAAGTTGTGCGAAGAAGCTGACAGGCAGCAGACTACTAGCAGTCACTCTGCTGGCCACTCTGCTTGGGAAAGAAGAAGGCTCCAGTACAATACACGCCAGGAGGAAGAGGAAGAAGAAGTGGAGGAAGAGGTTTCGACCTAGACCTCTACCCAAAAACATCGAATACATAGATCCGGGAAAGAAAAGATGGATCTATTGGGTTCAGGTATGACGTAGTAGCCAACATGGAAGTGGCGAGGAAGAATGTTGAATATGCAAAAAGGATTGAAGAAGAGAATAAGAGACAAGATCACCATGGGAAGAGAGTCAACGAAGACAAGAAAGAAAGAGAAAAGACGAAGTCGCTAGAAGAGCCTACGAGAAAAAGAAGGAAAAAAGAAGAAGAAAAGAAGAGAAAGAAACCAGGAGGGGCAGCTAAGAGCTGAAGAAGAAAGAAGGAGGCAGCGAAGGCGATGAAGTGTTGTTGTCCACCCCTTCATGTATTTTACTATTGTAAATACATATATATGTAAGTCTTCTGTACGATGAATAAAAGTTATGCAATTTCTATATTTTTGCGTAGATATAGAATGTTATGTTTGCTCACGATACACATTGTAAACAAATGTAAAGGACAAGAATGTTATGATCAATAAAAAGATCGATTCTACGCATACATTCTCTGTTTCTACATTGTATGTATGTATCTTTGCTATTTACATTTTGTATGTATGTTTTTAAGTTTTGGCATCATCAAAAAGGGGGAAATTGTTGGGAAATTTATTTGTTAGATTTTGATGAATGCCATGTAAAACTTAGACTAGAAAGTTGCCACCCCATTTTCCTTGTAATTTGAATTGTAATAGATAGGGTTGTACGAGCTAAGTCAAGTCACTATGCCTGGATATACAAGAAGTCAATCAAGACTAAAATGAAGAATCCGCTTAACAAACGCTTGAGTATGGCAAGAAGGAGAAGTCAAGAACTCGACCAAGGAGTATCACCGGGATACAATTTGTGAAGTGTCACAAGTCAATTCAAGAAGCCAAGTCTAAAGTTGAACTGATGATGAGTCATCCATCGACCGAAGCCGATTCAAGTCACCTGGGAAGTTAGAGAATTGCAATCAAGTCAAGACAATCAAAATAATTCGTTACCGCGTCAAGAATATTACCTAAACAAGTAATCTTTGCCATGCTTTGCCATGTATTAAAGTGCTCATCCCCGAGCGTGCAAAAGGAATAAACCAATGGGAAGATCGCACCTTGGTCGACTAAAAGTCAATGCTCATTTAATACGAGGAAATGTCAATATCAAGGACTCGCAACAAGATAAGCCAACAAACACAAGTGAGTTTTGAAAATCAGCCTATCTCTTCAACGGGCGATTTTTGAAAGTTCACTATAAAAGGTTGAGGAATCACTTTGAGATAACGTTACGAACCCGAACATTCAAGCTATTACTCGAACTATAACCTCGCAAAATATTCTCAAGTTATTCAAGCAAATCCTCAAGCCTAAATTTGAAAGAAATCAATCCAACACCAAGCCGTGAAGGAAACACAACTTCAAACTCATTGAAGAGGAAACTTTCAAGAATCAAAAGGGGTCTACATTCCAAGTCGAGGATTGTAGAAAGGTTCAAGGTCGAACCAGTCTCAAGTTATTGGAGGGCTTCGTGATCAAATCCAAGAAGCTTGAGCAAAGGAGTCAAGTAGCAAGGTTGCCGCCCGTGAAGAGGCCGAGTCGACAAGAAGCCACCGTGTGACCAAGGCATCTCCGCATCGAGTCCCAAAGGATCAAGTCACCTGTGTGATCAAGACTTGCATCCGGACCGATAACCACTTTTTACTCGGTCAATACTTAGTGGATTCCTCCAGGAGTTGGAGAAGAGAGGATTAGAAGAATTACCCCATCTTCGAACCTCTATAAAAATTATTGTGTCATTTACATTTCAAAGATTTAATTTCTACATATCATTTTATATCTCTGATAATTTGCTATCCAACTAATAATTAACGAAGTGCTAAAACCAAGTGTTAAAACAAACTTAAACCAAATTCAAGGGTGTTAAGTCTTCCAATGAAAATCTCATCACAAAGTTAAGGTTTAGACTAAACAAATGAGTTATTCTATCAATGTACTCAATCAACTCGTTGAGTGGCTAACTCATTTGGTTAACTAACCTAGTTGTCCCTCAAGGACTTAGTGTGTATTTAACTCTGTACTATTTTAAAAGGACTAAAATCGAAAAGTCGATGGTTTATTCAACCCCCTTCTAAACCTTACTCACACCCCTCGGGACCTACAAGTGGTATCGGAGCGGTTGGTTCATTGAGCCTTCCACGCCGGTTCTTGAACTAGATCTCCAATCTTTCAAAGAAGCTTTTAACACTTGTTCTTTCAAAAGCCTTTTTTAAACAAAGAAAGTTATTATCATGGAAGCAAATTTGACACGCATCCCTATGTTCACCATTGAGGAATTTGATAACCGGAAAATACGTATGTAGCTCATCTATCACTTTACATGATGAGATATGGATAGTGATAGAGGATGGGCCACTTCAAATAATGAAGGTGAACACACCGCAAGGAGAGTTGTTGCACTGAAGAAGAAGAGGTTGTTCTCGCTCCTAGACCAATATGGTTGAAAACCAAGAGTGAATGGACAAATGATGACAGAAAAGATACAACTTGGACAATGTGGCCAAGGATATACTTGACAAGACTTTGGACAAACCCATGTTCAACAAAGTCAAATCTTGCAAGATAGCCAAAGAAATTTAGGATAAATTAACTTTAATTTGTGAAGGATCCGAGCAAATTAAGGAAAACAAATTATCTCGTTGTTGTTCAAAATTTGAAAACTTTAAAATGCTTGCAGTGAGACAATGGATCGAGTTGGATGCTAGATTCACTGAAATTACAAATGAGCTCTCAAAGACTTGGAAAGGAATACACACAAAAGGAGATGTGTATGAAGATTCTAAGAAGTCTCCCAAAATTGAATGGGAAATAAAGACCATGGCTCTAAGGCACTCGATGGACCTATCAAAAACATCCAATCATGAACTATTCTCGGACCTCAAAGCTTATGAATTCGAAATGAGAAGAAAAGATCAAGAGGAGACAGTTGTATCCAAAACAGTTGCACTCATAAGTCAAGGAAGGAAGAGAGTTGAGACCAAAGAAATCACGACCAGGAGGAAATTGCCTTGATGGTTAAAAGGTTCAAAAAGTTCTTCAACAAGAACAACAAAAGAAACAAAGGCAAATCCTCCAGAAGGCATTCAGCTCCCTCCAAGTCAAGGGAAGATAGGCCAAAGAAAGAGAGAGAGTGAGTATCAAAAGGTCGAATATCAAAGACCGACAACCCAAGAAATGAGAGAGCCGATCAAAAGTTGAAAACCCGTGTTGGAATTGCATACAACCAGGACACTTTGCTATTAATCCATATCCTCGTAGTCAATAAAAATACAGAATGAAGAAGAGATAAGAGTCTTCAGAGAAAGAAGACAAGAAAAGAAAAAGGTAATGTTGGTCTGCCGAGACTCAGAGACAAATAAGTCAAAGGAAATGCTGACTCGAGTAGTAAAGCTGACTACTCAAGTGACTCTGAAGAAGAAGCCTTAACTGCCTAATGGCCAAAGAACAAGATCAACTCGACCAAGAAGATGAGGTACACTCTAACTCATCCCACTCGGTTCTAGTGATAGTGATCGTGACACACACACTTCATCACCCACTCGATCTTTATGACTCATTAGGCAATATGATGAACGATTTTGAGCACATTAAATCCTCACACACACTACTAAATGAGGAAAACAGCCTACTCAAAGAGCCAAAACTCACAAATGACTAAGGAGCCGAGTACTCTAAGTCACATAGCCGATGAGAATAAAAGTCTAAAGGCCGAAAAGGCTAAGCTAAGAGCAAGAGATTGCTGCTATAGAAGAGAGGGAGAATGACCTCAAAAAAGTGATTGCCTCGTTCACTAAGCCATCTAAATCCTTCGATGACCTTATTATGAGCCAAAAAGAATGTGGAGACAAGACAGCATAGGATTCAATCCCTTTGTGCATAGTCAAACTCAAAGAGTGATCTCGGAAAAAGGATCTTCAAGTAATGAAGCATCTCAAAAATCCAAGACACCAAATGTTCCACACACATTCATTCCAAATCACAATCACAAACAAACTAGCCTTGGATATAAAGGAAAAGGAAAACAAATGATTGAGTATCTTTGAGAGACACCAGAAGAAGAAATCTAGCAGAGTTCCTCTACAAACTCCAAACAGGAAGTACTCGTGAAGAAGAAACAGAGCTACCGAATCCCCAGAGAAGTTCTATCAAAGGAACATAAATGATGGGAATGGTAGAAACTATCCAAGTCAAGCTGATTGGAATAATGTGAAATATCAAAGAAAGACCTATGGAATACATGCCAAAATGGCAAAGGCCTAGAACTCAAAGAAAGGTCATTCCAAAGACAAAAGAGATATCATCAAGACACATATGCACCCAAGCACTACAAATGAAATATCACAAATACCCAAGAAAGGAAATTGCTAAAACACACACACAGGCATACGTACAAAAGAGACAGTTGTATGAACCTAAAGCCCCCAAGCAATTTGCCAAAGTGAATTATGATTATGGCACGATAGATGGCAACCTCTTAGAGTCGATCATTTGGCTATAGGTTGGTTGGATCATCTTACAAAGACTAACCCCTCAGGACCCAGGCAAGTATGGGTACCTAAAAATTAATTTCCTTGAGTGCATGTTCAAGGAACAAAGTGCCAAGGAACCTGGTGCGGGGATAGTGGTTGTTCCGGACACATGACAGAAACAAGAAAAATCTATCAAAATTCAAGGAAATTAGAGGCGCAAAAGTCATATTTGGAGGAAATGAAGCTCCGGAAATAAGAGGTATTGGATCCATCAAGAAAAATGGATTAGAAATCACGATGTTGCTTATGTCGAAGGCCTCAACTTCAACTTGTTAAGTATCGCCAACTCGTGACAAGGGCTATAATGTTGGATTCAATATAGGAGTATGCCAAATCAAAGATACTGAATCAAATGAAGTGGTGTTGCAAGGATCCGCATAAAGAACATGTATGTGGTAGATTGGTCGACCGCCACACCAAGCACTTGTCTCCCTAGCAAAAAGAGTACAAAATCAAGTTGGGCTGCGGGCACAAGAAGTTCGAGTCACCTGAATTTCAAGGCAATCAACAAGCTTGCAAGAAGTAATCTTGTAGAAGGACTACCAGACTCGGTGTACAAGAAGGAAAGTGTTTGTGATGCATGCCGAGATAGGAAAGCAAATCAAATCATCATTCAAAGAGAAGCCCACCATCCGCAACAAGGATATTGCATATGTTGCATATGGATCTAATAGAGGGACTGTTTTTGTCAATGAGATAATTACTCAAGATATTGTGTTGAAAATGGTATTGCTCATGAATTATCTGCAGCGAGGACTCCACAAAAAGATAATGGAGTAGCGAGAAAGAAGGAACAGAACCCTCAAGGAAGTTCGGAAGAACCATGTTAGTTGGTCGGATTGCCTAAAAGTTTTGTCTTTGAAGCCATCAATACTACATGCTATACTCAAAATAGATGCTTGATAAATAGACAAATTTGGCAAAAACTCCCTATGAGATTTGGACAGGGAGAAAGCCAAATGTTGCATACTTTAGAATATTTGGATGCAAATGCTTCATCCACAACAATGGCAAGGATAATCTAAAGGCTTTTGATGATAAAGTGATGAAGGTATCTTATTGGGATACTCAAATGAAAGTAAAGCCTCTAGTGTTGAACAAGAGGATGTGGCCACAAAAAAAGTCTATCTATGTGGTTTTTGATGAACCCAATGTAAATGGATAAGACATTGATGAGTTAGGCGATAAGTGAATCACCAACTATGCGAAAGAGTCCCTATGTTGAAGTCAAGTCGGAGTAATAAATCAAGATGAAGGTGAAATAGTTGAATCTCAAAGACAACTAGAAAATCTGCGCTAAGCGATGATGAGAGAGTCACTCAAGACAACACAAACAAAAGACGATCAATCCAAATGACTTACTCCAACCAAATGTGAGATGGCCGAGAGACCATCCACCGAGCTAGTCATTGGAGATGTAAGAGATGGTGTAAGAACCGGATCCGAACTCAACAAGAAGCTATGTTCACTTGTTTTATTTCCCAAATAGAGCCAAAAGATGTGTCCCAAGCATTGGATGATACACATTGGATTTAAGCCATGCAAGAATAGTCAATCGGTTTGAAAGGAACAAAGTATGGGAATTGGTGCAAAGACCAACCCATCAAAATGTTATTGGCACAAAATGGGTTTTTAGAAACAAAATGAATGAAGAAGGTTTTGTGGTAAGAAACAAAGCAAGATTGGTAGCCAAAGGGTATTGCCAAGAAGAAGGAATAGATTTTGATGAAACATTTACTCTGTTGCAAGATTAGAAGCAATAAGGATGTTTCTTGCCTATGCTGCACACAAGAACTTCACTGTATATCAAATGGATGTGAAAAGTGCATTCTTAAATGGATTGTTGGAAGAAGAAGTCTATGTTGAGCAACCTCCAGGATTTGAGCAGAAGACTCTTGGAGATAAGGTGTACAAGCTCAAGAAAGCTCTATATGGATTGAAACAGGCACCTAGAGCATGGTATGATACATTATCTCAATTTCTCGATGAGATAATGGATTCACCAAAGACAAAGTGGACAGAACACTCTTCTTAATTCAAGATGGAGAGAGTATACTTGCTTGTTCAAATATATTTAGATGATATCATTTTTGGATCCACAAACAAGGAGCTATGTGATAAGTTCTCAAACCTCATGCAAGGCAAATTTGAAATGAGCATGATGGGAAAGCTAACATTCTTTCTAGTACTTCAAGTTAAACAGTTGAAGGATGGAAGCTTCATAAGTCAAACAAAGTATACCAGAGATTTATTGAAGAAATTTGGTATGGAAGAGAAGTCTTCTGTGAAAATACCAATGAATACATCAGTCAAGATGGATATGGATGCAGATGGCAAGCCTATGGATCAAACAAGATACAGAGCACTTATTAGATCATTGCTCTATTTAACAAAGCAGGCCAGACATCACTTTTGCAGTAGGTGTATGTGCAAGATTCCAATCTGCTCCAAAAGAAAGCCATATGACTGCAGCTAAGAGAATCCTAAGATATTTGAAGGAATGCCAAGAAGTTTGCCTATGGTATCCAAAGGAAGGTGGATTCAAGCTTATTGGTCATTCAGACTCTGACTTTATGCTGGATGTAGAGTTGACAGAAGGAGTACTTCAGGTACATGTCAAATTCTTGGAAACAGATTGGTTTCTGGTTTAGCAAGAAGCGAGAATTCAATAGACACATCTACAAATTGGTTTGAGTACGAGATGATCGGGCGCTTGTTGTGCCCAAGTCTTATGGATGAGACAACAACTGAGAGATTATGAAATTGAAGAAAAAGAGATTCCAATTATGTGTGATAACACAAGTGCTATTGCAATCACTCAAAATCCTGTGTTGCATTCAAGAACAAAGCACATTGATGTCAGATATCATTTCATAAGAGATCATGTTGAAAAGAAAGACATCACCTTGGAATACATCTCAACTGATAAACAGTTAGCTGACATATTCACAAAGCCATTGTGTGAATCAAGATTTGAAGAGCTTAAGCATGAGCTAGGGTTAATTGAGTGAGTTGACACTCGTAAGACGCAAGGAGAAAAGATGAAAAGTGACAAGATGAAAATTGAGCAGATTTCTTAAATCAGCCAAGTGAATCAGCAGTATCGGAAAGTCAGTTGTATCGAGTTAGCTGACAGCTGAGTCACTATATGAATAGAGAGAAGAAGAGTTGAGTCAGCTAAGGAGTAAGCTGAGTCATTTATGAGCTAAGTGACAAAAACGCAATGTTTTTAATGAGCGGGAATATTTTTAAGGATGACGTCAAGATAATAATGACAGTACAACAAAAGTCGCACGACAAAGCCTATGATTGATATAAATGCTTGCCGCATTAAATGCGGGCAATTAAATGCTAATCGGCGTGCTAAAACTGAGTCGTCGATCTTGATCAAATTTCAAAACCGAAAGCACATCCTTTCATAACCCATTTATACCATTTTATTCAGTTTCTCTCTCATTACTCAAAATTGTTCATCTCTCCGTAAAAAAAGCATTTTTCTCTCAAAACCCTACCAATTTAAGAGCAAGTTCGTCAAGTTTTGTTCGGTAAGAATCACTAAATTGGCACCACCACGATTTCGCTTAAGCTCGCAAAGCAAATCCACACTAGATCGACCGTGAATTTTGAAGGAATGTTGAAGCGGGGTTCGATGAAACCCTAGTGAAGAAGATAGCCGATAAGATCGAGAAATCTGGTTGAAACCCTTTCGATGATGGAATATCCTATGACGTACGTAGAAGAAGTCGCCCCTTCTACGTAAATGCCGAAGTGCGGGGCCGAAGGGGATTAAGTCCTCCATCCACCGCAAGGACATAACAATCATCGCAAATGACCTTGCGAGCAATCGCTTATTACCGTCGGAGGGCATGCCGGAGATATATGAAGCAGATGTTGATTTGGTCGCATGGAAAAGAAGAGGCCAAACCCGAGTGAGCTGCAAATATTGTTTACACAAAGAGACAAAAAGTGCCAAGAAAGATTATCATAAGCTATTGGATATCGTAGCGAATGTGTAGATATAAAATTTGGAAGCTTTAATCACCGTCCAAAACCAAGTTGATCTTATGGCTGCGATCATGGAGGAGAAGAAGGTCAACCAAGCCGAGTTTGTATACTGACAGACTACGCGAGAATGTTGGAAACAAGTCCTTCAAAGACGATGGATCATTCGGAGGATCTTTGGGTTATGGCCTCGTAGTTGGCCGGTTGATGGAGGTGAAGGGCGTTCCACTCCGACATGGAAAGGCGTTCCATGTCAACAAGAAGATGTTCCGATCAAATCTCTCAGGACCCCAGAAGAGAGCTTAAGCCAAGAGGGCGGACACCAGTGAGGGGCAATCAGCTGATCCCGAAGAAACAGTTGTTGCCTCCCCTCCAAAGAAGAAAGCGCCCATGCAAAAAAAGATTGTTGCCCTGCGTGAAGAAGAAGAAAGATGCACTGCCCCTGCAGCCCAGTCACCCCCTGCAGCCGTGTCTCTTGCCCTTGCAGCCGCAGATGGAGAAGGAATCCTTAATACCTTCTCCAAGAATAAAGAAGAAAGAGGATCGCGCAAGGCGAGAAAGGCATCTGCCTCTAAGGCAACTCCAAAGGCCTTTACCTTCGAGGAACCGGAGGAAGTAGAACCAGACATTCCTCCGGTAAAAACTAAGAGAAGGAGGAAGACTTACCAGGTGTTCGAGCTTGAGAAGACAAACAGTGAGTCTCCACTCACCGGAAAGATCTCTCCGAGATACTGGAGAAGTGCGATCTCAAAAGTTATTGATGAAACAGACCAAATCTGCTAAGGCCGATCAACGAGGCAAATTGAAGACCCAAACTGGATAGAACAACGAGAACAAGAAGAAGCGAGAGACAATGAATCCCACGATAGGATCGTGTCTCCACTGCCCCGATCTTCTGAAGGTGTTGAGCAAGCAGAGTATGTTAACTTCCATTCCGAAAAGGAAGGGCAACAAAGAGAAGATGATGTGATCATGCTCTCTCCACCATATCCGGACATCCAAAATCGCCTGAGAGAATGGAGGAAATGGAAGCTTAGTCGATCAAGAGAGCAAGCGATTCGCACACCCTAAATTCATCGAGGAAGAAGAAGAATTGATGAACTTCCTCGGATTGACCACAGTGGTCCAGGCACTTGATGAAGATAACTGCCTGGATATCTAGCGATCTTCAAGGAAAAAGAGAATGAGAGATTAGCCGAGGAAGTCAAACTCGTGAGAGAGTCGGCATTTGTCCTCTCACCGGAACCATGACCATACTCATCCTCATCTCGACATACTCTCTCGGGCAGTGATGAGGACTTGGACCCGTTCTTTGCACAAGAAAAGTTGGACATGCGGCAAGCCATGAGGAATCCACATTGTTGCATGAGAAAGAGCCGTGATGAAAGGACTAGGAGAGTCTTCCAAATCTCACCGAGATTGATCCGTTGGGAGTGGTGTAGCGATTGCCACCGTTATTGCCGCAACCACTTCCCGATTCACTCGGAGAAGACAGATCTAAGGACTTGGCGATGAAACCGGGAACTTGGGGACCCAAGTTGAGCCAACCCCTGTTGCCACCGCCCACGGTTGAACACTCAAAGGACACAAAATGAGTCCTGGAGAAGAGTGACCCCATCACAAGTCACTCACCGGTGTGCCACTAAGGGAAAACTCCCTCCACTGCCTAGGACGGAGGATGTTGCGATGACTCCACCATGAATCTAGGAGGCGAAGTGGAGAAGGAACAAGAAAAAGAAACACAAAGAAAGTTGTCACTTTGAAGCACGGACATTGAGTATGTCTCGATTGAAGTGTCAATCTCTCTGCAGCCGAGGACGCCTGCCGATGCGGTCGAGGCACAAGATGGATCTCGCCCAGAGTTAACACTGGGCAATGAAAGTGCAATCCACGGAGTTGAGACTCCTGTGGATGCCATTGCGAAAGACCCTAAGACATTTTGTACTGTCGAAGGGATCGCACAAAACCCCACCGCACCGAGACCGCGGGAGGTAATGAAGGCCTACGGGAGGTTGAGACTTCCCTAGGTAAAACTCAATGAGATAAGAGCATTCCTCATACCATAATTGCTGATTCGAGGAGGAAATCGGTGCTCTTCATGACTCCCGGATGATCCCGATACAACTTTCCCGGATTTGTAGATGAAGTGAGTCTACTCCAACCGAACATCACAAAGACTCGGCCTTGGATGATGAGCCCGGCCTTCAAGACTCATCCTCGTCCGATGACGCTGATGGTGCAAAGACACGCAAATTCATTTAGCGAAAACCACCAAGCCGAAGAAGTCTGACAAAGGCAGTGAGGCTCGATCACCGCCAATCATCTCACCAAGGCCCACCGAGACCGAGTCATCTCACGAGGCTCCCAAAGCTGCAGCCGGTTCGACTCCACCTGAATCATCACAAACATGAACAAACAATCCTCAATTCCGTGCGTGCGTGATGATGCATTTGAACAAACCTTTCCTTTCCAGTTGAGTTTGCCCGACCTTGAAGAAAAACACTGTGAACAAGATCGTTTCAACGTTCGACCGATCCATCATTCCCACCGACTCCATTATCCCTATAGATTTTGATTTCGATGTTGTTTGGCCGCCACCAAACCGAGGTGACTTTGAGGTACATGAGGTATTTAAGACAATACTCGGTGAGATTGAAAAGATTGAACAAAGACCAAGCTTCACTTGATATGCGATTGGACAAGAGAGATGCCACCCTCACAAAGCAGATTTAAGAAGCGATTTAAGAAGGATTGTGATACGGATAAAGGGAATGGTGTCAAATAGCAAGAGTACAATCGGCTCAAATAGGTTCGATACTTTAAGGCATTGTACAATAAAATGCTGATGGAGCGCCGATAATGCCGACATGAAGACGAGGATGCAAGAAAATATTGATCGGATGCATGCCTCTCATACCACTAAATGGAACTAGCTGCGAGAATTTCATTGAAAAGAACTTCTCGCGTAGAGTGAATATGAAAGAAAAGTTCAGCCTTCTTATGGCTGAAATGAAGTTGGTGGCAACCGAATCCAAAGGCACTCGCTCCGAATTTGAACAAAGATACTCCGCAAAGAAGATCCAAGCAAAACTCGGCTATCGATCGCCAAGATTTCATGCTTGTCGGCATGTTTCAGGGGTTCCTCTCTCCTTTGATGATGCCAAAAAGGGGTAAGAGGAATACCTAAAGACGTTGAAAGGGAATCACCGTGGAGAAAGAGAAAGAGTCGGCTATTGAGAAAAAGAAGACGCGATTGATTGTTGAGAAAAAGAAGAAAATAGTCAAGAAAAGAGAAGAAAAGAAAAGGAAAAGCAATTGAGGGGAAGGTTCAAAGGATATGACTCTAATGGTTGCTAAAACCCTCAACAAGGGACTCGTCACAATGACATAATCAAGAAACTTCGGTGACTCTCCGCTCCAACACTGATGTGCCTATGTCGAGAAGAGAAAAATCGTAGAAGCGAGAGATGAAATAAGTTGAAAGAAAAAGGATGCCCGTCGATGGACATATTAAAACAATACGGAGGCATACCGGGGAAGAGACACCGATGCCATTTCGGATGTCGGAAATGAGCCTAGATCGATTGATGAATTCAAAATGCTCGAATCAAGGATACTTGGGCATGTCCATGGCCCAAGCCTGGACTTGTATTGGGAAAAAGGCCTCAAGTTGTGCGAAGAAGAAGGCAGCAAAGAGACTACTACTAAGCGATCACTCTGCCCACTCTTTGGAAAGAAGAAGGCTCCAGTACAATACACGCCTAGAGGAAGAGGAAGAAGAAGTGGAGGAAGAGGTTTCAGACCTAGACCTCTACCCAAAAACATCGAATACATAGATCCAGGAAAGAAAGGAAGGATCTATTGGGCTGGGTATGACGTAGTAGCCAACATGGAAGTGGCGAGGAAGAATGCTGAATATGTAAAAAGGATTGAAGAAGAGAATAAGAGACAAGATCAGCTGTGGGAAGAGAGTCAACGAAGACAAGAAAGAAAGAGAAAAGACGAAGCTGCTAGAAGAGCCTACGAGAAAAAGAAAGCAGCTGAAGAAGAAAAGAAGAGAAAGAGACCAGAGGACGACAGAGCTGAAGAAGAAAGAAGGAGGCAGCGAAGGCGATGAAGTGTTGTTGTCCACCCCTTCATGTATTTTACTATTGTAAATACATATATATGTAAGTCTTCTGTACGATGAATAAAAGTTATGCAATTTCTATATTTTTGCGTAGATATAGAATGCTATGTTTGCTCTGATACACATTGTAAACAGCTGTGTAAAGGACAAGAATGTTATGATCAATAAAAAGATTGATTCTACGCATACATTCTCTGTTTCTACATTGTCTGTATGTATCTTTGCTATTTACATTTTGTTTGTATGTTTTAAGTTTTGGCATCATCAAAAAGGGGGAAATTGTTGGGAAATTTATTTGTTAGATTTTGATGAATGCCATGTAAAACTTAGACTAGAAAGTTGGCACCCCATTTTCCTTGTAATTTGAATTGTAATAGATAGGGATGTACGAGTGAGTCAAGTCACATATGCCTGGATATACAAGAAATCAACCAAGACTAAAATGAAGACTCCATTTGTGGAACAGTGAGTATGGCAAGAAGGAGAAGTCAAGAACTCGATGAAGGAGTATCACCGTGGGATACAATTGTGTGAAGTGTCGGTCAAGTAAACTCAAGAAGCCAAGTCTCAAGTTGAAGTGACGGATGAGTCATCCATCGATTGGAAGGCGATTCAAAGTCACCTGGGAAGTTAGAGAATTGCAAAAAAGTCAAGACAATCGAAAAGAATCCGTTTGCACGTAAGTCAAGAATATTACCTAAACAAGTAATACTTCCATGTTGCCATGTCTTAAAGTTATCAGTCCCGAAGCGTGCAAAAGGAAAAAACCAATGGGAAGCACTGCACCTTGTGTCGACTACGAAAAGTCAATGCTCATTTAATACGAGGAAATGTCAATTAGAGCGTCAATTTCGCCCACCCGATGGGCCACCCGATTTTCTAGTGGGTCAGGGCTATATTTTTCAAGCTATTACTCGAATCAGAACCCGCAAAATATGCTCAAGTTATTCAAGCAAATCCTCAAGCCTAAATTTCAAGGAAATCAATCCAACACCAAGTCGTGAAGGAAAGACAACTTCAAACTGTTGAAGAGGAAACTTTTGAAGAATCAAAAGGGTCTACATTCCAAGGAGGATTGTAGAAAGGTTCAAGGTCGAACCGGTCTCAAGTTATTGGAGGGCTTCGTGATCAAATCCAAGAAGCTTGAGCATGTTAGGCAAGTAGCAAGCAAATACCCGAAAGAAGTTCTAGTCGGACGAGAAGCCACCGTGTGACCAAGCATCTCTAGATCGAGTCCCAAAGGATCAAGTCACCGTGTGTGATCAAGACTTGCATCCGGGTGATAACCACTTTGTACTGATCAATACTTAGTGGATTCCTCCAGGAGTTGGAGAAGAGAGAGATTAGAATAATTACCCCATCTTGAACCTCTATAAAAATTATCGTGTCATTTATATTTCAAAGATTTAATTTCTCGCATATCATTTTATATCTCATTGATAATTTGCTATCCAACTGATAATTAACAAAGTGCTAAAACCAAGTGTTAAAACAAACTTAAACCAAATTCAAGGGTGTTAAGTCTTCCAAAAAATCTCATCACAAACCAAGTTAAGGTTTAGACTAAATAATGAGTTATTCTATCAACACTCAATCGAAATCGCTGAGTGGCTAACTTTGGTTGGTTAACTATCCTAGTTGTCCCTCGAGGACTTAGCCGTGAATTTAACTCGTACTATTTTAAAAGGACTAAAATTGAAAAGTTGGTAAGGTTTATTCAACCCCCTTCTAAACCTTACTCACACCCCTTGGGACCTACGAGAAGCAAGCCCGCCAAGCAGCCATTAGGTCTATAATGAACATGCGCATGAAGCCTGGGACACCCATGAGAGATCATATGCTTGCATTGATCGCTCAGTTTAACGTGGCTGAGGTTTTAGGGGCTGAGATCAAATCGGAGACTTAGGTTGACATGGCTTTGGAGACTCTTCCGATGATGTTCTCGTTGTTCAAAGTTAGTTATAACATGAACAAGCTTAACATGTCCCTGACCGAGCTGATGAAAGAGCTCCAAAATGGTGAGAATGTTTTAAAAACCAAGAGTGGTGATGCATTTGATGTTACATTTGTTTAGAGCTATTAAAAGCCTCCTAAATTTGGACCGACCCCCATCGGGTTTTTGAAAAACATTGGTTGGGCAATGGGGCAAACAAAGATCAGGCCGCCAATTTGGGGAGCTCAGCCCAGCCCGGCCAATGAAAATATACTAAAAGTGTTGGTCGGCCGACTCGGCCCAATGCCAAATGTCTTTTGAGGCCCAACATTTTTGGACCTTGATATTAAAGCCTAGTCCAAGAAAAATATCGGGTCAGTTGGGTTGGCCCATCGGCCATCAGCTGAAATTGACAACTCTATACATTGGACCATCCTATTCCAAACCGAAAGACAATGGAGGAAATAAGAGGAAAAAATCCAATAAGAAGGGCTCACAGCAAAAAGCTAAAAAGGCTAAAACAGATGGCAAGCCTAAGGGGAAGTGCTTCAATGGTGGAGAGAAGGGTCACTGGAAGAGAAACTGTCTGAAATACCTAGCTTCTCAAAAGCAAGGTGATGGTGAGTTATCTTTTATTGAGTCATGCCTAGTGGTTGATTCTACAAATACTTAGATAGTAGACTCGGAGCCACTAATCATATATGCAATACATTGCATGGGTTCCAAGTGACCAATGAGCTCAATGAAGGAAAACATACTCGAGGGTTGACATAGGAGTTGTGGTGTCTGCAAAGGCTGTCAATATGTCCCAGATATTACTAGAAATTTAATTTATGTTGCTTTATTGTTTAAACAAGGATATTATGTCCATTTTTTACCGATGGAGATTGATATTACCTTGAAAAAAGCTCTTATTTGTAAGGGACATGTGAATAACGATTTGTATACTTTGAAACCTTCTGACAGCTCATTGCACCACACTACATCTAAGAAACACATTAAGTTATCTCCTACTAATGACATTTATTTGTGGCACCTAAGACTTGGTCATATTAACCTTGATAGGATTCAAAGACTAGTAAGGGATGGTCCTTCAAGTGATTTAAAGGTAGAATCTCTTCGAGTTTGTGAATCTTGTCCTGAAGGTAAAATGACTAAGAGGTCTTTTTACTTCTAAAGGGCTTAGGGCCAAACAAGTTTTAGAATTAATACACTCGATGTATATGGACCTATTAGTGTCCAAGCTAGAGATGGATATGAGTATTTCATCACTTTCACCGATGATTACTCTCAATACTGATTATATTTACCTAATGGCTCGCAAGTCTCAAGCATTTGAGAAATTTAAGGAATTGAACTGACGAGAAAAGTAAATAGCTAAGAGCATAAAGATACTTCATTCAAATCAAGGTGAAGAGTATCTATCCAACAACTTTAGAACATACCTATCGAAAAATGGGATTTTATCCCGATTGAGCGCACTGTACTCCCAAGAGAAACAGGACCTTGTTAGACATAGTCGATCTATGCTTGGCTTCTCTACTCTTGCTACATCCTTTTTGGGGATATGCTATACAAACTGCAATATACGTATTGAATATGGTTTAATGTGAATCCATCAAGAATGATCCGGCAACATCAAATGCAAATTATCTCGAGTTCTTGAAGACTACGTAATTGACTAGCAATGATGATATAGCGATCGAAGAGGCCACGCTTCTCTTTTCCTACCCACGATCTCATCTTGTCTAGAATTTCCCACCGGGTTGAATTGCTTAGGAGGTTCTTGAGTTCTTGTATTTGTTCATCATATATTAGGTGTTTATTTTCATTATTCTCGAGTCATTTGAGTGGTCGTTTTGATGTTTTGAAAACCAAATAAACCTTTAACGATCGTCTTAAGTTGATATTTCGAGTTTGGGACAAAGCGGAGTTACGCACGGGCAGCCCGTGCGTCTATGTGAATGAAAAAGGATCTTCGACTTGACGTACATGCAGCACACGCACCGTGTGTAGAAGACCTTGGCGCGAGACGCACAACCCGTGTGTCCATACATGTTTTTATTTCCTTTTTAGTTTCTAAGTAGGGTTAGGGTTTTGAATCCTATATAAGGGTGAACAACACTTTTTCATTGGTTATCAATTGAATTCATCTTTGACTCTCAAATTGATTGTTTTTCCAAGTGCTTGATTTACGTTTCTTGTTATAATTATCGACTTATCGTGCAATAATCCATAATTGATTATGGCATCTTCGCATACCGAGGTTCTTGCTTTGCTAAACAACGTGTCGAGGTTTCCACCAATTTTAACCGATCGAGTGAAGATCTTGGGTTAAAAACATATTGTTGTTGGGTCGTATGCACGTTCGTTGCTACGGTTCACATCGATTTGGTAATCGAGTCATCTAGCAAGTTAAACCTATACTTGTTCTTTAATTCTTGTTATTTTCCAGATTTTCTTATAAACCTTAGTTCTTCAAGGGTACAAAAAAAGAAAAAAATCAAAATTAAAAAAATCAAAATTAAAAAAGAATCAAAATTTGCACGAGAAAAATTAACGGGTAAAGAATCATAATTTGCGTGCATAAAAAAGAAGAAATTCGAAAATTTGGGGAAATCGGGATTTACAAACCCTAGTCTTCAAATTTCATCTTATCGAGTCTATTGTTTGCTTGCGATTGTCTTGGTTGTTGAGGCGTACTTGCGATTGACTGATTGGTTTATAATCGTGACAAGTGCAATACTTGGAAATTGTGAGTTGAGTGAAACACGAGCTTATACTCTGAGGGAGTGAATCAAGCATGTTCGAGGAAAACCTACAACAATTGGATTTAGGTAATAAGTTGGATATGGTGGCATTTACAAGCCTCGTGAAGAAAGTTATAATCGAGACGTACGGGGATCCCAGGGAGGCGCCAAAAATAGAGGAGCCTGTTACCAGGGCATGGAGGCCTAGAAGGTTTGAACTGGAGGAATGGGCGAATGAGATGGATGATTTTGATTCCAAAAGGGAGCAAAATTATAATCCAGGCAGAGGTCGACGTGGAAATAGGGGTGATAGGGGACGTGAGGATGGAAATTTGAGTAATATCAAAATGCAAATTCCATCGTTCTAGGGAAAGAGTGAACCGGATGCCTATTGTATTGGGAGATAAAATTCAAGAAAGTGTTTGAGTGCGAGAATTATTTCAAACTGAAAAAAGTGAAGTTGGCATCAACTGAGTTCTCGGACTACGCAAATATTTGGTGGGATCAATTAATGGTCTCGAGGAGAAAAAGCGGCGAGCGGCCCATTTCCACATGGAAAGAGATGAGGAGTTTGATGCGACGCCGCTTCGTACCAAATCATTATTACCGAGGCATCTATAAGGGTGAATACTTATTCTTTTTCATTAGTTATCAATTGAATTCATCTTTTACTCTCAAATTGAGTATTTTTCCAAGTGCTTCAAGATTTACATTTCTTGTTACAATTATCGACTAATCAGGAAATAATCTATAATTGCTTGTGGCGTCTTCGCATACTGAGGTTCTTGCTTTACTAAGCAACGGGTCGAGGTTTCCACCAATTTTAACCGAACTAATGAAGATCTTGGGTTAACAATATATTCTTGTTGGGTCATATGCAAGTTCATTGCTACGGTTCACATCATGGTTCCTTCTAAATCTATCCCTAAGACACCCCTGAAATTGTGGAATGGACGTAAGCCCAATCTAAGACATCTCCGAATATGGGGATGTCCTGCACATGTGCTTAAGGGAAAGATGGAAAAGATGGAAAAGATAATCAAGATCAGAGGTATGCATTTTTATAGGTTATCCTAAGGGAATAAGAGGATATTATATCTATAGTCCTCAGGATAAAAAGGTATTTGTAAGTACAAATGCAACCTTTTTAGAGGATAGATATATAGAAGAACGTGAATCAAAGAGTAAGGTCCTTTTGGAAGAGATAATAGAAAACCTTCCCAGTTAATTTATTCCAGAGATCCGTACTAAACCTACTTAATTTGAATTCACATTTTTACCGTCGTTGGTAGCTAGATCTAGTGGGAGACAAATAGAGGCTCCACCTACTGTACCTACTAGATCTCCAGTACCTGAGACGGAAGGAGGTCATGTTCCCATTGTTCAGACACCTCTAGGTGCTGAAGATGAGAATGAAGAGCATGGTGTACAAGAGGTAGTGGAAGAACAACAACCAATACCAATCATCCAAGAGCCTCCACCACTTAGACGTGGTGGGAGAGTCATTAAACCACCCTCTAGATACTTGTTCTATGGAGAGTCTTTCGAGGCAGTCTCCACTGAACAAGCGGATGATCCCACTTCGTATAAAGAAGCTATGGAGGATATAGACGTTTATCATTGGAGGAGTGCTATGGATTCAGAAATGATATCCATGTACACTAACTCCGTCTGGGATCTTGTAGACTTGCCTAATAGTGTAAAACCTATAGGGTGTAAATAGGTTTACAAAAGAGAGAGAGGGATACACGGAAAGGTAGAAACTTATAAAGCTAGACTAGTCGCTAAGGGTTTTACCCATCGAGAAGGAATCGACTACGAAGAAACCTTCTCACATGTGGCTATGCTGAAGTCTATTCAGGTCCTCTTATCCATTGCAGCTCATTTTAATTATGAGGTGTGGCAAATGGATGTCAAGATAGTTTTCCTTAATGGAAGTCTTGACGAGAGCATCTATGTGATGCAACCAGATGGTTTTATTTAAAGGGGTCAAGAGCACGAGTATGCAAACTAAAAAGTCCATTTATGGACTTAAACAGGCTTCAAGGTCTTGGAATATCATATTTGATCAAGCTGTAAAGAGTTATGGTTTTGATCAAAATCTTGATGAGCCTTGTGTCTATAAGAGAATTAAAAACAACAAGGTGACATTTCTCGTACTGTATGTGGATGATATTCTGCTCATTGGGAATGACATAGGAATGTTAACATCAGCTAAATATTGGTTGGCACAACAGTTTGATATGAAGAACTTGCGAGAAGCAAGTTATGTTCTAGGAATCCGAATCTTTCGAGAGGAAGAACAAACGGATTGCTTTATCCCAAGCTTCATACATTGATAAGATACTGGAAAGGTTTGCTATGCAAAATTCCAAGAAAGGCCAAACACCTTTCAGACATGGAATTCACTTGTCACGGGAGCATTGCCTTAAGAGTCCTAGTGAAGTGGAGTACATGAAGAAGGTTGCTTATGCCTAGGCTGCAGGAAGCCTCATGTATGCTATGTTGTGTACCCGATCGGATATCTGTTATGTTGTTGGAATTATCGGTAGATATCAGTCAAATCGAACTGAGCAATCGGATAGTTGTAAAAGCATATACTCAAGTATCTTTGCGAGAACTAGAGGATATATGCTAGTTTATTCACTCTGATTTGGTGCCCGTGGGTTATATTGATTCTTATTTTCAGGTTGATAGGGACACTCATAAGTCCATATCCGGGTCGATGTTTACATTGGGTGGTGGTCTTTGTTATTTGGAGGAGTATCAAGAATCATGTATTGTTGATTCCACAATGGAGGTGGAATATGTTGCGGCTTGTGAAGCGCCAAAGAAGCCATGTGGTTGAGGAACTTTCTGCTAAGCATTGACGTGGTTCCATCTCGCATCGCGAGCCATTACATTATCTTTGTGACAACAAAGGTGCGATGGCAAATGCAAAAGAACCTAGAAACCATCAACGTGGAAAACACATCAAACGAAAGTATCACCTTGTCGTGATATGTTCAACAAGGAGATGTGTTAGTAAGCAAGATAGCATCCGCATAAAATCTTGTTGACCCCTTTACTAAGAGTTTACCAATTAGAAGTTTTGAGTGGCATATTGAAAGTATGGGTGTACTAGACATGTCTCATTTACTCTAGGGCAAGTGGGAGAATGTTGGTAGTATTGTGCCTACGAGTAAATTACTATGTAATAGACATTTTGAATAAAATATTATTTTTATCTATATTGAGTTTGCATATGTCCATGAATTGTTTTATATTATAAATTGAGTGTTTAAGTTGTTAAATACATAAGGATTCAATTTATAATTCAATTCAAAGAATTAAAGTTCACGATCGATAAATAAATATGGACAATATATTTTGATAAGATCGTCTCAAATTTATTGAAGTTTATCTTGACTTTGGTAATAAAATTGTTAATATATTTTCTAAATATATTGGACTGGGCCACGTGAAATTAAATATTTAATTGACCAATAGATATTTAATTTCACTTGATTGTCGTACATGACACCTTAATCCTGAGTTGGTAATGAACTTTAATTACTAACTTGAAGTTCTTTGAGGCATCAATGAGTGAGATTAAATTGATGATCAATATCTCGATGCTTTGGGAATTAAAGTGAAATAACAAGGAACATATATTCACAATATGGAATCCTTCACCTATTTAATAGGCATGATCATGATCTCATGTGTTCTTCTAATAGACAATACAATATTAGCTCGAGAATTCGATATTTTTATTGAATTCGTGATGTGATGGGAATCACATGGGACTGTCACATAGAAGATGAGGATTGAGATTTATAAATATTAAAAAATGGATTTTGGTTATTTTATCATATTTCTAATATTAAGTTTATCAATAGAGGTGACATGATGTTAGGAATTTTATTGTTTAGATTTTGATGAATGCCATGTAAAACTTAGAATAGAAAATTGGCACCCCAATTCTTCTTTGAAAATGCATTGTAACAATTAGAGTGGCCAAGCCGAGTTAAGTCGGCCTACGCCTAACATGCAAAAAGACAATCAAGACTAGAAGGAAGACTACTGTGTGAGACAGTGAGTATGGCAAAGAAGAGTAGACGGAACTCTCATCAAGAAGCGGTGAGATGCGGCTAAGTGGAGTATCGATCAAGTCAACTCGAGAAAAGCCAAGTCTCAAGTTGAAGTGACAAAGAGTCATCCAATGATTGGAAGGCTGACTCTAAGTCACCTGGGAAAGCTAGGAAATGCGATCAAGTCGAGATAAGCGTAAAAGATTCGCCGCGAGAAATCAAGAGATTTACTTAAACAAGTAATATCTCCATACCACCTTTCTCGAGTGCTCACCCGGCGTGCAAAAGGAATGAACCAATGGGAAGCACTACACCGTGTCGAACTCCGAAAAGGTGAAAGAACAATTCATACGAGGAAATGGCAATTCCAAGGATCGCAACAAGACAAGCCAACGATCGCAAGTGACTTTCAAAAATAAGCCTATCTCTTCAACGGGCAAATTTTTGAAAGATCACTATAAAAGGCCGAGGAATGACTCGAGAGAAGGTTACCTGAACCACGAACACTCAAGAAATCAATCAAAGTGTAACCAGAAATACTCTCAAAATCATTCAAGATTAATCCTCAAGCCTACATTACGAAGTACATCAATCCAACACTCACTGTGAAGGAAAGAGAACTTCAATCGAGTTGAAGAAGAAACTTTTGAAGAAAAGGGGTCTACATTCCACGAAGGATTGTAGGAAGGTTCAAGGTCGAACCAAGTCTTAAGTTTTTGGAGGGCTTCGTGATCAAATCCAAAGAGCTTGAGCAAGTGAGTCAGTAGTAGCAAGTAAGCGGTGCCCTGTGAAGAAGCCGAGTCGTAAGAGAAGGCACTGAGTGATCAAGGCATCTCCAGATCGAGTCCCAAAGGATCAAGTCACTGTGTGATCAAGACTTGTATCTCGGACATTACCACTTTGTAAACCGATCATTACCTAGTGGATTCCTCCAGAGTTGAAGAAGAGAGGAGTAGAAGAATTACCCCATCTTCGAACCTCTATAAAAATTTCATTGTGTCATTTACATTTCAAAGACTTTAATTCCTGCATTTTTAACTGCTTATATCTGCTGATAAATTTGCTATCCACTTGATAATACTAGTACTAAACCTAGCACTAAACTCTTGCTTAATCAAACTTAAGGGTGTTAAGTCTTCCAAAAAAACAAAACCACAATTGAGTTAATTTAGAGTCAACAAATGAGTTATTCCATCAACACTCAGTTGAGTCTGTTGAGAGACTAACTCTCTTTGCTTGACTAAATCAATCTGTCCATCAAGGACACAAACTGTGTAGAATCAACTCGTATATTTAAAAAGGACTAAATCGAAAATTTGGTAAGGTTTATTCAACCCCCTTCTAAACCTTACACTTACACCCCTTGGGACCTACAAGTGGTATCGGAGCGGTTGGTTCATTGAACCCTCCACACCGGTTCTTGAACTAGATCTCCAAACTTTTCAAAGTCCGCTTTAGTACTTAAACCCTCGAAACGCTTTTTATCATTAAAAGTTATTATCATGGAAGCAAATTTGACACGCATCCTTATGTTCACTATTGAAGAATTTGATGATTGGAAAATTCGTATGCGAGCTCATCTATCAAAGATTACATGATGAGATGTGGATAGTGATAGAAGATGGGCCTCTGCAAATCTTAAAGGTGAACACAATTTATGCGAAGAGTTGCAAACAAGGAGAAGAAGATGTTGCTCCCGCATCGATTATGGTTGAAAAACCAAGAACCGAGTGGACAAATGATGACAGAAAAAGATATAACCGGACAATGTAGCCAAGGACATCCTTTACAAAACCTTGGACAAAGCCATGTTGAATAAAGTCAAATCATGCAAAACGGCTAAAGAAATGCAGGACAAGTCGACATTGATTTGTGAAGGCTCGGAGCAAATCAAAGAAAACAAATTATCAGTGGTTGTACGTAAATTTGAGAACTTCAAAATGATCTCGGGAGAGAACCCTGGATCAACTAGATGCTCGGTTCACAAAAATCACAAATGAGATGTCTCGCACTTGGAAAGGAATATACACGAGAAGAAATGTGTATGAAAATCCTAAAAAGTCTTCCAAATGAATGGGAAATGAAGGTCATGGCACTGAGACATTCCATGGACCTATCAAAGACATCCAACCATGAGTTATTCTCGGACCTCAAAGCCTACGAGTTTGGTGAGAAGAAAAAAAGACCAGGAAGAGACAGTTGTACCCAAAACAACTGCTCTAATTGTTAAAGATGGGAAGAGAGCCGAGGTCAAAGAAGTCATTGACCCGGAAGAAATAGCCCCGATGGTTAAGAGGTTCAACAAGTTCTTCAATAAGAACTACAAGAGAGGAAAGGGTGAATCTTCCGAGAAGACACTCGGCTCCCTCCAAATCAAGGAAGATAGGCCAACCAAGAGAACAGATCATCAAAAAGTTGAGTATCAAAGGGTGACAATCCAAGAATGGAAAGAGCTAATCAAAAGGTTGAATATCTATCTTTGAACCAGTAGACAACCAGGTCACTATGCCATTGATTGTCCATATCCTGTAGTCAACAAATACATGGATGAAGAAGAAAGAAAAGTCTTGAGAGAAAGAAGAAGACAAAAGAAAAAAAAAGGCAATGATGGCTGCAGAGATCACTAAAACCAAGTCAAGAGAGAGTGATTGAGAGAGCAAAGAAGCGACTACTCAAGTGACTCGAAGAAGAAGCCCGATCGCTTGATGGCCAAGGAACAAGATCAACTGACCAAGAAGATGAGGTACACTCTAACTCATCAAACTCGACACTAGTCATAGTGATCGTGACACACACACTTCATCACCCACTCGATCTTTATGATTCATTAGGCAAAATGATGAAAGATTTTGAACACATTAAATCCTCACACACACTATTGAATGAGGAGAACAAATACTCAAAGGTCAAAACTCCAAGTGACTAAGGAGTCGAGCACTCTAAGTCAAATAGGCGATGAGAATGAAAGTTTAAAGGCTGAAAATGCTAGATTAATAGCGAAAATTGCTGCTATAGAAAAGAGGGAGAATGACCTCAAGAATGTTATTGCCTCATTCACTAAGGCATCTAAATCATTGGATGATCTTATTATGAGTCAAAGAGAATGTGGAGACAAGACAGGCTTAGGATTTAATTCCTCTGTGCTATGTCAAACCTCAAGAGTAATTTTGGAAAAAGGATCTTCAAGTCATGAAGAGTCTGAAAAATCCAAAACTCTAAATGTTGCACACACATTCACTCCAAAGCACAATAATAAGCAAACTGGCCTTGGTTACAAAGGAAAAGGAAAACAACCGATTGAGTGTCTTTGAAAGGACACCGAGAAGAGATTCACCCGAGTCCTCGGCAAACTCCAAAACGAAAATACTATGTAAAGAAGAAGCGAGCTACCAAAAACCCCGAAAACCCACAAAAGAAATACATATGATGGGAATGGTAGAAAATATCCAAGCCAAGCCGATTGGAATAATGTGAACTATCCGCACGACTTATGGAATATAAGCCCAAATGGCAAAGGCCTAGAACTCAAAGAAAGGCCATTCCAAAAGCATAAGAGCTTTCATCAAAGACACATATGCACTTAGGCACTACACTCGGAGAGACACCACAATTACCCAAGGAAGGCAATTGCTAAAACACATATGCAGCATACTGACAAAAGAGACAATTTGTATGAACCTAGAATCCCCAAGCAATTTGTCGATTAATTATAATTATGGCACTGATAGATGGCAACCCCTTAGAGTCAAATCATTTGGCTATAGGTTGGTTGGATCATCTTACAATTCTAACCCCTCAGACCCGCATGCAAGTATGGGTACCTAAAACTTAATTTCCTTGATTGCGGTTCAAGGAATGAAAGCGAAGGAACCTGGTACATGGATAGTGGTTGTTCCAGGCATATGACAGAAATAAGAAAAATCTGTCAAAATTCAAGGAAGTTAAAGGAACAAAAGTCATATTTGGAGGAAATGAAGCTCCTGGTGAAATAAGAGGCATTGGATCCATCAAGAGGAATGGATTAGAAATCACGATGTTGCATATGTTGAAGGACTCAACTTCAACTTACCGAGCATCACCAACTCGTGACAAGGGTTACAATGTTGGATTCAACATGGGTATATGCCAAATCAAAGATATTGAATCAAATGAAGTTGTCTTTGCAAGGATGTAGACAAAAAACATGTATGTAGTGGATTGGTCAACTGCAACACCCAAAGACTCTCTACTAGCAAAGAGCGCAATTGAATCAAGTTAGGTCGTGGCACAAAAAGTGAAATCACCCGAACTTCAAAACGATTAACAAGCTTGCCGTATAATCTTGTAGAAGGACTTCCGGACTCGATACAAGAAGGAAAGTATATGTGACGCGTCGAGAAGGGAAAACAAATCAAGTCGTCATTCAAAGAAAAGACATGCCCATCCTCAACAAGAATATTGCATCCGCTTCATATGGATCTATTTGGCCCCGGCCCGGAACATAAGTGGAAAGAAATACACCTTGGTAGTAGTAGATGACTACTCTAGATATACATGGACAATATTCATGTGCAAGAAGAAAGAAACTCTACAAAAACTACCACAATCGATGAAGAGGATTCAAAACGAGAAGAGTCAAACCATTATCAAAATAAGATCGACAGAGGAACCGAATTTGTCAATGGAATAATAACTCGATATTGTATTGAAAATGGTATTGGTCATGAACTATCGGCTGACAAGAACTCCACAACAGAATGGAGTTGCGAAAGAAGGAAAGAACCCTCAAAGAAGCGAAGAAGGACCATGTTAGGTCAACGGGGTTACCAAAAAGATTTTGGGGTCAAGCAATCAACACAAACTTGCTACACCCAAAACAGATGTATGATAAATAGACAACGGTGACAAAGACTCCTATGAGATCTGGATCGGAAGAAAACCAAATGTTGCATATTTGAGAATATTTGGATGTAAATGCTTCATCCACAACAATGGCAAAGACAACCTAAAGGCTTTTGATGCTAAAGTGATGAAGGTATCTTCTTAGGATACTCAAAGAAAGCAAAGCTACAGGATACTCAACAAAAGAACTATGGTTACGAAGAATCCATTCATGTAGTATTCGATGAGCGAAATGTAAATGGAGAAGACATTGAAAAGTCACCGATAAGTGAATCATCCAACCATACGAGAAGAGTCCCTTTGGTCAAGCCAAATCGGAATTATCAATTGAGAAGAAGATGGGATAGCCAATCTCAAAAACAACTTGGAAAATTTGCGGCTAAGTGATTACGAGAGAGTCTTCCACAAAGAACACAAACAAGCAAGTCGATCAATCCACTAACTTACTCCAACCTGATGTAAGATGGCTAAGAGACCATCCACGAACTTGTCATTGGAGATATAAGAGAAGGTGTCAAAACAAGATCCGAACTCAACAAGAAGCTATGTTCACATGCTTCATCTCGCAAATAGAGCCCAAAGACATGTCACAAGCATTGGACGACACACATTGGATTCAAGCTATGCAAGAAGAGTCAATCAGTTTGAAAGAAATAAAGTATGGGAATTAGTGCAAAGACCCATACATCAAAATGTTATTGGCACCAAATGGGTGTTGAAAATAAGATGAACGAGGAAGGTTACGTGGTAAGAAATAAAGCAAGACTAGTAGCCAAAGGATATTGCCAAGAAGAAGGGATAGATTTTGATGAAACATTTGCCCTCGTAGCAATATTGGAAGCTATAAGGATGTTTCTTGCCTATGCACTCACAAGAATTTCATTGTATATCGATGGATGTAAAAAGTGCATTTCTAAATGGTTTATTGGAAGAAGAAGTGTATGTTGAACAACCTCCAGGATTTGAGCGAAAGACTCTTGGAGATAAGGTATACAAACTCAAGAAAGCTCTATATGGATTGAAACAGGCACCCGAGGCATGGTATGATACTTTGTCACAATTCCTAACCGAAAATGGATTCACAAAAGGAAAAGTAGATAGAACACTTTTCGAATTCAAGACAAAAAGAGTATCTTGTTTGTTCAAATATATGTGGATGATATCATTTTTGGTTCCACAAACAAAGAGTCTGTGTGAAAAGTTTTCAAACCTCATGCAAAGTAAATTTGAAATGAGCATGATGGGAGAGTTGACCTTCTTCCTTGGACTCCAAGTGAAAACAATTTGAAGGATGGAACCTTCATAAGTCAAACAAAATACACCAGAGATTTAATGAAGAAGTTTGGTATGGAGGAAAAGTCTTTTGTAAAAATACCAATGAACACATCAGTCAAAATGGACATGGATGCGGATGGTAAGCCTCAGATCAAACAAGATCTGAGCACTTATTGGATCATTGCTCTATCTCACAAAGCAAGCGGCCGGACATCACCTTTGTTTGTAGGTGTATGTGCAAGATTTCAATCTGCTCCAAAAGAGAGCCATATGACAAAGACTAAGAGAATATTGAGATACTTGAAAGGAATCCAAGAAGTAGGCTATGGTATCCAAAGGAAGGAGGATTCAAGCTAATTGGCTATTCGATTCTCGACTATCTTGGATGCAGAGTGGACAGAAGAAACACTTCGGCACATGTCAAATGCTAGGAACAGTGATCTCCTGGTTTAGCAAGAAGCAAAACTCAATAGCCACCTCTACAAAATGAAGCGAGAATACATAGGCTGCGCGCAAACAAGTAGCCCAAGTCCTATGGATGAGACAACAAAGAGACTATGAAGTTGAGGAAAAAGAAATTCCAATCATGTGTGATAACACAAGTGCAATTGCAATCACTCAAAATCCTGTGTTGCATTCAAGAACAAAGCACATTGATGTCAGATATCACTTCATAAGAGATCATGTTGAAAAGAAGGACATCATCCTGGAATATATCTCAACTGATAAACAACTAGCTGACATCTTCACAAAACCATTATGTGAGTCAAGATTTGAAGAACTCAAACATGAGTTGGGGTTAATTGAACTAAGTGACACACGTAAAAATCAAAGAAAAGAAATGGAACAAAAGGAGGTGAAAAAGAGTCGAACACGTAAATCACCGAAGAAATCACCAGATCGGAAAGACAGCTACACCGAGTCAGCTGATAGCTGAGTCACTAAGAGAACTGTGAGAAGTAGAGTTAAATCAGCTAAAGGATAAGCTGAGTCACTTATAAGCAAAGTGACAAAAACGCAGTCGTTTTGACTAAGCGGGAATGTTTTAAGAAATACGTCGGATAATGATGATGTGTACACACATAAAGCCGCACACCAAGCTTATGATTGGATATAAATGCTACCGCATTAAATACGAGACATTAAATGCTAAATAGGCGTGCAAAATCTAAGCCGTTGATTTCGATCACATTTCAAAACCACCCGCACGCCCTTTCATAAACCATATTTAAACCATTTTCGTCCGTCTCTCTCACACTTCTAAAATTGTTCATTTCTTTCTCTCAAAAGCAAAGGCAAAAATTTCTCTCGAAACCCTATCAATCTTCAAATCAATTTCTCGAGTTTTTCTTGATATAATCCCGAAAAATGGCACCAACTTATAACTTTACCAAGTTAGGAAAGCAAATCCACACCGGCTCTACGGTGGATTTCGAAAGGAATGGTGAAACAAGGGTCCGATGACACCCTAGTGAAGAAAATCGCTGAAAAAGTTGGAAACGTCCGGTGAAACCGTTTCGACGTTAGAATATCCGATGACATATGTGGAGGAAGTCGCACAATTTCTACGTGAATGCCGAGATTCACGATGAAGGAATAAAGTCATCTGCTCACGGAAAGCGGTGACTATCTCTCGCCAAGGATTTGGTGAACATTGCTCACTACCAACGAGAGGAGCATCGAGATTAATGAAGCCGATGTCAACACCTGGCCGATGCTTGGAAAGAAATAGCCAAGCCCGACTTTCTTTGATAAAATAGTGTATCAAAAAACAAGAGATCACCAAGGAGGATTATCACAAGTTGTTGGACATAGTTGCCAAATGTATCGACATCAAATTTGGCGCTTTGACCAATCACAAAGGCAAAGCCGATTGTAATGGCAATCATCGCAGAAAAGAAGATAAATCGGGTTGAGTTTGTCTACAATGCAGACTCTGCTGCGAACGTGGGGAACAAATCCTTCAAGGAAGATGGCACATTTGGAGGATCCCTAGGATATGGCCTAGTGATTGGCCGGCTAATGGAGGTGAAAGGAGTCCCTCTTAGACATGGGAAGGCATTCCATGTTAACAAGAGGATGTTCGAGCAAACCTCTCTCTCGGCGCACGAAAGAGAGCTTACGCCAAGAGAGGCGACACCAAAGGAGGGGAATCACCGACCCCGAAGATACGATTGTTTCCTCTCCACCAAGAAGAAAAGTCGCCCTGCACAAGTAAGAAGATCAAGTTGCCCCTGCAAAGAAAGAAAATCAAACATGCTCCCCGCCCTGCAGCAGAGTCACCGCGCCCAGCAGCCGTGTCTCCCGCTCCTGCAGCACGGCGAGAAGGACTCACAAATACCTTCTCCGATCGTCAAGAAGAGGAGAACGAGAAGCCAAGACGGCCGCTTCTCGAGAAAAGACACCAAAGACACCCCACCCCGCCCCAGACTCGAGGACACCGTCTCGAACCGTAAATCCCTCTGGTACAAACTAGGAGACGAAGACGAATTATCAAGCGCTCCGAGTTGAGAAACAAGCCGAGTCGGCCACTCGGCTAGAGCAGATCACGGAGACTCTGCCGGAGAAGTAGAGTCTCCAGATGTAATTGATGAAACAGCAAGTCTCGTGAAGGCGATCAACAGAGGCAACTCCAAGACACAAAATGTAGTTCACGCACTGAAACACAAGAAGAAACCGCGCAGCGGATAGTGATGTGATGATCCTATCCCCACCTTACCCGCACATCCAAAATCGTCTGCGTGAGTGGAGGAAATGGAAGTTGAGTAAGTCGGAACAGTTCCAACGACCGAGTTTATAGAAGAAGAAGAGGAACTGCTAAATTTCCTTGGATTAACTCTGTGCTCCCAGCTACGGATGAAGACAAAATCGCACGGACATCTCCCGCAGATCTACAAGGACAAGGAGAAAGAAAAGCAAGCGAGAGGAAGGCCGAGGCACGTGAGAAGGCAAGCATCCGCCTATCTCCCGGCACCACGAGAACACACATCCTCTCCTTGATGTCTTCTCCGGCGATGATGAGGAACGGAGAATGCTGCTGCCCACGAAAGAGTTGCAAATGCAGGCGGGCATTGCATGAATCGAAATCCTTCACGAGCAAAGATTGATGGAGGGACCAGGAGAGTCCTCGAAACCGCACACCGAAATTGATCCAATGGGAGTGGTTCAAAGAAATCGCCATGTTGTTTGCCACCACTTCCTCACTCGAAGAAGGCAATAAGGGACTGGCGATGAAACGGGATAGTGGGGACCCCATCGAGCCAACCCCTATTGAAGGTGTGTTACCACCGCCCCAACGGCTGAACATTCAATCGAAACAGCCGGGGAGTTTGGAGACGAGTGACCCCATTCCAAGTCACTCACCGTGGTGCGCCACCGAGGTGGGAAACTCCTCCACTGCAGGCAAGGTCGGAGGATGCCGCAGATGACTCCACAACGAATCAAGAAGGCGAAAGAGAGAAATTACAAACACGAGAAGAACAAAGAAGTTGCCATCAACGAAGCTCGAGGCGATTGAGACTTGAGATCCATCTCCGAGGTGCCAACCGCCTCTAAGGCTAATGACGCCGCGATCAAGAGGCACGAGGAAGGAATGTACGGAGTTAACACTGGGCGATGAAAGTGCAATCCATGGGGTTGAGACTCAATGGATGCCACCACAGAAGACCCTAAGACAACACACTGTCGAAAGGGAGGACCAAGGCCTTGCTGCAGAGAGACCGGTGGAGGTGCGAAGGCCCACGGAGGTTGAGACTTCCGGGGTAAAGAGGTCAAGTAGAGAACATCCCTCCTACTATCATCGACCCATCCGAGAAGGAGATAAGCGCCCTTCATGATTCCCGGGATAATCTGATGTACCCTTTCTCGGGATCGAAGGCGAAGAAGAAGCCGAGTCATCCCCATGCCAAATCCAAAAGACTCACCATGCGGATGTTCCAAGCACGAGCAAGTCGATCCCAAGACTACTCGTCAAACCTTTAACTTTGATGATGAGCCACCAATGGAAATCTCATCATCGTCCGATGACGCTCGATAAGGCCGAGGACCATCTCTACTCAAATGGAAAAATCATGGTGAGACCAACGGTTGTTGAGACAAATGGGCTCGGCAAGCCGGTCCACTTCACAACACAACCCAGTGAACAAGAGACCACTTTGCAGCTCCTCAAGGCTGCAGAGGGTCGATTCCTAAAAGAACTTCACGCGCACCGCTCATCATCGAACAAATCCCGGTGGCGGTGATGAATCTTTTATAGAATCTTTTCATTTTTCCTGGAGGTACCCGACCTCCATGAAGAGTCGAGAATGAACGCGCACGCTATCACGCACCCGCTCCGTTTTCTCTTGAGTACCATTGTTCCAGTTTGCTTATGACTTTGATCTTTGTATGGCCATCACCGCAATGAAGAATCACCAAGTTCGAGAAGTGTTCAAGGCACTATTTGCCGAGGTTGAACGGATGGAGAGGCATCGAGGCCTCTTTGGACATGCGACCGACAATAGAGATGCCAACCTTACAGCCGACTTGAGAGGCATAACATCGAGAATAAGGGAATGGTGGCAACAAAGAAAAACAATGCGTGTGGAACAAGTCGATTCTTGAACTTTGTTCAACAAGGCTGCTTTGGTATGGAGAGTCAAAATGCCGATGCAAAAACGAAGCTGAGAGAACATATTGAGCACATGCATGAAGCTCATCTGCCGAGATAAAAACTCTGCGTGAGCAAAATACGAATGATCTACAGCGTTTGGAAGAACACATGACTAGAAAATTCAGCCTTCTCATGGCCGAGATGAAGCGATTTGAGTCCAACGCTACTCGATCCGAATTCGTCTTTGCTTACAACGCAGAGACTTGAAGCGAACTCGACTATCGCCAGGCTCGACTTCCGCTTGCGCGATGTTCCCTGGGTTCCTCTATCCTTTGATGATGCCAAAAAGGGGAAGAGGAATACCTTAAAGCGCTAAAATCAAGGCTGAAAAGAAAGGAGCAACTGAGAAGGAAAATCAGTGAGGAAGTTTTGAAACAAAAGAAAGGAAAGCTTGTTGAGGGGAATCGACGATGTGACCTTGATGATTGCACAAACCCCCAACAAGGTCCTCACGTGACATTATAAGCGAAGAACTCCCTCGTGACTCCGCCACTCCAACACTCTGCTATATCCATGGGCCGATAAGAGAAAAACAATTGAAGCGAGGGATGAAGAAAGTGGAAGGAAGAATGGATGCCCGAATTATGAACATCTTGAAAGAACATGGAGGCATTCCAAGAGAAGAGACACTTATGCCATCTCGGATGTCGGGACAGAGCCACGATCAGTTGATGAATTTAAAACGCTCGAATCGAGGGATACTTTGAAAATATGTCGTGGCTCAAGCTTGGGACTTATCTTGGGAAAAGGGTCTCACGTTATGTGAAGAAGGCCGACAGCAAGGACTACCGGTCACTCTGTGGTCACTCCGCCGGTCACTCACCGGAAAGAAGAAGACCCCAAGACAAAGATACGCCCAGGTAGAGGAAGAAGCGATGAGTGGAGGAAGAAGCTTCAGACCTAGACCTCGCCCAAAAACATTGAATATGTGGATCCGGGAAAGAAATGAGGGATCTCTTTGGGCTTGACCAAGTAGCAAATTTGCAAGTGGCTAAAACTAACGCCGAGTATGTAAAAAGACTAGAAGAAGAAAACAAGAGACAAACTCGGCTATGGGAGGAGAGACAGGAAAGAATAAGAAGAGATGAAGGCGCCGCGAGAAGGCATATGAAAAGAAAAAGAAGGCAAAATGGTGACGACGAGAAAAAGAGAAGAAGATCTTGAACAAGATGAAAGAAGGAGACAAAAGGAGATGAAGTGTTCTGTCCAACCCTTCGTGTATTTCACTATGTAAATACATACAATGTAAGTCTTCGTAATAAAGCTATAAATTCTTTATTTTTCTGTGTAGGCAAATATGTACTCTGATACACCTTGTAAAAATGTAAAAGAACAAGAATGATATGATCAATAAAAGAATTGATTCTCACGCATACATTCTATGTCAATACACTATCTCGTATGTATCTTTCTTTGTTGCATTTTTGAATGGTTTAAGTTTTGGCATCATCAAAAGGGGAAATTGTTAGGAATTTTATTGTTTAGATTTTGATGAATGCCATGTAAAACTTAGAATAGAAAGTTGGCACCCCAATTCTTCAGAAAATGCATTGTAACAATTAGAGCCGCCAAGGCGAGTTAAGTCGGCCTACGCCTAACATGCAAAAAGACAATCAAGACGGAAGGAAGACTCTCTGGCGTGAGACAAATGAGTATGGCAAAAGAAGAGTAGACGGAACTCTCTTCAAGAAGCGAGATGCGGCTAAGTGGAGTATCGGTCAAGTCAACTCGAGAAAAGCCAAGTCTCAAGTTGAAGTGACAAAGAGTCATCCAATGATTGGAAGTTCGACTCTAAGTCACCTGGGGAAAGCTAGAAAATGCAATCAAGTCGAGATAATCAGTAAAAGATCTTTGCACGAGAAATCAAGAGATTTACTTAAACAAGTAATATCTCCATACCACCTTTCTCGGAGTGCTCAATCCCGAGGAAGCGTGCAAAAGGAATGAACCAATGGGAAGCACTACACCGTGTCAGAACTCTGAAAAGGTGAAAGAACAATTCATACGAGGAAATGGCAATTCCAAGGACTGCAACAAGACAAGCCAACGACTGCAAGTGACTTTCAAAAATAAGCCTATCTCTTCAACGGGCAAATTTTTGAAAGATCACTATAAAAGGCTGAGGAATGACTCTGAGAGAAGGTTACCTGAACCACGAACATTCAAGAAATCAATCAAAGTGTAACCAGAAATACTCTCAAATCATTCAAGATTAATCCTCAAGCCTACATTACGAAGTACATCAATCCAACACTCACCTGTGAAGGAAAGAGAACTTCAATCAGTTGAAGAGGAAACTTTTGAAGAAAAGGGGTCTACATTCCACGAAGGATTGTAGGAAGGTTCAAGGTCGAACCAAGTCTTAAGTTTTTGGAGGGCTTCGTGATCAAATCCAAAGAGCTTGAGCAAGTGAGCTGTAGTAGCAAGGCAGCTGCCCTGTGAAGAAGGTCGAGTCGTAAGAGAAGCCACCGAGTGATCAAGGCATCTCCGATCGAGTCCCAAAGGATCAAGTCACCGTGTGATCAAGACTTGTATCCTGACTGTTACCACTTTGTAAACTGATCATTACCTAGTGGATTCCTCCAGGGAGTTGGAGAAGAGAGGAGTAGAAGAATTACCCCATCTTGAACCTCTATAAAAATTTCATTGTGTCATTTACATTTCAAAGACTTTAATTCCCGCATTTTTAATTGTTTATATCTCACGATAAATTTGCTATCCACTTGATAATACTAGTACTAAACCTAGCACTAAACTCTTTGCTTAATCAAACTTAAGGGTGTTAAGTCTTCCGGCTGAAAACAAAACCACAATTGAGTTAATTTAGAGTCAACAAAGTGAGTTATTCCATCAACAAATCGATTGAGTCATTGAGAGACTAACTCTCTTGCTTGACTAAATCAATCTGTCCATCAAGGACACAAATGTAGAATCAACTCTGTATATTTAAAAAGGACTAAATCGAAAATTTGGTAATGTTTATTCAACCCCCCTTCTAAACCTTACACTTACACCCCTTGGGACCTACACATGAAGATCGACAAATCGAGGATTTAATTATTGGCTTGATAATTTCAATTAGATTAACGGTCTGAATATTATCCCTTTAGTGGAGTGAAATAAGATTAATAAATTACTTTGATTGATCAAGATTTGATTGAATCAAACTTAATTGATTGAGCTTAGTCTAATTGAGTACAATCGGTCCCTTTGGTGACTCTAGAAAAAGAACTGGAATAAATTATAAGAGTTATAATTTATTAGTGCAGTGTATTTAATTAAGTAGATTGATTGAGATAATTTTGGAAAGAAGATAAATCATATGATTTGTCAATCAATATGATTTGATTTGCCAATCAAACTATTACAAAGTAATACTTCCTTTTTGGCAAAGGTTTTCATAGTTAATTATTTCTTCCTACTTAATAACATCTATCGATCATTTTGTGCTCACACACACAAGAGAGATTTTGACTGCACTTCTTGAGTTCTTGGAGAACACCGAATAAGGTTTGAGGGTTTAGAGCGTGGAATCTCTACGAGTTTTTTGAAAGCACGCTACAAGGGTAATTCCCAATTCTTTCTTGTTGCTACGAATTAATCAGTTCATGTTTAATATGCATTATGATTTAAGATCCTATTCTGGATTGCTCGGATCACATAAAATCGATTTTGTGATTGATCATTTCCGTTCCGCCAACCGAGTAAAGAGGATAAGAAGTACCAAAAAAGAGAGGCGGAGAGCGGTGCGGAGAGAAAGAGGAGAAGTAGGGGAGAGAGGAGAGAGAGAGAGGAGAGAGAGAGAGAGAGAGAGAGAGAGAGAGAGAGAGAGAGAGAAAAAGCAGGAAAGAGGAGGAGAGTGTGTGCGGGAGAAAGAAAAAAAAAGGGAGAGATGTATGGATCTGGATCTTGTACCCGTCTTACGACCGGTCCTATAAAAGACCTACTCAAAGATTAAACATATAAAACACTAAAATATTAGTAACCATATTACAATTGTCAGTGATGACACATATTATATCAATATCAAGAACTTAGTTTCTTTACAGTAATATTATCTAAATTTTTGCACTTTCTTAAATATTAAAACGTAGCATACATTGACGATTACATGGTATGGCATTACCATCGTATAATGTTCACACATGAAAGTGTGAGATTTGAACTAATCTCAATAATAATACTAACGAATAATTTTTTTCTTTTCTTTTTTTTTTTCTAAAAAGAAAGATCACATCACACTATAAATTTGGTCCAAGATTATGTTAGCAAAATTTGCAGTACAGTTTATATAATCCAAAAATCAAAACTAAATTGAAATAAAATTACAAATTACAACGGCTAAGGCTCAATTTTGGTGCGATATTCGTGTCCACAGTCGCTCGCACACAAGTCGATGATTCGGGCCCGAACCGGACTATGATTTGCACCCCTGCGAGGGGCATGTAAACAGATCATTCATGCAATATAATCTTACACCTTATTAAAAAGTGACATCATATATACTAGTCTAAAACCCTTTGTTTTCCCATGTGGGACAAACTCACCTTTTAAAGAAGACAAACACATATGTTTTCTTCTTTTAAATTAATTCAAATACCAACTTTAAGCTTTAATTTCTCCATCCATCATCCAAACACCATTTTGGACAAAAAAAAATATTTGATTTTAATGTTCTCACAGAGAAGAACAAGAATCCACTTTTATTTTTGTCATTAGACAATCAAGGTCTCAAAAAATCGCACCCCAAATGTGCAATTTCTTCACTTTTCCTGAAAGATTATCGCACTATAAATTTGTTCCGAGATCACATATGAGAGATTACACACTAAAAATTTGGTCCAAGATCGCGTGTGGGACATTATCACAATATTATAAATTTGGTGTAACTAGGATCACATAGGAGAGATTATCACACTATAAATTTGGCCCTAAACCTCTTGTCAAATTCAAATCAACTCTAAAACATGAAGTATATTGCCGGAAATAAATTAATTTTCTTAGCTCTCCTTCTTGTCACCACAGCTGGTAATTAAGCCCTTCTCCTACTTTGCATGCCTTCGTCATTCTTTTTTTATATACATATATATGTATTCATATGGAGAATGATAACCTTGCATCTCCACCACTTTCTTATAATACAAGGTGCAGTTGCAAAAAAAAAAAAAAAAAACTACAAAAATTAAGTGGTTCGTGATATATAAATAACAAAGGTATATTAATTAACTCATCAACAAATTAAACTATCCCATAAATTGAACATACACATTTCATAATTGAGACACATGTACGTGTAATCAAGGGCGGATTTAGGGGCTTCCCGGTCCGCGGACCGTGAAATGCGGTAGCCTAAATTATTTTTATCCCATTTTCCCAGAGGGGGAAAAATTAGTGTTGTATATATATACATATATATATTATATGTGGATTAAGGAGGAAATAGTTAGGTTAGGGGAAAAAATAAGCAAAAATATTTCAAACGCCACCCTTATATTTGTAAAAAGATTGCAATTCCTCCCTTAGAGTTAACACAGAATTAAACATCAATGAGTTTTTGTAATTTTTAACTATCTCTGGGTCTTTTGTAACTAACACAAGCTTGAGGGGTAGTTTTTATATTTATCCATAAAATTTATTTACGTACATGATGAACCACAACCCAATTAGTAACAACCAAAATAATAGTAATGTATTCATGATTAAACCCCAATATGGTATCTCTAGAAATCTGACTTCGAGTATTAAAGGGTTTTTACAACTCTGATGCCTCTAATATCTCGTAATTGGGTGGTAAAACATCTAATTTGAAGACTCAAGGACGTGTAGTACTTGTGTCGTCCATGTTATAGTGACATTAATCTAGTCAAAATTTATTCTTCAGGTATGGAAGAAATGGGAGTAGGTGCTATTGGTCTGAAACCAAGAGCAATTGGTTCAAGAAAACATTTGTGTCTGGCGAATTATTGTGACACCGATGCAGATTGCACTGATGTTCGTTGTGGAACCAAGTGTGTCATCCTAGGCTATGGCTTCGATGTGTGTGCTCGTCCTAAAACTCAATAAAAAGTTTTAGTATTGTGATATTTCTAGTGTGATGTCCATCGGTGTATTATAAAGCAGTTTGTGAATTGTGGTGTATGTTATATATATATGCCATGGTGTTGAATAAATAAAAGTATTTATGTAATCGTGATCTTAGCTTTTTAATGAACTTTTTGGAAGGAAAATCTACATATGTTATCTCTCAACTCCCCCTACCCCTACAACAATAATAAAAATTAAAATAAAAAGAGCAACGTTCAAAAAGGCTGACATGATCTTCTATTTCAAATTGGTGTTTAATCTTCTATTCCATTGTATCGATGATTGTCGCATGTTTATTAATTTTCAAACATAAGTTGTGGGCTTTTATGAGGTGGAATAAGAAGAAACACCATCTTAGAATGGAAGATCACCATCCGTCAAAAAGGACTCTTTGAAATTATTTAATCTTAAATTGAGCAGTAGTTAAGAGATTTCCATTTTAATTATGTTCAATTTCACTTGGGTTACCAATTAAATTGATTTTTTCTCTTTTCAAAAGTAAGTTACTGGGTTAAAGAAAGATGTTCAAAGGACTCAAGAAGCAGCATATTACAGTACACTTGTGCTTGGGAAATTCATAGGAAACAAAAAGGAATGACAGTAATGACACTGAAGAGATGCGGAAATGAGAGGAACAATTAAATCGACTGCACTGATGTTTGTTGTGCTACGATAACCTATATTCCAGGCATAATTGTGTGTGCTCATCCGAAAATTCAATAAAAAGTTATAGTATCTTTATTATTCACTTGGGTGATTTCCATTGGTGGCTGCTAAAGCAGTTGTGGTATATGTTATGTCATGATGATGAATAAATAGAAATGTTTCTCTATTAGTAATCACAGCCTCTTGGAAAATCTACACGTCCCCCCCAAACAACAACAACAATAATGTAACTATTCAAAGATTCACTTGTCTGCAAGGCTAAAAATTGATTCAGCAACTTCAGCATTGCAAAAGGCCCTTACTGAAGTATTGAGTGTAAGTTTCACAAGAAAATCTAAAATAAGCAAGATTATAGTCTTTGATGAAGTGCTTAATAGTTCATGCTATTTCCACTTCTTCATATCCAAAAAAAAGAATCTCATCATCACTCATATATAAGTAGATCATAAGTAGATCATAATAAATAAAATAAAAAAATTGAAATTAACTATACGACCCTTCAATAGCTTCATTGGTTGACAGAACACTTACTTTGGCATTTTCGACGCCCATCTCCTGATAAATCAAGTCCAACGAACAAGCGATACTTTTAAACTCAGGATGCGTTTTATCTCCCGCTAAAAATACTTTTCCACCAATGCTCGACTCGATCCAGCTACACCCAGGTTGCTTTTTCACACCCTTCTCTTTCATGCGATTCCACATCCTATACGCCTTTTCTCTCATCCCGTTAGCCAGATACATTTCAGCAAGAATCATATACACACCAGAGTTAGAAGGCTCTAAGTCCAAAATTTTCTCTCCAGCAATCTCAGCCACCAAAACGTTCTTGTGCACTCTACACGCTCCAAGCAGTGCTCCCCAAACACTTGCGTGAACTTCTATATTCATTTGATTCATAAGATTCATTGCTTCATCAATAAGTCCGAATTTTCCCAATAGATCAACCATACAGGTATAATACTCGTTTGTCAACTGAAGAGAGTAGTCGTTCTGCATAACATTAAAGTAATGTTTTCCTTGTTTCACAAGCCCTGCATGACTACAGGCAGAAAGGACACCGACAAAAGTTATTTGATTAGGCGTCACACTCGATAATCTCATCTTTTCAAACATCTCTATAGCTTTTTCACCGTGCCCATGATGAGCTAATCCGCATATTATAGAGTTCCAAGAAATGATATCATGGGAAACCATGGAGTTAAACTGGAGTAATGCAGAATCCATATTACCACATCGAAAATACATGGTGACAAACGATTACCAACCGCAATAAAGCAATCAATTCCTACCTTAATAATCTCTGCGTGAATTTGTTTTCCAAGATTTAATGATGGCAAATTTGAACATATAGTGAGAAAACTAGTAAACGTAGCTTCATCCAGTGACGCACCATCTTCTTTCATTTCGATAAACAATTTTATACCGTCCTCAAAATGATCATTTTCCCCTAGTCCAAATATGGCAACATTCCATACAGTTGTGTCACGATCTGGCATCAGTCGAAAAACTTTCATGGCATTTTCAACCTCTCCCATATTGAAATATCCAACCATGATATTCGTCCATGACACAATACCACTATATGGGGTTTTCCCTAAAATAGCATGAGCTTCTCTCACCAAACCGTTCTTGACAAATCCCAAAATGATCGAATTCCACGACTTTTCAAATTTATGAGGTGTTTCGTTAAAAAGCCTCAAGGCGTCATTAGTCCTTCCAATACTAACAAATCCATCTATCATTAGACTCCATGAACTAAAATCCCTTTCAGGCATCTTATGAAACAAGCCTTCAGCAATCTCAACAAATTTATTTTGCACATAACCACTAATCATCGTATTCCAAGCTTGAATATCCTTTACCGGCATATCATCAAAGATTTTCCTCGCTTCATTAATCTGTCCAGAATCCAGAAACGCCTTCATCATAATAGTCCATGATGCAACATCGCGTGTATTCATTTCTCTGAACAACTCCTCAGCCTTATCGAACTCCCGAACCCTCACCAAACCGGCAATAATCAAATTCCAAGAAACTACATCTTTTACGGGCATTGCATTAAACACCCTCATCGCGTCTCCCACCAATTCATTATCAACATAACCAGAAATCAAAGAATTCCAAGTTACGATATCTCTACAATCCATGCTCTCAAATACATGCTCAGCCCCTTCAACATACCCGAAACGCATTAGCCCAAATATCATTGTATTATACGAGAATGTATCACGAGACGGCATATTATTATACAAAGACACAGCCTTTTCAAAGAACCCATTTTGAAAGTATCCTCTCATCATAACATTATAAGTGACTGTACTTCTGTGACGCATTTGGTCGAACAGTTCCTGGGCTTGTTCGACAAGGCCATTTTTCATATAACTTGAAAGCTTTGAGTTGAATGGCTTCAAGTCGAGCAGAGTGGTAAAAGTACGATGCCTGAAATTGTGTTTTACAGAGAAAAATTGGGTGAGCGCGAGAGCTTGTCTGAGGTGAAACGACATGCTCCATTACTAGTTTCAACGGAGCAAGCAAGGATTTTTCGGCTGACAAATTGACCGATGAATTAAAAATACGGATTGGTGTTGATCATGGATTGGGCCGTACAATCCAATCCAGCGGTAATGGTTGCAATTAGGCCCAGGTTTTTTTTTAGGGATATGAAAATGGTTTGAAGGTTTGGGTATGGCTTGGGTTCTGGTTGGAACTCATAAAATTGATTCAAATCATGTATTTTATTTTTAAACTTTCTAGTTCCTCAATGGAAAATAGAGGGGTTTGTCTGAGTTTGGCTGTCGAATAGAAGATGTTGAAAAATGGGCTTTACTTATTAAAGTTGATAATGGCATTCTTCTATGTTAAATGTCCAAATTACCCTTTCAAAGACTTTAATATACCAACAACCCTCCAATTGCAAAGGACTAAAATACCCCTTTTTTATTTCTTCCACAAATTTGTGTATATCAACCGAATTTTTGGGAGTTTGTAGTTCAACGAACCGAAAATCCGTACATCTCCTCCTTTCCAATCTTCGACATTGCAAGCGAAATCAACATTCGGGTTCGAATTTAGTTCCTCGACCTTATGGCATTGTTTAATTCAATTTATCTGTCATTTCGTTCATTTTCTCGAGTAGATGAAGTCGATTAATCGAATCTGCGTATTTGCGAAGCGGTCGTTTAATCGACGATAGTCGATCGATCGACCCGGCGTTAATGTGATCGACACATTAATCTAATGCCGTCGATTGACCGACTCGATGGGTCGATTAAACGACCCGTTCTCAAATCTGCGCAAGATTCGATGTCGACTTCATCTACTCGTGTCATTCAATCGACTCACGTTCTCCCTAATAAGTCGATCAATCGACACATTCACATTTGGTCGATTGAGCGACTAAGAATCGACATTAATGTTGGTCGATTGGCCGAGCTCATTGGGGTCGATTACGACCGATTCTGCAAATACGCGAAGATTCGATTAATCGACTAAAACGAATGTCGTTCAATCGACTCATGTTCTCCCTAATAAGTCGATCAATCGACCATTACGACTAGTCGATTGAGCGACTAGAAGATTCGATTACGACCCGTTTTACGCAAATTAGCGGCGATCGATTAATCGACTTATTCAAAATCAAACAGAATCGCACTATAGTATTACTTGACATTTTTATCTTCAATTTAATTGGACAACATGTCTTCACCGTTTTGGATTACCGTGTATTATTTTGGACATTTTGTTAATAACAATGAAAAATGGCAATGGGTATTTAGTGATGATGGAATGCATGCATCAAGAGTTCCAATAAGTGTAAAACTTCATATGAAGAGCTATATTCTAAGGTACAAAATATTTGCAAAGTTGATCCCAATTTGCATGATATGGAGATGGGATTTATTTCTCCGGCAAGCATACGATCTTTTCAAATTCTGTCCGGATTACTTGCAGGACGGAGTGCAATGGTACTTGGCTCTCAATAAACAAGGTTGATTATTCCCTTGTGTGTAACCGCTTGTGATGAAAACTATTTGTGACGTGCCACGGGGCGAGGCATAATGTAGTTGATCGTGACGTGCAAACCGTAGATGGATATCATAATTTTGAGGTGGAAGAAAATAATCACGGTGATGATGTTCGAAATGTGAATGATATTTGGGATGGGTTGGAGGTAATTCGAGAATCTCCTTCCATTGATTATAACGGTGATGTGTTTACTACACCGCCGAGAACTGATTTTAATCAAGGCAATTGGAGAAGAAAATCGGTTCACAAATGAGCATCTTCTTTCTTGATTCGGAAGTACATCACGAGTTGTACCGTTGATATTGACTTGAATGTTGACCAAGTATTCGATACCAAGAAAGAGCTTCAAGAAGGCATGCACATGATCGCATTGAAATACAATTTCGATTCAAAACAAAAAAATCGAACAAGAATGTGTACACAATTGTTTGTGTTGATGAAAATTGCAAATGGCGTTTGCATGCAACAAAGTTCAAAGACTCGATTATTTTGATTAGAAAATATGCACGAACATACTTGCGCTCTAAATTTGTCCACCAATGATCATAGACAAGCAAGATCGTGGATCATTGGAAAACATATCGTGTCGAGGTTTGAGGATCGCAACACTACATATAGACTGCTGATGTTGCGAATGAAATTCGCCGAGACTTTGGCATTGAAATAAATTATCAAAAAGCGAGGAGGTCTAGAGAAACGCTTTAGCATACATAAGGGTTCACACGAGGATAGTTACACTAAGTTGGCCACATGGGCCCATAACTTGAAAGTAGCTAATCCAGAACTATATACTCTTTAGAGGTTGATAGTGAAAACCGCTTCAAGTACTTTTTCTTGGCATACGGGCCCTGCATTCGTGGGTTTCACTCTTCAATGCACCCGGTAGTTGTTGTGGACGGAACATTTTTAAGCGAAAGATATAAAGTGCGTTGATTATCGCTACTTGTCAAGATGCAAATATGCGATTTATCCTCTTGCATGGGCCGTTGTTGATTAAAGAACGATGCTTCGTGGCATTGGTTTTTATGAACTTGAAAGGAATTACAGGGTGACGAAGACCTTGTTGTGATATCGGCTGAGAACCACGAGTCTTATCGGTCGATCATCTGTTTTTCAAAATGCACGTCATGCTTTCATTGTATTTATCATTTCAAAGGCAACTTGAGGATTTGTAACTCGAAAGACCGATACTATCTCCTTTTTAACAAAGCGGTGAGGCATATACAATAGAAGAATTTCACAAGTATATGTCACAAATTCAAGCTATTGACGAGAAAGGTTGGAAGTATCTTAACGATACAAATTTTGCTACTTGGCGAGGTCATATTTTCGGGAGACCGTTATAATATCATGACGTCAAACAATGCGAGTCTCCGAACTCGGTGTTTAAAAATCCCGACAAACTCCTATACTTGCATTGTTTGATAGTATTGGAAAAAAGTTGCGATCTTGGTTCTATGAGAGGCGTGAGGCTGCACGAAGTTGTCTGACGGCAATCTAACCCCGCAATGGAAGAAAAATTACGCAAGCCTCATGAAAAATCCAAGAAGTTCACGGTTGAACCAATTGATCAAAGTTTATATGTGGTGAGGAGTGGGGCCACAAATTTCACTTTGTTAACTTTGCGAGAACACTTGCACTTGCGAAAGTTTCAATTGGACCACCTACCTGCCGTGAGCATGCAATAGCGGCCAAGAAGAGAGGTTTTCAATATACCTCATGTGCTCACCGTCTATTCCGTTGACTATTGGAGGAAAGCATATCGCGGAGACTATCTTCCCCGTGCCTAATGAAAATGAATGGGAGATTCCCGATAACATTAAGGAAATGATTGTCTTGCCACCTATTGTCGGACAACGAGGTAGGCGTCGTAGAACGATGCGAATACCGTCAGCGGAGAGTTCCGCTCAAGACAAAAATGCGAAAGGTGCCAACAATTGGGGCACAACCGACTGAATTGTCATGATCAAAGACCGATGAGCGATAGACAATCACATATTTAGTGATTGTTGCATTTAAATCTCGATTTCGTAATTGTTGTATTCATGAATTTGGGCGAACCTCTCTGTATTGTCAAAATAACCAAAAAACAATGTTAAGTAATCGTTCTTCGTCAACATGGTCATTCTTTAACCGACTACATGGTCAATCGAGGGTCGGTCGTCAGGTGAACGACCTTCAACCGACCACGGTCGGTCGGTGGTGAGCGACTGCAATCGACCACGAAAATTGGTCGGGTTGAGTTGCTTGAGCGACCTATGATCGACCACGGGGTCGGTCAGGTCGGTCTGAACGACCTATGACCGACCACTGGGTCGATCATGGTCGGGTTGCACGACTTGTGACCGATCATATAACATATAGTACTAAATTATATAAGATTTTATAACATATGATACTATGATACGATCTGCAACGTGATTTATAGTCCGGTGATTCTTTTGTAATCCCGATCAACACTAAATTATATGAGAGATTTTATAACATATGATGATACTATGTAGCATATAGTATGATATATTTTACAATTGAAAAAAATTGGCAACATATTGATAACATATGATACTATGATACATCTGGCGTGATTTATAGTCCGGTGATTACCGTAATCCCGATCAACACAAAACTATATGAGATTTTATAACATATGATGATATTATGTAGCATATAGTATGATATATTTTACAATTGAAGCGAAAAAATCGACAACATATTGATAACATATGATACTATGATACTGATCACTAACGTGATTTATAGTCCGGTGATTACCGTAATCCCGATCAACACTAAACTATATGAGATTTTATAACATATGATGATACTATGTAGCATATAGTATGATATATTTTACAATTGAAGCGAAAAAATCGACAACATATTGATAACATATGATACTATGATACGATCAAGCGTGATTTATAGTCCTGATTACCGTAATCCCGATCAACACTAAACTATATGAGATTTTATAACATATGATGATACTTATGTAGCATATAGTATGATATATTTTACAATTGAAGCGAAAAAATCGACAACATATTGATAACATATGATCTATGATACGATGCAGCGTGATTTATAATCCGGTGATTACCGTAATCCCGATCAACACTAAACTATATGAGATTTTATAACATATGATGATACTATGTAGCATATAGTATGATATATTTTACAATTGAAGCGAAAAAATTGACAACATATTGATAACATATGATACTTGATACAAAGATGCAACGTGATTTATAGTCCGGTGATTACCGTAATCCCGATCAACACTAAACTATATGAGATTTTATAACATATGATGATACTTATGTAGCATATAGTATGATATATTTTACAATTGAAGCGAAAAAAATCGACAACATATTGATAACATATGATCTATGATACGATCTGCGTGATTTATAGTCCGGTGATTACCGTAATCCCGATCAACACTAAACTATATGAGATTTTATAACATATGATGATACTATGTAGCATATAGTATGATATATTTTACAATTGAAGCGAAAAAATCGACAACATATTGATAACATATGATCTTGTGATACGATCAGCGTGATTTATAGTCCCGGTGATTACCGTAATCCCGATCAACACTAAACTATATGAGATTTTATAACATATGATGATACTATGTAGCATATAGTATGATATATTTTACAATTGAAGCGAAAAAATCGACAACATATTGATAACATATGATACTTGATCTGAACGTGATTTATAGTCCGGTGATTCTTGTAATCCCGATCAACACTAAATTATATGAGAGATTTTATAACATATGATGATACTATGTAGCATATAGTATGATACCCTAAACCCTAAACTATAAATCCACAACCCTAAACCCCTAAACCCTAAACAAACCCTAAAAGTAGGGTTAAGCGACATCCGACCGACCATTAATCGATCGGCGTTTAAGGGGTCGATGCATCGACCACTAATCGACCAATCTGTCACTCAAAGGGTCGATTAATCGACCACCGTATCGTTCATATGGCCGTTGCAACGCGACCACGGCGACACGCTTAAAAATTTATTGGCCCCACGATTAAAAAGACGCGTTTGAGTCATTTTTCATTTTTTACTTGCAGCGAAAGCGAAGAAAGGCGGCGAACTAACGATCTTGAGGTAAATGTTGTTCTTTTGTTTTACATTATTATGCTTTGCTCATTTCCTTAATCAATTGTTTCATATTTTGTTCCTTAATCGATTTTAGTTTAGTTTTAGGGTTAGGGTTTTATAATATCGATTTTAGTTTAGGGTTAGGGTTAGGGTTAGGGTTTCAATTTGGGGTGAACGACATCCCGACCGACTTATGCACGGGGCGTTCAAGGGCCAACTAATCGAACACTTAACGACTTATGCCGACGGCCGTTTCACGGTCGATTAATCGACCCGCGAAACGACATAAGTAAAATGACGCGTTTCGTTTAAAAAGTCGTTAAAAAGACGCTTCGTTTGATTTTATTACTTTCTCGATTAAAAAGACGTTTCGTTTCGATTTAAAATGACGGTTCGTTTACCCCACCCCACGCTTAAAAAGTCGAAGGTTGTTTTTACTAATCCTGTCATTTTCCTTGAATAGAGAGATATGCCTCGTACCAGAATCAAATAATCCGCGGATGCTCCAACCAATCGGTTGGACCATCGAAAAAGAAGAGAATGGCTCTATGAATATCTTAATCGTTACAATCTTTTTTTATCATCTCCCATCCAATCCGAGTGGAACTCGTTGTTGCGTCTTGCTTGCTTTTGACCTTGGTGCACATTTCAAGAAACATTTTAGCCTCGGAAAGGTTAAAAGTCGATTCAATTGTTCGAACAAAGTTCGAGTCATTTGTGCGATTCATTAAAACTCCTGGTGTGACGTATGATCGTGAGAACAACATAGTTTTATTCTTTGGGCTTTACTGGGATCATGTTAGAGGGTAAGAAATATTTAATTTGTTCATATTGAATTAATTAATTATACAAAATAATATATTTTTTTGTATTATTGTCATTTAGGAGACCATTGAGCAACGATTCTTCGAGGGCGAATGGGTTCAAATACTTCAAAATCGCCCATAATATATTCGTAGAATCAAATGCCGCCCCTGGTTGACTTATCCAACGAACACGGCTACCATCCCGACAATCGTTTACCTCAATTACGTATATGATGGTGATGTTCCGCCAGGTTTCGATCCCTTACCCCGGTCTTTGGATGGGGTCCTCTTGGTGGAGATAAATGTCCATCCATCAGGGTTGATGGTGGTGATGGGGTCGGTCCATCGGGGTCGATCTTGTGAGGATGTTGAGTAGGGTGGTCTTCCTTAAATTTTTATGTTATGTATGGATGTTCTTGAACAATTTTAAAGTTGTGTAATTATGGTTGAATGTTACAAGTTTAGGTTTTGAATGTATGGTTGAATAGTTAAGATTAGGCTTTGTGTAATTATGGATGAACAATAGTTTAGGTTTTATGTAATTATGTATGGTTGTTCGAATGTGTGATTCTTTGTTTTTGTTTTGAATGTGGATTCGGTACAATCAAGGAAAAACATTGGTCGATTAATCGATCATATGAGCGACACATGAATCGATTAATCGACCACGTATTAATCGACCAAACGTCGGCGGTGGTCGCTAATCGACCGCGGGCGACAAAGGAGTCGATTAATCGATTCATGTGTCGCTCAAATGGTCGACTAATCGACCATGGAACGACAACCTTGGTCGATTAATCGACTGATTGAACGACACATGAATCGGTTAATCGACCACTAATCGATCAGTGAATCGATTAATCGACCACTGTCGGCGTTTAGTGTGTACCCCTACGATTGATTAAATAGACGTTTCTTAATCGACCCCCTTTGTCATTTTTCATTTTTACTTTCCCAAAAAAGCGAACGAAGAAGACGAAGCGGGCGAACTAACAATTCTTGAGGTAAATGTTGTTATTTTGTTTTACATTATCATGCCATATTTCCATTTTCTTAATCAATTGTTTCATATTTTGTTTCATGTTGCTTTTTAGTGTAGGTTTAGGTTTAGGGTTTGAATATATATCGGTTCTTAATGTCTGTTTTGGTTGTTTTGACATGATACAGAGCTTGACAAACAAATTTAGAATTATACAGGCATTGATTTTGACATTACATATCTACAAGTAAGTAGATGCCAAGTTACAGGTTGTTTGTTAATTAGAATGCATTCTACTTTGTATTTTTCTGTTCTTTAAGACTACTTGTTTCGAATGCTAGTGAACTGGGAACCTGCAGAGGAAAGCTACCTATTTAAAATGCTAGATTGTTGCTGTCGCATCAGAGGAATGCCCGGTCATGATCTTTGTTGAGTGGAACTCCTTCATCCGTCTAATTGCTCCAATACTTGATCTATATTTTCGAAGGATTTTAGTGTTTCTTGATGTTAAAACTCGAATTCGATTGTTCCGGGACAGGTTTGAGAGGTTTGAAAGTTATATTGACAAAACAAAAGCTAGATTTGACAAGGAATGGAACATCGTATACGTGGATGGCAATTACTTTAATCGAATTGGAGAGGTAATTGACCGAACATAATATGGTTAAGTTGGTTATTTTTTACACTTTGACATTCTAATTTACATGTCATTTGTACAGAAAGCATTGAAAAAAAGAGTTTCGGACGACTTTGGGTTTCAATATTATGACATCGCCTACAACGTCTTCAAAACACATAACGCCGCCGATTGACTTCTCGGATGTACTGGGTATCATATCAACAATCCAAAGAGTGATTGGCTCGAAAAGTTCAATGGGAGGATGTTTTACGTAGGAAGTAATTCGATTGTTTAGTTGTTATGCATGTAATTAAGTGGTTTGTAACAATGACAATTTTTATAAATTATGTCTTGATTGATTGTTTGTTAAACAATGACAACTTTTACAAATTGTGTCTTTCGGATGGTCGATTAATCGACTCATCATTGTTCAATTAGTCGATTAATCGACCTCTCCGCACGATACGAGGTCGATTAATCGACTCACCGTTGTTCATATAGTCGATTAATCGACATCCGTATCGTTCGGATGGTCGATTAATCGACTATATCTATCGTTGGATGGTCGATGAATCGACTCATCTATATCGTTGAGATGGTCGATTAATCGACTAATTCTCAACTAATTCGACTAATCATAGCATTTACAATATACTTAAAAGTATATCATTTACAAGTATTCAAAATATACTTGATCAATACAATCAAGGATCATAATTAAAAGCATATATGTCGGCAGCCCAACTTTTCCTCCACATAAGCATATGATGGCTATTTACGAGATTTACTTCTTGCCTCGACTCGAATTCAATATATTTGATCACGAAGACTCGCAATCACCCCTATGATATGTTAAAACAACAATTAGCATTTAAGTAAAACATTAAGCTAAATAACACGATTAAGATTAGATGACTTACGGCGTGCCTGCTTGATGTCTTGTCGATCGACCACTTTGAGGGGGCCGTTTATTTTAATCCCAACTTGTTGTGCAAGTAAGGGTAACATCACGTAATGAGGTCCAAGGCATTAATAAGTTGCCCCTCTGTTGGCGACCACTTGTCGGGATCATAGATATTCACCTCCGATGTTTCAAATACAACTTCGCCGCAATCCAATGCGAATTATAGCAAATTGGAAAGTACAAGTGTGTACACCAGCCCCAAACTTCCTCCAAGTCCCATTCGTATAATTAATCAAATAATTTTCGAACTTGAAGTTAGTGGTGTTCTACTTGTAATCATTGAGTGCAAATATCAATGATTGATAGAACGCACTGTCTAGGATGGCTCGGGTGTACTTGCCGAAGGACACGGATATCTTGTCTATCTCTCCCGTAACAAGGTCATCGCCAAATCCACGTCTTTGAAAAGTGAAAAGTTGTTATAAGATTCACATAATACTAAAGCAATATTGTACATATTAAATTGGACTTACATCATCTTCAAGCCAAGCCCCGGATGCGATAATCAACGTAAACCATCTTTTAGCATTTTTATATGTGGCCCCATCTATGATCAATTCTTCATTTGTTGAAGCAATACGTACATATTAATTAATGAAATGAAGCAAAAACATAAAATAAACTCGGGGTGGCCGGTGGTCGGTCAATCTACCATTAATCGACCTCGATCGATGAAAAATCGATTAAAGGTCGATGGACCGACCATTAATCGACCGTCTCCTCATCCAAAGATAATCGAGATCCTCGGGAACACGAAACATCACAACATATTCCTTTTCCATTTCTTCTTGTGTCGGAGACAATGGAAACAAAACTTCATCCCGCCAATTCACAAACAATATCTATTACAAATAATCTCAAAATGTCGATTAAAAATTATACGCAATTAAAAATAATCTCAACATTACCATAGGCTCCCAAGACGGCAATAATCTCCCAAAAGCCAAAAGTGGTTGTGGACCTCCACCCACACATCCTAGGAAGTCTTTGTTCTGTTCTTTCGATTCTAAACATTCGGCATACGGCGAAAAGGTCTCAAATGCCCATACCTAACAAACAATCCAATGTTATAAATATTTATCGAAATTGAAAATATACATTGTAATCTAACGAAAATGACTTTGATAAATACCGTATCACGTGTGTAAAGCCCCGGAAAATTTGTGATGGTCAACTTTAGCAATCGTAGTTTTACAAACTGTAGAAAGATATTCATAGGATGATCTTCCCCCAGGGTATTTATTGACAAGATCCAAATTGTCAACAACTTGCGTAATCTTCATATCAATTGAAGTGGTAGGCTCCTTACACCGCAAAACACACTCATATATGAGGCGATCCCAATTTATATCGGTCCTCCTCATTCTTTGGCGATGCTTAAAAGCCGCCTTCAAAACACTCTTGGTCGAATGTACCTTTTCCCTCCCCCAAAATACTCCGCCAACCGTCTATCCGATGGGATGTCCTTTACAAAATCATTCTCAATTCCGTGATTTAATCCGAAATGATGAGAGTGAAGTCCGAGAACCCGAATCGACATTTGCATCCCCAACACTAACCATACCTCATCATCCACCTGATTTAATCCTCATAAATAATAGAGCATGAAGAAGTTTACAAGAAATCTGCATATTATCACGGAACTTGTATAATTCTCCGAAAGCCGAGTTCAACAACATCTCTTTGTGTACGGCGTAACTTATCATATACTAGCCTTAGAACTTGTAAGTTACATCGGGATGTAACTCTTGAATCAAACCGATTTTCAATGGTGGTGAGGTATGCCATTTTTTCATATAATTGAAAGCAGAAAAGACAAATTTTGGAGTGTTAAATATCGCTTAACTTGCGATAAAATCGAGATATTAGCGATTATCAAGCGATTATTTGGCTTAAAAAAACACTTTATATAACATTTTCCATAATCGCGTCAACATTCCTCCCAAAGACTCCCAACAAAATTTTGCAATGAAAAACACAACATTCCCATAATCATTAACATTCCAAATAACATTAACATTCAATTCAAACTAAACCCTAAACCCCATTCAAGATATAACATTCATTCAAGGTGTCAAAAAAAAAAAAACATTCATTCAATAATTCAATACCTCAAACCATCATAACATATTTTACAATGCGCTTAAAATAACTAATTCAAAAAACAAAATAAAACTCTTACTTTATGTAGACGTAAGTCGCAAGAAAATATTTCCCAACGACGGCGGACCTAGTAGCTATCAACGGCGGCTATCAACGACGCGGCAATCAATGGTGGTCGCTTTGACAAAGCGGTGGTGAGGTCGATTTGAACGATTGTCGTTTAGAGTCGATTGAGGGCTTATAAACCTGCTAGAGGGGTTTTAAATTTCTAATCGACCACTTTAGTCGATTAATCGACCTCCGACCGACCACATTTGTTTAGTCGATTAACGATCGATTAATCGACCTCGACACATTAATGCTTTGGTCGGTTAATCGACTTCGATGGGTCGATTAAATGACCCGATTCTGCATGGTACGCAGAATCGATTAATCGATCCAAAATGACCTAAGTTAATCGACCTGCGTCTTTTATGATGGGCATTTCGGGAAGTGTACAATTTCTATATTTTTCTATTTTTTTAAGCAATAAATGCCTGGCCAAAGGCCATTCTTGATAAGTTGTTGGGTCAAAAGGCTATATTTGATATATGGGACGAAAATAGAGGTGGCAAATGGGTCGACTCGGTCTTTGGTCCACCGGGCCATGGAACAAAATTAGGTTTGATCGGGATGAAATTTATTTAAGTCGCTATTTTTTAAGCCGATACGCCCCATACTTAGAGCATCTCCAATACTAGGTTTATATTGAGGTTTGAAGGCAAAAATCTGGTTTATATGAACCACATCCCATTGTGAGGGATGTGGAAAAAATTGGACCTGATATAAACCAAATTATATTTGCACATCACCTCACACATCACACATGGCTTTTTAATTATTAATTGTAAATTGATAGTGGGGTCCATAAAAGTGGTTAAAGAGGTTTATGGATTCTGGAGAAAGGTTTATAAAATGTGTTGAAAATACTACAAACAAGATAGCTCTAAATAAAAAGTCACACATTATCTTCCTATTAATTTAGATTAAATTCTTAATTCCAAAATAATGTTTGTCTTTTTATTTTATTTTTTCATATTAAAAAAATGTTTTTTGCCCTCTCCTTCACTTAAAAAAAAAAAAAAAAAAGAAAGAAAAGAAACAAGAATACAAAACCATTGGCAACAATAACACTGTTACCAGCAAATGTGGCTAAGAATGCACCACCACTTCAAAGGGCCCTAAAGTGAATTGAAAAAACTATTTTTCACTTCAAAGCTAAAACAATAAAGAGTGAAACCTTATCCCACAAATATCATTTCTCCATTCCCATTGGACACAATCCCCCCACATCAGCATTACTCCCATACTTCACCCTTTTCTCTTTTGTATCTAACCACCATCAATTTCTTGAAATCACTCTCTGCTGAAAATTAAAAAAGAAAAAAAAAGGAAATCCTCCATATCACCACATCTTTGATCTTCCTCCCCAAAATCCAGCCAAAAAAAATGGCAGCAACTGCAGTAGCCTCTTCTTTTTCCACACCCATGCAGAGTTTTAAATGCATAAGCTCCAAAAGTTGGCCTAATAGTGATCATCTGCTAAAGATTTCAAGCGCAAAGACTTTTCAACCTGCATCTCTGTCTCACTCTCTTGGGATTGAGTTTAACCCCTTTAGTAACAACAAGTGGAGGGTTTCGCGTATATTGGCCGCTGTAGCGCAAGAAGAGGCGGCGGTGACTGCTTCGGTGGAGGAGCCACCGGCGGAGACGGCGGAGGTGTCGAGTGATGGAGGAGTGGGTGATGCAGAGAATGGTGGAGTAAACACTAAGCTTTATTTTGGAAATTTGCCATATCATTGTGATAGTGCGCAGCTTGCTGGTATTATTCAAGAATATGCTAGTCCAGAGCTAGTTGAGGTAAAAAAAAATTAAATATAAGCACACAAAAATAGCCTAAAACGTATAATCATATAGATGTAAATGCTTGAAGCTGCTTGAAATTTTTGTTTAGTAGAGATCCATATGCTTGGACTAACTGATTCGCTGGAAGTGTATATAGGCATGATTGGATTTGGAAAATTGATACTTCAAGGCTTGTAACAGCTGATATATCTGAAAATTGGAAATTTTTAGTTGGTGGGTCCATGGTTTTATGTGTAGGGTGTAAATGAATCGAGTAGAATTGAGTATAATGTTGTCCAAGCTTGTTTCATTTTTTGTTAATATTCAAAATTTGTGTTTGAATTTGGTTTGCAAAAATGAATTGATGGAGTTGATAAAGTGCAACCATGACGGTTGAGCATTTTCTTCTCATTGGACAACATTATATTTATTGCAGTAATTTACGTCCATAGTGATGCCCTTAATTTTACATTAATTTTTGATATTGAAAGATAAAGTTGTTTATTAATATGTTGTGTTGACTACTACTAATCAGAATCACTTAATTATCATGTGACAAAAACAGTGCACTTAAATTGTATCAAGGTCAGAACTGATTTCCTTATTTGTTGAATCAAATTGAAGTGTCTCTTAGATAGGACCAGTCTACAGAATATAAACCAGTTGCAAAGAATGGACCGGGTGGAATGTTTCATTTAGTTCATCCAAAAATTACACCTTTGATAGTTGATATGAATCTAGTGTAGCTGACAAACTCCTCAAAATTACTATAGTAGAACATAATCCTCTTTCTTCATTGAAATCGTTGTTGACTACAATGTATTGGTTACAATGGGAAAGCCTTCACTCAATTACAAACGAAATGAACTATTCTATTACAAACGAGAAATGAAATCGAATCGTAGTTTAGTCGAGATACTATCTCTATCCGCAAGACAATTACGTCCCCGCTAGTGCTCACGGTTTGACGTATTGCCTCCAAAGATAAAACGGCCGTCTTACGTGTAGTAGCACCACTAACACGAAGCACCTTGAACGAAAAAGTGTTGAATCTTGGTTCTTTGGACTTTTTTGTGCGGAATGCGAAATATGGCTTTGTGTATGAATATTTCTTTGTGCTCCAACCGCAATGTACTAAAATGAATTTATAGACAAACACACTGCGAGGAGATAACAAAAAAGTAGTGGGCATTAATCCAATTGTAACATCCCGGATGTTACACCCCACTACTCTATATACGCAGACAAGTAGTGGGCTCTTTTCGATGACCACTACTTTGGAGTTACTAACTACAACAAATGATCACACGAATCGGACACCTACAATGTCCGATTCATTGGGCTCCAACATCACTCGAATGGGACAAGCCCATTTTCGAGTGGCAAAACTTTAGTGGATCGGACTCGGGCCCAATAGTAGGGCGGCCGGGCCCAAGCCAGCCCAGGCCCGGGGGGCGGGCGGGCGCGCGCGGGCGTGTGGCTCACTTGTGATCATCCATTTGTGTTATAGTTTATACAACAAATAACACCTTCTAGTAAATAAACTAGGATAAACTATGATTTTTATTCCATGTGGGATAAGGCATAAGCCTTTCATCTCCCTTTAAATAATCTTTACATAATGCTCATTTATGTGGCTACCTTCGTGTATTAATTTCTCACTCACCGAAATTTGGTTTTGAGAAAAAAAAAATACTACGAACATCTACTCGGAACGTAGATTAATAATATATAATTTAATTCCTCCAGAATTAAATATTTAGCCACCGAAAAATTGGTCAAAGTCGGGTCAACACCCTCTTTATCAAAACCAAAATTTCCAAGAATCCCCCACATGAGTGGAAATTAATGTATGCATGAATGCGGAACCACGCAAAACCGATCCTCAAGAGACAATATTGCATTCGGAAAGGTAGCTTATGGCTTTGAACCTTCCGTAGTCAATACCATCGGGTACATTGGCGGCTTAGTGGACGCAATGCCTTGAACTATTCCTCCACGGTATATACCGAGTCAATAGTATTAACACATAAGGTCTCAACACCTTCTGTTCTCACGCTTTGTGTCCGTTTTCGACCATGGACACCACTTTGGATTCATAAGTGTTACTTTGAAGCGGCCCACACTTCTCACTTATATAGGTGATCTCCTATCCGAGTATCCCGCCATACTCAACCTCAACGAGGTGTAGGAATCATTAAAAGTCAAATGATTTAGCCTCACCACAACTGCGGTGTTTCAACACTTGGTTTTGCTTTCTAGGGATGGGTTATAACATTGTTTCCAAGTGTTACAACATAACCTTCATAGTTTAGTTTTCCCATTGAACCAAGTTCTTGGGATCTCCATCATCATGGTTAGGTTACCACTATGATAGTTATTTTTACTTTGTGGACTTCAATCTCATTCCCTCTAACAATTTACCCAATTGATCTCGATTGATCCTTTTGTCAAAGGATCGCCAAATTGTCTTTTGACTTTACGTAATCAATTGACATCACACCATTTGAGATCAATTGTCTAATCGGTATTGTGTCTCCGAAGCGAATATGTCTAGACTTACCGTTATACATATTGCTCGTGCCCTTCCTATAGCCGCTTGGCTATCACGGTGAATCATCACGGAAGGCACGAGGCTTCCAACATGGAATATCTTCGAGAAAGTTTGAAGCCACTCGCTTCTTCACCACTTTATCCAAAACTATAAACTCAAATTCCATGGTGGGCCAAGCTATACACGTTTGCTTCGTGGACTTCCACGATACCGCACCACCTCCAATGGTGAATATGTATCCACTAGTTGAATAAGAATCTTTCGAATCGAGATCCAACTAGCATCACTATATCCTTCAAGTGCAATGGATATCTTGAGTAGTATAGCCCGTAATCCAAGTATACTTCAAGTATTTTAACACTTTGGTTAACGCTTTCCAATGCTCATGGCTTGGATTGCTCGTGAACCTACTCAACATATTTACTGGGGTAGGCCAAGTCGGGCGTGTACAATTTGTGATGTACATCGATCGCCTATTATACGTGAGTATTCCATCTCGAGCCACTGGTTCTTTTTTATTAGCAACTTGATTTATACTTAAATCAATGGGCGTCTTTGACGGTGAATCACAAAAGCATTGAATTTCTTGAGCACTTTCTCCACATAGTGGGATTGTGACAAGATAATTCCATTAGGAGTTCTCACGATTTTTATCCCAAGGATTACATCGTGAGTCCCCATATCCTTCATGTCAAAGTTCCTCTTTAACATTCTTTTAGTCTCCATGATAGTATCATGACTACGCCCATGATTAACAAATCGTCACGTATAGACAAACTATGACAAATGTTTCGATGTCCTTTGACATATACGCATTTATCACATTCGTTGATTTTAAATCCATTTGACAACATCGTATTGTCAAACTTAAGATGCCATTGTTTTGGAGCTTGTTTTAGTCCGCATACAAGGATCTTATTAACTTGCACACCTTCTTTTCTTGATCGGGTGCAACAAACCCTTCAGGTTGTTCCATGTATATTTCAAATCTATCTCTCCATTCGAAACGCCGTCTTGACGTCCATCTGATGAATCTCTAGATTGTGTGCAAAGAATCACAAGAAGCACCGAATAGACGCAATCCTCGTTCGAGAATAGGTGTCAAAGAAGTCATATCCTTCTTTTTGTTTAAAGCCTTTGGCTACAAGTCGTGCTTTATACTTATCAATAGTTCCATCTGCTTTATACTTCTTCTTTAGGATCCATTTACATCCTAAAGGTTTATGACCACAGGAGATCAACCAACTCCCAAGTATGGTTCTCACAATGGACTCGATTTCACTATTGATAGCTTCTTGCCGGAGCGAGAGCATCCGGATCGCTTAGAGCCTCTTTAATCGAGTTTGGCTCACCATCTAACATAAATATTATGTAATCGGCCCAAAAGACTTAGCCGTCTTAGACCTCTTCTCGCGTCTCCCGTTCTTCACTAATTGGTGTTGAACCACTTGCGCTTCGTGAGTTCTTTTATTAGTACTCACTTCTAATTTTTCTCTACAAGGGTAGACATCCTCAAAGAATACAAAGATTCCTTGATTCGATTATGGTACCTTGATCATTTCCTGATTTTCCGACTTATGTATCATAAACATATATGCACTACTCGTATACATATCCCACAAAGACACAATCAACTCGTCTTTGGTCCAATTTTAACTTGTTTTGGTTCGTATTACTACCTTAGCCAAACACCCCACACTTTAAGGTATTTATAAGAAGAACTTACGATTTTTCCACAATTCGTAAGATGTCTTATCTTTCCCTTTAAGTGGTATTTTATTCAATATGTGGTTGGTCGTTAAAAACACTTCCCCCACATATTCTGGGTAATCGAACTTATCAACATGGCATTCATCATCTCTTTTAGAGTCCGATTTTTGCGTTCAAAGAACATCATTGGGATCAGGTGAATATGGTGTTGTTGTTTGATGAATTATGCCCAACTGGGTACATAGTTCTTCAAATGGTGCAACATATTCGCCACCTCTATCACTCCGAATTATTTTAATCCTACGCCAAGTTGATTTTCAACTTCATTTTTATAATTCTTAAAAGCCTCTAATGCTTCATCTTTGCTTCTTAACAAGTATAAGTAGCAAAATCTTGTGCAATCATCAATAAATATGATGAAATATTTTTACCACCTTTAGTTTGCATGAATTTTAGATCACACACATCGGTGTGTATCAACTCTAAAGGTGAAGTGCTCCTTTCAACCGAATGAAACGGTAATTTAGCCATTTTAGCTTCAACACAAACTTCACATTTTCTTTGTGAGTTTACTTGAGTAAATTAATCAATTCTAATTTTACCAATCTTTTTATAGCATTGATTAACATGTCCTAATCTAATATGCCATAAATTAGAGCACTCAAAGAATATAAATGTAAGAAGATTCATTCTTATTCATATTCTCGCCAAAACGCAGCGTCAAATCATTACATTCATTTTGAACAGATCCTTTGTCTGATAACCCTACCAAGGAACTGTCCAAATTTGCTAAGTACAAATTTTTGAGAATCAAAAACTAGTCTAAACCCATGGTTGACCAAAGAACCCGAAACCAAATTTTTGCGGATGTCCTGGGACATGCAAAGACATCCTTCGACTTCAACTCCTTTCCCGAAGTAAGCTTTAGCACCACCGTTCCAACGCCAAAGAACATCGAAGAGGCATGATTCCCCATATGGAGTTTCCTTCCTGATGAGATGTAAGAAAGAGAATGCATTCTTATCGGAATGCATATGGCAAGTGACACCTTTAGATCCACAAACCATTCTTTTCGGGTTATCCACCAAATTGGCTTCAAACACCACCGACATGTCAACGCCTCATCGGCTCCCTTTCTTCAACCACATTGGCATTGGGTGTGGTTTGGTTTTCTTTTTCTTTGGTTGACGATGATCCTTTGCCATATGGTTCGGTTTGCCCACGATTGTAGCAAGCTCCCGAATTTTCCAGTGCCGCCGCTTGCTTTATCGTTAGGCCTTTTCTTGAGTTACTTGACAAGCCGTGCTCCATCAAGTTGGCTTTTGACTCCATAAGGACAAGCTTGGACTTAGAGTCAATCCTCCTATTGTCTTCCTCAGTTCGAGTTTGACAATCGATCCTCTGATCCCATCTCCTTTCGCTTATGTTTGAGATAATTCTTGAAATCCCTCCAACTTGGGGCAATTTCTCAATCAATGCGGCCACTTGAATGCTTCCTCAAAGCCATTCCCTCGTGAGAGATTTCATGTAGGATCAACTAGAACTTCGAACTTGTTCCATCACGGTTTTAGAATCATCCATCACAAAATCCAAGAACTTACCGACAACAAATTTCTTTGTGCGGCATCCTCGATTTTGTGCTTTTCTCCAAAGAATCCCACAATTCTTTGGAGGATTTCACAAAGACAATACACACTGTAAAAGTGCATCACTAAGTCCGTTTAGGACATAGTTACGACAGAAATCACCCCCGCCCCATGCATCAAACGCAACGCATTTTTCAAAGATTTGTTTCGTTCTCGATTAACAACGGAGCGTCCTCGATCAAATACTTCGCCAGACTTAGGGTAGTCGGGTAGAACAACATTTTTGCCGCCACCTCTTGAAGTCGAAACCCATGAATTTTTGGGTTTCTCGGCTTGAGCGGGGAGGGATGATCGGGGTTACTGCTTGTGCTTGTCATCGTGAAGTTCGGATAATTGTCTTGCGATTGTTGACTACAATGTATTGGTTACAATGGGAAAGCCTTCACAATGGCTCAATTACAAATCGAAATGAACTATTCTATTACAAACAAATGTAAATCGAATCGTAAGCGAGTCGAGATACTATCTCAATCCGCAAGACAATTACGCCCCGCTAGTGCTCACGGTTTGACGTATTGCCTCCAAAGATAAAAAACGGCCGTCTTTCTGTAGTAGCACCACTAACACGAAGCACCTTCGAACGAAAAAGTGTTGAAGATCCCGTTCTTTGGACTTTTTTGTGCATAATGCGAGAAATATGGCTTTGTGTGTGAATATTTCCTGTGCTCCAACCGCAATGCACTAGAATGAATTTATAGACAAACACACTGCAGAGATAACAAAAAGTAGTGGGCATTAATCCAATTGTAACATCCCGGATGTTACACCCCGCTACTCTATAACATACAAGTAGTGGGCTCTTTTCGGATGACCACTTCATTGGAGTTACTAACTACAACATCACACGAATCGGACACCTACAATGTCCGATTCATTAAAGCTCAAACAAATCACTCGAATGCGGGACAAGCCCATTTTCGAGTGGCAAAACTTTGGACCTGGACCCATGCCCAATAGGGCGGGCAGCGCGCGCAGCGTGTGGCCCACTTGTGATCATCCACTTGTGTTATAGTTTATACTACAAATAACACCTTCTAGTAAATAAACTAGGATAAACTATGATTTTTATTCCATGTGGGATAAGGCATAAGCCTTTCATCTCCCTTTAAATAATCTTTACATAATGCTCAATTATGTGGCTACCTTCGTGTATTAATTTCTCACTCACCGAAATTCGGTTTGAGAAATAAAAATACTACAAACATCTACTCGGAGCGTAGATTAATAATATATAATTTAATTCCTCCAGAATTAAATATTTAGCCACCGAAAAATTGGTCAAAGTCGGGTCGACACCCTCTTTATCAAAACCAAAATTTCCAACAATCGTGACTTTATATTATCTTTGCTTGACAATCCTCTTGATTGCAATATGTTTAAGTCCTTGAGAAGGTGGAACTTTGTTTTACAGCAATCATCACTTGATTACACTATGGATTGTGTTTTATTGCATGTATCTGTTTTGTTTCCTCACCTGATTAAGGTGATTAAGGGATTGTTTGCAAACAATTGTGCTTTTAGAAAAAGTGATTTGTTGTAGAAGAAGCAAAATGTTGTTGAGAATCAAAAATTGATAGTGTTTGTAAATAGCTAAAAGTCGAATATGTTAAAACATAGTGTCTGGTGAATAAGCTATACAAATGATTTATTTGCGTGTAAAAGTGAAACCAAAAGCAAAAGTTAATATTTGAAACATTAAAAAACTACTTTTTTTTCCAACCAAAAGGTGACAATCACTTTTTTCAAGTGTTTGCAAACATTAGATTAAAAAAACTAATGTTTTCAAATTATGTAGGTTCTATACGACAGGAACACGGGAAGAAGCAGAGGATTCGCATTTGTGACTATGAGTAGCATCGAAGAGTGCAATACGGTCATCCAGAATCTCGATGGAAGCGTAAGAATCTGTTTTCAAGAATAACAAAAACAAAGTCATGTCTCAACAAACAGCTATTAAAACAGCACTTTAACATGTTGTTGCTTGATATTACCTTTGTGGCAGGAATACGCTGGTAGGACACTGAGAGTTAATTTTTCGGACAAGCCTAAACCGAAAGAGCCCTATATCCAGAAACCGAGCACAAACTTTTTGTCGGAAATCTATCCTGGTCTGTCACATCTGAGATATTAACACAAGCATTTCAAGAATATGGAAACGTGGTTGGAGCAAGAGTTCTGTATGATGGTGAGACAGGGAGATCTCGTGGCTACGGTTTCGTCTCCTATGAAACCAAAGCTGAAATGGAAACTGCACTTCAAGCTCTCAATGGAGTGGTACAAATTTTTGCCTCAAACTTCCATTGAAGAGTTAATTACAAAAACTACCCATGAAGTTTAGCCTAATTATAAAAAAAAAAAAAAAATCTACTATCTTTCAAAAACCCAAATACCCCTTGAGGTTTGTTTCTCTTCACGAATTGCATCCCAGGAAGGAATGAGATATTTGTTAGGTAACTACAAATATTACGGGATTTTTGTAACCCTTTAAGGGTATTTGTAAGGGATAATTAAAAAAATCCCCCTGAGGTTTGGGTTAATTACAAAAATTAGAAGTTTTTGAAAATTACAAAAAGAAAAAATGAGGTTTGATTTTGTCTTAAATGTAAAAAAGTAACTGTAGTATTTCTCTATAAATGCTAAGGGGTTTTGTTTTGCTTATGAATGGGGGAAAATGTAAGACGGAGTCAAACCTGAAGGTTTTTTTTGTAATTTTCAAAAACTTCTAGATTTTCTTTTGTAATTAGCCCAAACCTCTGGGATTCTATTGTAATTATCCCTATTTGTAATTTGCCAAGATGGAGTTTTTGTAATAAGCTAAACTTCAGTGGTGGCTTTTGTTATTATTCCTAAATTCTAAAGACTTGTGGTTAACTTACTTAACTATGCTTCTTTTGATTCCTTCGTATTTCAGGAATTAGAAGGGCGTGCAATGCGTGTTAGCCTAGCAGAAGGAAAGAAACAATAAGAAGAAGAGAAACTTTGTACATTTGTGAAGATTTTTAGAATCTGATGTTCTCAAGAAAAGAAAAGCTATGTAGATTTGCTTCTGCTACAAATGCAAATTACGCTGTTCGATTTTCATTCTTGTTTATAACCCATTTTTCATTTCTGCATAATCTTCGTAACCAACTTTTGATGGAAATTTTCAGGTGAGTTTATTACTTCGACTAGAAGTCTTTGTTGTATGGAACTGCTGGACTTAAGCTAACTTCTTATCCATGTGTTCAAGAATGTGCCTTTACGGGATGTAAAAGAAGCGAATTTTTTTATTCAATTCGTTTTTCAAATTCGTATATTAATACTCATTCGAAAAATTAAAGTACGAATCCAAATAAGAATTTTTTTTTCCAGATTCGTATATTATGTAAATACGAATATGAATATCATTATATTCGATTAAGGGTGTTACTGGTGTAAATGATCTTAGCTCAGTGGAGCTTTAGCCTGTTTGCCAAATATTCATTAATTTTATGAGCTCGAGCCGAGCTCTGTTCTGATTTTAAAAAGTTTGTTCGTGTTTGTTTGATAAAATTATTTAATGTTTGAATTTTTTTCACAATTATGTCCGTGAACATGTTCATATTCGAGATCATGCTCATTGTGTGTTCGTCAACATTGCATAATTTTGTTTGTGAACAAGAAACAAACAAACAAACAAAACTATATTTGATGAGTCTGTGTTTATTACATGTTCGTAAACAAATTCATTTTTTTAATGAGCAATTTCAACTTTAATTCATAAGTTAATGATAAATTTTATTTTGTAACTTTAAATAATTTTCATATTATATAGAATTATAGATTATATTATACCGTACTATTAGAATTATATATGTTTTACTTTTCAATATTTATATTTAACTTATATACAAAATTTCAATTTTAAAATTAAGCAATTTAAATAGATAATATTACTTTATTATTAATTGAATCGTAATCAAGTTATTGATCGAGCTCTTAACGAGTTCGTATATGAGCAATTCTAAACAAATGCTACATGAGCTTGTTCGCGGGCATATATTAAACGAACACAAAACGAGTTTGTTCACAAGTTCACAACCTATTAATGAACGAGTATATAATTATTCAAGCTATGTTCGTTTATTAGGCGAGCCATAAAATTTGTTCATTCCCATTTAACTAAATAAACGAACATAAATGAACAATATTCTATCTCGTGCACAAGTTATTTGTCAAATGATTTGTTCACTTACAACCCTATATTCGATTCGAGTATTCAAGTAATATCATATATATTTATACAAATCACTTGTATAATATTTATACATGTAAGTATATACTTATTTATATTGATCATTAATATATAATAAACTATTTATTCACTTATAATAGTCTCAAACTAATAAGTCTATATATAATATAATTATATTCTTGTAGCATATTCTTGATGGAGCAATGAACTCTTTTATTGTTCATGATTTGGTGATTAATATATTTGTTGATATATTTAATAATTCAATGACACAACGCTATTTATAAGATTCTATTTATTGTTGCAATCTAATTAGATATTGTAGGAAGAAAATGATATTATGGGTTAGGATTTCAAATATGAATATTTGAATTAATTCGCATGTATTCGAATATATTTTCAAAATAAGAATAATAATTCATTTGTGTATTTGAACATTAAATGAATATGAATAAGAATATTCTCTAAATGAACGGAATAAGAATAAATATATTGATATTCTATTCAGTTGGTTTCTGATACCCCTTTAAAACTCTCTTGACTCTACTTGGTCTTTCGCGGTGCGGTTTTGCGGTTTTTTCATTAATTGCAAAACCGAATTGCCATATGCGGTTTTTTCAAAATTTGAATTCAAATTGCGGTTTTATCATGTAAAACCGAAAGTGCGGTTTATAGCGGTTACGAGCGGTTGTGATCGGTTAGGCGGTTTTAATCTATGCACAAGAAAGTTTATAATTCCCACAAAAAGGTAATTCATAATACAATTTTTTTAAAAAATAAAAAAAAGAAACAAGTGCATCAAATAAAGCCATGAACCATCCTCTACCTATTCACAATATATTGTTCCTCAAAAACTGAGAGGTCAATCTACAGTTGAGATTTAAAAAAATAAAACTAACAGTAGCTTTTATTGACAATAGATAAGCTGCAAGAATATAGTTCAATATCCCAACACAATATAAAAACCCATGGTACAATATAAAACGTATAAAAGACAACTTATATAATCTGAAAATCCATGGGAATTGTTCATTTTTCATGAATTCATAAACCTGCAGAAAAACAGATTATGATACCTGCATTTGGGGAAAAAAATCATTGTAAGTAACATACATTTTAATTTACAGAATTACATATGAGTTCTACTGCAAAATGAAAAATATTGAACTACGTTAAAATATGTTTCCTTCTTATTGATCATCTAATTCAAGAGAAGAGATTGATACCTCCAACTCAGAAAATAACAATAATTAAAGCACATAAAAACTACTCAAAGGCATGATAAAAATTAGACAGATATTGAAGTGTTTTACCATTTTCTATATTTTCAAATTGTTGAATGTCCTAGAATATTTCACCAAGATCGGTTGGAGAAGGTGTAGCACGTAACCAATCTCGAGAGCATATGAGGGCCGCATTATGGCCTCATTTTGCTCTTGGAGAAGATCTTACATATTTCACAAAGATTCCTAACTCGCATTATGGCCACATTTGCTCTTCTAGCCCTTATTTGACAATCAAATTTATTATATGAGCGAACATCTTACATGCATGTAATCATTATTCAATATGACATTTTTCCACTTGCATTTTCGTTTCAAATAATCAATTGCTTTATCATTGGAGCTAGCATTATCTCTCGTAATCGTGGAAACTTTATCAATACTCCATTGATTCAAACATTCTTCTATTTGTTTCCCTATTGTTTCCCTTTATGATTCTCAATTAGACAAAAGTTTATGACTCTTTTTTTGTAATTTTCAGTCATTGTCTATCCATTGTGCAGTAAGACACATATAATTTAAGTTCTACAATGAAGTCCATGTATCGGTAGTTAGGCATACTCTATTAGTTTCAAAACTCTTTTCAATTTCTTTTCTCTTCAATATAAACTTTCATGCAACCCCTAGCAATAATATGCCTAGATGGTACCTCAAACCTTGGTTCCAGAAATGGGAGAATAAATGTAACTTAATCAAATATTGAGATTAATCAGGACAACTCAACTATTCAAAGCAAATCCAAAATGAAAAGAGGTTAATAAGAGACATTAAATTTCAGTAAATAATCATAAAATTAAAAGGATTACCTTCTTTCTAGTGAGCAAATAGTCCACCCTCTCCTTCTTTCTTGAAGAAAATTTAGAAAACAACTACCTAAAATTAAAAAAAAACAATAACATAAAATATAATAAATATTAGACGATCGTAAATATACAAAATACATATAATTAAAAATATTTATTTTGTATTTTGTTATCCTCAACTTTAAAATAAAATAGAAGAAAAAAGAAAACTCACTTGTAAATCGTATGAAGAAATTACAAGCCTTCCCTTCTTGATTATATTGTTTGGCAAAATGGACCAATTAATGGTGAAGAGAAATGAAATGACTTGTGGGCCTGTGGATTGCTGTTGAGACTTGAACAAATTGTGAGGGATAAGAGATTAGGTGATTAACTAATTCAATTTTAGTACAGAGGATGAGAGGAAAGTGAAACATATATGGGAAAGGGAAAATAAAGAGGCGGAGGCGGACTGAAATCTGGTGGAGAAGAATAGATTTTAGGGCTGAGTTTAATATGTTAAGTTAATTACATAATTATCCTTATCCTATAATATATAGTGTATGGCGGTCGGTCGGTTTGTGGCGGTTTTATTTTGTTTAAAACCGCAAACCGCACCGCTAAGGCGGTACGGTTTTTTCATAAGATTTTTAATCGCGATTTTCGTGATATATTACTAATAACGGTGCGGGGCGGGGCGGGCAGTGCGGGAAGTTATTTAAAATTTATGATCACCCCTACTTAACTCGTTCCGGGAAGTTGATTGGTCAGGATAAATAATTTAGAGGATGTTTTGCTGAGCTTATAAGCTCTTCATATGTTTGAGATCTTATAAGTTGTTTAAATTTGCTTGGTAATGTTTTTAGAAAAAGATTTTATAAGCTCCCAAAATAAGATGTTTGGAGCTTATAAGCTGTTTTTAAAAAGTAGGGGAACCCCAACTTATTTTCAAAATAAGATCTTATTTCAACAACCTCCTTTAATTTTGACTATTTTAATTGCAAAATTGCCATTACTAACATCTTAAAAGTTACACCGTCTTATTTTATCCGAACACTTCAATAACTTATTCTTAAAATAAGATCAAACGTTTTATAAGCTCTAAAAATAACTTATAAGATTTAAGAGCTTATATGATCTTTTACATAAGTTTAGTCAAACACCCTCTTAGTCCATGTTTATCAATTATTTAGGATATTTGACTACATCCCATGATACTAATCCCATCCCCTTCTCGTGATACTAATCCCCATCCCTTTATGTCCTTTATCTTTTTGTTGATAACTAGTCATTTTGAAAATTTATCTAACTTTATCGTTAATGTTGATAAAAACATATATATTATCTTACTAAAATAATCACACACTCGTAATCATATTTCTCACAAATGTTATAAAACTCAAATATATTACCCAACCATAACTTATCCAAAATATTTTATCAATCAACAATTGCATGAGTCCTCTCTGCACTATATAGTCCTTCCGAATGAAGTAAAACCTTGGGGTGATGATAACTGATAAGGGTGAAGCACAAAGAAACATAATCTACCTTTGAGTTTTAGTCTAATTACAAAAAGAGACCCAATATCTTTTAAAATTAGGAATACCCCCTTCACATATGTTTCTATCTTGTAAATTGCGTCTATGAAGAGGTGTTAAGGGTATTTATATAACATATACAAAACTTTATCGCATATGAAATGAACATTCTTTTCTTGGAAAAAGAGGAAATAAACATATGCAAGTTTATGCATTAATGTTTGTGTGCAATCTCATATAAGATACTACGGTATGTAAATTGATTTGATGTGATCCTTTTTCTTTTGGACTTCTGCTTAAACATGCGCTCGCGCGCACACACGCTAGGTTGAACCCTTGAAATCTCCTAACTAAGAAGAAAAATGATACCACTAGGTCCATTGACCATCGGTTCTTTGGTATGTTCTTAATATCGATATAATGAATAACTTCTATGAAGGGCACCCGCCCACTCAAGTCTATATAAGCCTACTATTTTTCTAAATATGTTTGAAGAGTAGAGGGAGGGGAGGGGGTAAAAAAACTGAAAGATTGATGGTTCGAATCCTAATGTACACACTCTTATAAAAGATGAGTGATATCTATATAAGCCGATTATTATTATAAGTATTCATGTTTAAAGTTTTTGATCTAAAAATAGTATTTGCCGATTATTTTTAAGTAAAGAAATACAATATCACCCGAAGATTAAATTGGCTTTATCCCTGATAGGATTGAATGCTCGTCTGTTTTTGCTGTTTTCCAAGCCTTTGATTTTCCAAGTCAATTTATTAAGCTTATTCGTGTATGCATAACTACTTCCGATTTTCCTTCCTTTTGAATAACACTCGGTTTGGCTCTCTCGTTCCCCAACGAGGAATTCCGCCAAGCGCGACCCGCTTTTACCTTACATCTTTATAATTTTGCAGAACTTGCAGGCGGCTAGAAAATTTCACGATATTCGGATTTGTCCTCGTGCACCAAGTATTTTGCATTTGTTCTTTGCAGACGACACACTTTTGTTTGGTGTCACCACACTAGAGGAAGCAAAATATTTCAAGTTGGCAATTAGGATCTTTGAGGCCGTTTCGGGCCAACGCATCAACTATGATAAATCAGGAATTCTTTTCAGCCCTAATATTACACAGCCTACTGCGAGCCAGATTTCACAACTTCTCGGCATACCGATTATCCAGTCTCACAGAAAATACTTGGGTTTGCCGTCTATTATAGGCCGGAATAAAAGAGAGGTGTTTGCATCAATCCAAGATCGTATCTGGAGTAAGATTCAAGGGTGGAAAGAGAAGATTTTGTCCACTGCTGGCCGTGAAATTCTCATAAAATCGGTTGTTCAATCTATTCCCAGTTACGCAATGTGTGTTTTCGAATCCCGGATGGAATTCTTAAAAATATTCAATCTATGATCATCATCATCATCTCTGCACCTTATCCCACTATGTGGGAGTCGGTGGTGTGAAGTTTATAGTGTCAATTAATTGTCTAAAATTAGTTAACACTACAAATTCACACAAAAAGCAAAGTGGCAAAGTTTTACGCCGGATGCCCTTCTCGACACAACCTTCATACGAAGGAGAAATGAGATGAAATTCCAAAACCATCAAAGATCATATGTTTTTCCACTTGCATGGAAAATACGATGAGACGGCGATGAGTTGAGATAGTTGCTCTAGTCATGTTCCATTACATGATTGATATTGTAAAATCAACATGTAGGTCATGGAACATGACCAAAAAATATTCAATCTATGACGGGGGAATATTTCTGGAGCGGATCTTCTTCTGCGAAGAAAATGCACTGGCTTGCCTGGGACAATATTGCTTTGCCTAAAAACAAAGGAGGACTTATTTTTCGTCATCTTCGGGCGTTTAACTTAGCTCTCCTTTGTAAACAAGCATGGCGACTTTTGACGCACCCTTCATCTTTGATGGCTAGACTTTTGAAAGCAAAATATTATCCTAATGGACACTTCCTAGGCGCTGAACTGGGGAATCGCCCCTCTTGGAGTTCGCGTAGTATTCTCGAAGTAAGCCAATTCTTACCATGGGTGAGCACAGGCTTATCCGATCAGACGGTCATACTCGAATTTGGATGGACCCATGGTTACCGTGCTCATCGGATTTCTTCGTACGCTCTCCGCCTCGCCCACCTGATCTCAATACAACTATTGATGCCCTTATCGACTCTGCCAATGAGACTTGGGATGAGGATCTTGTTCGTACACTCTTCACTCTGAATGAAGCATCTCTGATTCTTTCCATCCCGATTAGTAGTGGTTGGGATCATGACCTTTGGTGCTGGCACTATAATCGCAATGGGAAATTCTCAGTGAAAACAGCGTATTTATCTTGCTTTGGACACTTCTTCATCTTCGCCTTTTAACATTCAGGCCGGCTCGTCAAGCTCCGTTGAGGAACCAATTTGGAAACATATTAGGAAGCTACAAGTTCCTCCTTGCTTTAAACACTTCTCTTGGCGCTGTTGCTCGGGCTCAATTCCTACAGTAGACTTTCTTGCTATTCACCACGTACTATCACATGAGGTTTGCCCATTTTGCTCGACACACCTAAAAATGTCTAGCCACCTTTTTTTTAGTGCAACTTCTCGAACCAAGTTTGGAACTCCTCAGGATTGGCTGATTCAATCTCCAGGTTTGCACAACCGAATTTCATGTTGTGGTTCCCCGATATTTTACTTCACCTTTCCTCTGATGCGGCTTGCCTTTTTGTAGTGCTCGGCTGTCAGATTTTGTTCCATAGAAACAAATGGAAATTTGAGAACGTTACTCCAAATCCCACTTCCATTGTCATCTTCGCAAATTCGATTCTTCGAGACTTCACCGCTGCGAACATGAGGCCTGATATCTCTTCTCCTCTGTTGTCCACCCCCGTCTCTCTTGACCCACATTTCTTGGGCGGTAAATTTGTTTGTTTTGATGAAGCACTTGACCTCGGAACTCATGTGTTGGTATTGGCATGTGCTTTTAACAGCTCTTGTATTTTTGTTCGAGGTTTTTGCAAGAAGTTCCCTGGTATTACCGATCCGGGGGTTGCCGAATTTCTGGCTTTACGTGAAGCTCTTAAGATGGCTCAATCTCTTCCGCCCGAGCGGTTGTCTATCTTGGGTGATGCGGCCTCCGTGATTCTAGCTGTTAACGAGGAAGCCACATGCCCGTCAATTTGCTCACCTATCCTTCTTGATATTTTAGCCCTTAAGGCAAAACTTTCTCTAGTTAATTTCTTTTTGTTTAGACGTACTTTTAATATTGTTGCGCATTGTCTTGCAAGCCATGCCAAAACTATGGTTTCGACTGAACTATATCGGGATCATCTCTCACCCCCTCTTTGTCAATCGTTGTTGGACGATTAACGCCCTTAATGATATCTCGTTTTCAAAAAAAAAAAACATTGTTTAGAATTCATTCAACTAATATTTCGTATGTGTTAAATCCTTTGGACTTTGAATAATTTTTTTCCAGAAAATGCATAGATTATCAATAATACTTGATTAAATCAACGAAATCATAAATTGCATATTGGCAACGAATTCCTCTACCAAAGAGTTTATAAAAAGTTTGTACTATTGTTCATCCAAAAAAGAATAAACATTACAGATCGATAATATATACAAAAAAAGAAATAAACCAGTACCGTCTAACGTTAATTAAACTAAACTAAATCCTACATTAATTAAAATTTCAATTAGTACATGTCTTAATTAATATTTACTTTAATTAATATTTATATATATAAACCTTATTTCATTTGAAAGGTTTGCAGACAAAAATGTGGGAATCTAAATTTTGTACTTTACATTAATTCATCACAAATAGTAGAGTGTGTTGATATGTTTACATATATATTATAAATTTTAATGTGTGTTTGTTTGTATAATATTTATATATATTTATATTATAAGTGTCGTATGTGTGGTCAGTAATCTATATATGTCTGTTGTGTGTGTGTTAAAATAATGCATGTGCCATGTGTGTATGATAAGATTTAGAACATTAATAATTTATATTTTTTCTGTTGTTTAGTATTTTATTTAGTGTTAATTAATGTGTGTTTATTTAAATTCAAAAAATCACAAAGCCTTTCAATTTTAATGTATGTATCAATATATATATTTCTTATTAATTTGTTAGATCTACTCGTCTTTAACCCGTATGATGCACGGGGTGTATATATGTGAGTCTCTTTTTGGCGCTGTAACATATGCATTTTTCTAATAGTTCTATAAAATCTATCTCTTACATTGTAATAATTGCAAAGCATCAGACAATATGTGGTAAATACGATTTAATATTTTTTTATTGATGAAGTCAATAAGAAAAAATACCATACATGAAAATCATTAGAAAAATACGTTAAAGACTATGTATTTGTGGTCGATTTTTGAAAAGTGGTCTTTCATAAGATCGCACAAGGTGAAACTTCATTGTACATTTCGTTTTAGTCATTATTAGATTCTTAATAAGTGTGGAGTTGATGCCATATTTTTTTCAAGGTTGTATATGCAGAATTATTTTTGAAAGGTATTCGTATGTGTAATATGAGGACAGAAAATTTTGCAAAAGCTGATCGTGCAATAATTAAAAATTAGCACATGTATATGAGAATTAAATACAGTAATTAAGAAAATAGGAGACAAGTAGACAACAAAATATAGTTCTAGCAACATATTGATTTTATTATATTTGTTTTTGGGAATATTTTATTTTTGCGGACATATATTTTATTTATTCACGTTGTTAAGTTAATTTTTAGATCGATTCTAAGAGTAAATCTTTTTTAAAAAAATATATAATGTATATAGTATGAATTTATTAGAAGGTTTATTTCGTTGATCGTCAGTTATTAAATTTACACAGGAAAAAGAAAAAAAAATTCACGTTTTAAATAGAGTTTTTAACAGAGAAGCAAGTGACTTGCTCCTCAAGAAAACATCCACTGTGTGCGATTTTCCAACATCGTCTAGGTCTGCCACACATCGCGTTCCAGTGGAGCCATCGCCGACGTCTTTGTCGGCTAGGATCATCATGAACTCATCGGATTTTTTCCACGGTTTAACTTCAAATTACAGATCTCCTCCGGTTCGCCCACCACAACCCTCCACGTCGCACACGTCATCCATGGCCGCACGCGCCGTCACTGTTTGTTGTTACTCGATCGTTCTCCTGTGACGCCTCATCGTTCCTCTCTCACTACAGAATTCCTCCGTCGTTCGTGCCTTCAAAAACGACCACGCACCAGTCCCCATCGATCCTTAGCACTAATGCATGCCCAGGCCACGATCGCGTGATCGTCGGGCTTGTCCCTCCGGAATTCTATCTCCATCCATCTTCGCGGCCTGCTTCCTCAAATTCTGCGCTACCTCCGTCCATCACACAACAACCATATCTGAAGCATCCACCATATGCGCCCTTAACAACGTCTTCATCGAACCATCCCGTTGCACCCTCTTCGCCGCCCGGAGCGTCCATCCTTCAGTTCACTGCTGCTGCTGATATCGCGCAAGGGGCGACCTCATACCAGCCTGTATCTAGCGGGCTTAATTGGGGGCACTTCCCTTTACCCCCATGGTCGTTGCCTGCCATGGGGAGGCTGGCCCCCTCCAACTGTCCTATGGGGGGCCGGTGGCAACCTCATCCTCCAAGGTCGTCCCCCAGGGGAGTGATGACCCCTGGGCCGCTGTCTACCGTCCGCATGGACCCCATCCACTGGCGCACATCCTATTTCTGATCCCAGGAACGCGCCGCAGATTGCTGGAAACTCTCCGCCAACGTCATCCAATTATGAAATGAACCTCCGACATTCGGCTCATATTCCAAATGCTCACCCCAATTTTGGAAACACTTTTGCTAAAATCGTTGCAGGTACCCATCATATGGATTCAACTACTCCGACCCTGGTAATTTTACCCCATTTTCCCAAATGGTTTCTGGTAAACCCAATTCTATCCCTAAACCGGTTAGAAAAGGCGATTACTATTCCGTTACAATTGATGAAAATGTTTACCAACAACGTGTCGCAGAATTTTCTTACTCTTTGATTGGAAGGGTTATTTTGGGAAAAGGTAACAAGCCATGGGCGACTATGCTTTTGCACAAGCGTCTATTTGAATTATGGGGGATTAAGAACGATTGGAAATTAATTCCCTTGGGCAAGGGATTTTTTTTGTGTCAAGTTTTTTAATGCGCATGATCGTTCACGGGCTCATCAACGAACCAATTGGGGGCTTAACCCGGGGACTATTCATCTATCTCCATGGGTACAGGATTTTACCCCTCACAAGGTGCAAACTTCGGTGGCCAGCATTTGGGTCCGCATCTTCGAGCTCAGTCTGGAATACTGGGATCCCAATATAATCCTGGGGATTGTCAGTGCGCTTGGAAACCCCCTACAGATAGATCAGCGTTCGCTTGATGGCTCTCTGGGCCACTTCGTTCGGGTCCTGGTAGATATTGATCTTCCAAAGCCTTTGGAGGACCATATCATGGTGGAACGCATTGGCAAGTGCTCCTTCGTGTCAGTCAGTTATGAGAAACTCCCGGAGTTTTGCTCGAAATGTAGCGTTACGAGGCACTCGATAGCTTCTTGTTGTCTCAATAACGCAGCCGTTCGCTCGAAAAGGCGCCATCTCTTGATCGGACGCGTTCTCGGGCACCAGCCACTCATCCAAACTTCGGTCTGTGCAACGAGGTCGTTCGTGGTCTATAAAGTTTATCGTCATGTACAGCAGGACAAGGGCAAGGCCGTAGATGACTCAATGGAAAATACGGGTTTGGCTATGAGACAAGGATCTCCTACCTGCGCAATAGTCACTTGTCTTTCAGATATACCGATGAGTAACAATTTTGAGGCCTTTGCTTCAGATGACAATCTAGATCAACCGTCGGCAGACTCTCATTCCGATTATCCTATAAGGGAACCGGTTCAAGGCCTCTACCTCCAACGCTGGCCCCATTTCCACTATTATGCCTCTTACGGTTCAAAGATATCCATTGGACAAGCCTATTCGGGCCCTCAATCGTGCATTCCGGGATAGCTCCATCACTCCTAAATCAAGATTAATCCAGTGTCACTCGGGGTCCATCACCATCAATTCATGACATTAACATTGAAACAGACCACCAGGTCCGAATGAGTTAGATTTTGCGCTTTCAAAGCGATGGGCGATTATGCGAGATAAAGTGGCAAATTCGGTCATCAACTCGCAACACAACATACTCCGATCTTTACCGTATGCGTTCAACACGGGTGCCACCCCTCCCACCGTCTCAATGAATTGCATCTTTTGGAATATCAAGGGATTGGGAACACCGCCTCTCGTAATGTTCTTAAGGCGATATGTCAAAAACACAAACCTTCCATTTTGGCTATTTGTGAGCCTAAAGTGGACATTTCTTCGATCTCGATTCTTATTGGAATTGCTTGGGATTGAGATTCGTGGCTCGACTTTCAGGGCAAATGGATGTCCGACATTTGGGTCTTCTATGATGCTGGTATCTCTGTCCTTCATCAGGTTTGGTCCTCTATCAATGTATTGTTCTGCAAGTTCAATTTGGTTCTATGACTTTCCACGTTGGTTTTACTCATGGTTTGTGCGATCACATTGCTCGGCGTGAGCTATGGCTGGATTTGAGGAATTTGGGTCTTACTGATCTGCTGCTTATTGGGGATTTCAATGCGGTTTTGGGACATCATGAGTGCTCTGGCAGTAGTACTTTATCCCAAGCTTCTTGTCAGGATTTCAGGGATTACATGGAGGATGCTTTAGGTTGTTTGCGATTCGACTACGGGAATTCCTTTACTTGGTGCTCCACCCAAAGGCCATTATCTCTCCTTCAGAGGCTAAGTTGGATCAAGCCCAGCAACTTGTCAATTTTTCTCTTTTTGGCAAGTGGTTAAGGGCTTGGTTCTTCCGCGCATGGATCGATCACCATCCCATTTTGGTGTCTTGTTCCTCTTCCACCAAAGAATGGTCTGATCCCTTTTCGCTTTCGGCGTATGTGGATTCATCATGATTCTTTCCAGAATATTGTCACTAATTCTTGGCGCTCCCGTGCGCATTGCCAAACCCACTCTTTGGGCGTCATGTGGAAACTCAAGAGGTTGCGAAGCGATTAAGGTTTGAAATAAGGAAGTCTTTGGGGATATTAATCGTCGGGTGGATTATCGGATGGAAAGGGTCCATCGTTCAGCGATATTGAGTCCGAAGGTTTCACTGAGGCTCGCAGGGATATGGAATTTGAGGCTCAGAACGCGTTGTCTCGTACTCTTTTAATGCAATCCAAATTTCTTCAGCAGAAATCCTGCTCGGCTTAGTTAAAGGATGGGGATCGTAACACGACTTTTTTCCATTGTCGTTGCCAGATTCGTAATGGACCATCGGGGATTCAGGGTTTGATGGTTGATGGTAGTTATACAGATGATCCGTTGGCTCTTGGGAATCATATTATTTCCTTCTATATGGATCTTTTCGCAGACACGGGGCAAACCAGCGCGGACTATTCTTTGGTCGACCAGCTTATTTCCCCTACGGTTAGCTTGGTTGACAAGGTGCTTTTGATGGCTATTCCCTCGGAGTTGGAGGTAAAGGAAGCGACTTTTGATATGGGTTTGGATAGTTCTCTGGGCTCGGACGGTTTTAACGGGAGATTCTACCAGCACTTTTGGGATGTGGTGTCAGATGATGTGGTGGCAGCAGTCCGTTATTTTTTCATCATTGCGTCCTTTCCGGCGGGATTGAATGCCAGTTTTATAGCACTCATTCCAAAGACTAAGGAGGCTAACGCGGTGGAGGACTTTAAGCCAATTGTGATGAGTAACTTTCTCTTTAAGATTATCACCAAGATTTTGGCGACTCGTCTAGGCTCTATCATTTCTTCTTACTTGTCTCCTACTCAATTTGGATTTATCCTGGGCAGGCAGATTCACGACTGTATTGCTTTGGTTTCGGGGGTTTCAATATTTTGCAGGGTCAGAATGATGCCAATATGATTTTAAAGATTGATATCCGCAAGGCTTTTGATACTGTTAATTGGGGGTTTCTGTTACACGTTTTACGTCGCTTTGGTTTCTCAGAAGTGTTCGTTCACTGGATTGAGATTATCCTTCAGTCTTCAAGAATTTCAATCCTTCTGAATGGGTCTCCTGTGGGTTACTTCTCTTACTTTCGAGGGGTTAGACAGGGGGATCCATTATCACCTCTGCTCTTTTGCATCACGGAGGACGTTCTGAGTAGAATTTTGGAGGAGACGGTCAACTGGAATCAGATTCAGGCATTCCTGGCGCCTAAATAGGTCGTTCTCCCCTCATCTATTATGTATGCGGGTGATATTGTGATTATGTGTGGGGCATCCACGAGGAATGCACGTTCTATCGTGCAGATCCTCAATCTCTATGCTAGCATTTCAGGGCAAATTTTTAATCCTAACAAATCTAAAGCATATTTTGGTAGCCGGGTTTCTAACTATGTGCGTGGTCGTGTTCAGACAAATACTGGGATCCATATGGGGGCTTTCCCAATGGTCTATCTAGGCGCCACTATCTTCAAGGGTGCGCCTAAGGTGGCTGATCTACAACCAGTTTTTGATAAGATTATTCTTAAGTTCAGAAGGTAGAAAGGGACTTCTCTGTCTATTGCTGGTCGTGTGTGTTTAGTGAACTCAGTGATTACCAGTTCCTTTGTGCATACGATGATGGTTTACAAGTGGCCTAGAACATTGTTACTACAAATGGAAAGGGCCATGCGTAATTTTATCCGGGACTGCAATGTCAACTCTAAAGGGTCAATGGTGGTTAATCGAGTCGTTCTTTTGTATGCCACGGGCGGGGGTGGTCTCAGGCGTCCGCTCCATTGTTGTCGCCAACAATGCATTCCTTATGAAGATGGGTTGGAATATTATGACTTCAAACTCTTTGTTCACAACACCTCGAGATAGCATTTTTGACCTCGGACGGAGTACCACGCCGTTCGTTCATCCCCTCTTCCATCCGGGGCGGGATTCAGCCTAGTATTTCGGTTTCTTAGAGGATCACACCGGATTTCGAATGTAATTCGGCATTTTATTCTCGGGGATAATTGGTTGGGTTACACCATTGCCGATAGGATTGGAATTCCGCAGGAGTATTTATTTTGGCATCGAATTTCAGATTACTTTTACGATGGGTCATGGAACTTCATATTCTCGTTCATAGAGGCATGTTTAGATTTGGTCTGGGATATTGTTAGAGTCCCCATTGCTCCGACATCGATGGATACGCGGGCCTTGGTACATTCTGCGGATGGGATTATCACATCGAAGTCGGCTTACACCTATCTGCGCCCGCATTCCCCTGAGGTTGATGGGGTTCCTGGATTTGGTCTCCTCACATTCTAGAACGACGTTCAATTGTGGCATGGCACGCCATCCATAATCCACTTGTGGTATTGGATGTGATGCGTACACAGGATTCCTTTACAGGCCCTTCGATTTGCGGCCTTTGTTGTGCTGATGTGGAATCTGTTGATCATTTGTTTGTCTCGTGTTTTTGCAGGGGCCCTATGGCGATGGATTTTTGCATCTTTGAATATCCATTATTTTATGGCTTTTAGCTTCAATGAATTTTTGGTGCGTTTAATGAGTTTCCATTTCAGTGAGCAGGTGGCCTTTTTATGGTGGGTTGCAGTGTTATCCGGTATTTGGCTCATATGGCAAATCAAAAATGACTTGACCTTCAATGACAAGAAATGGACAGTGGAGGCGGCCATCCTACGCCTTCGTGTTATGATTCTGGAGTCGTTCTCCTTAGACCGAGGTTGTATGCATAATGATCAACATGACATTTTCATTCTCCGCAGACTTCGTGTTCCTGGGTGCCCAAGATAGACCCAAGATTGTGCAGGTCACTTGGTAAAAACCTCTACCAGGCTGGATCAAAGTTAACACGGACGAAGACCTCGGGCGCCGGGCGTCTCACAAAGATCCGGGTTTTTAGAAACTGCAGAGGCTTCTTTTGTGGCTGCTTTGTGGAACGTTGTGGTTTGGGATTTGCTTTTGAGGCAGAGTTGATGGCGGCTATGCAAGCAATTTATTACGCTTTCGAGAAGAAATTTGGACTCATCTACTACCGAGTCGGATTCGGTTTATGTGGTAGAGTTGTTGCGGAAGAGATCAACAGGGGTTCCTCAAGGCGTCACCTTAGCATGTGGCGATACATTACGCACCTTCTTTCTCGGATGAATTTGGTGGTCTCGCACATCTTTCGGGAAGGCAACGGGTTGCGGATATCCTTAGCAAGACAACGCAAGATGCTACGTGGTGGGGGGACGCCTACATCGGCTATCATTTCGACTCTTACTCAGGATTATGTTGGCCAGTCTAACTATAGGTTTGTTAGCTAGTGCGTCTTGGCTTCTGATTTTCTTTTCCTATTTCAGACGCATTTTCTACTATGGGAGGTACTCTTTTTCCTTCCAAGGATTTTTCCCACAAGGGTGGGTTTTGCCTAGGAAGGTTTTAACGAGGCCCCAACCATTCAGCCATCTGGTCGGCTTGTGACTATCTAGCTTTTATTCTTGACTTTGTTTCCAGGCTTTCCTTTGGTTACCTGATCAGCCTGTGATCAGGACAACTCTTTTTCTTTTTTATATATATTCACATTTATTCAAAAAAAATTGTGTTATTTTGATTTAGTAATTATTTTATTCTATTTGATTTCTCATATTTGGTATGTTTCTGACCGTGTGATGCACAAATTGTATTTTTACATAATATTTTTTAGTGATTGCAAAAATTCTAAAATTTCAATCGATAACTAAAATATAAAGATAGTTAATTTGATTATAAAACATCCGAATAAATAATTGAAAATAATGATTACAAACTATGAAAAAATCTCTTTAAATATAAATATTTGGTTGATAACAAATTTTGTGAGTGGGAATCGTATCATAGAGCATTTTTATGGTAAATTGCAATTTTGATATAATAAATATACTACACTCAAAGGTACGCTATTTATGGCGATGACACATTTAATACATGAATTCTTAATTTTTCGCACATTTCATACAAATTTTGCCGGAAATTTCAAAAGCCATCAGAAATTGTCACGTGCAGGTCACGTGATGCGTAAAAATTGGGGATTTCATTTTACCAATTTGGGGCATTTTTTGACATGGCTAAAACTTTAACCCCTTGGTCAATGCTTTGAGTTGGAAAGCGGGGCTATTCCTATTTTGGAAGGGCACAGTGCGAAAAAATGGGCCATATTTATTCATATAAAAATTTTATAATAATTAATTAATCAATATTACTCAAATTAATTACATTAATCACAATATAAAATAATTAAACATTATATTACAATTTCAAAGTTTCCAATCATTAAAAATAGTGCTACAAAAGAGATACTTCAATATCATTACATCATATATTTAAAGGAAAAATAACCAATACATTAGTCATAAATAATTGATCTCCCCGCATTTTTAAACTTAGATTTACTTACATTTTTATTTGCAAAATTATCTACCAATCTTTATATTAGATAGCTCAAGTGGTATCAATACCCTTTGCAAGGGTGTTGATCGAGATTTGAACCCTTTAGTCTTTCCATTTATTTGAGATTGCAAATGGATAGAAGGATTTGAATTTGGGGAAATGATTTAAAATGACTCCATCTAAAATGAATTTGAGATCCTCTAAAATGACTCCCAATAGCTTACAAGTGATTTAAAATCCAATATAAAATTACTACATACAAACAACCTCAATTAATTTATTATTATGGATTTGAAATCCTTAACTCCAAATTCATCAATCCAAATGGAGCCAAAAATCTATTCTCTCTTAAAAAATTCTAAGGAATAAAGGATTTTATTTTATATGGAAGAGAAAGATAACATAAGGAATAAAAATAATAAATATAGATAAAATCTATATATTATAAGTGGTGAAATCAAACAACTAAACCTACATGTATATCTTAAATTTTAAAAGAAATTGAGCAAAAGAACTGTTGCATGAGAAATATAATCCATGACTTCAAAGAATAAGAGAAAAAAAAAATCACCACTAGACTAAAGAGCTTTTTGAGTGAAGAAAACAATATTGTTTTTAATATCCAAATACAGAGGAGGATCGAACATAGAAAAAACGAAAAAAAGAATTGGGAAATGGGGGCTAGATGAGGATCGATCAAATGTATTAGGTTTTATTCGATATATCGACATTTTACACCTTTAAATTTAAAAAAAATCAATCATCGGCGAGGGCCCCGTGGCAATGACGCCGTCTTGACCGACCCAGGGACGACTATGTGGAAAGGTTGACACATTGGATTATTTTGGAGGGAAAATATTTCATTTATTACACATAAAACCCACCCACCTATTAAATCCCCAAATCGTGAATAACCCTAATCGCACCCTTCGGTGAAAATCGCAAGAGAGAATTGCGGAGAAAAAAAAATTGGAAAGAATGTCACACATCACATCCATTGTCGACTGTTTTTGTGGAAGGAGGATAGTGATTCACACCTCTTGGACCGAGGAGAACCCTGGAAGGAGATTCCATTCATGTCTCCATTATAATGTAAGTGAATTACAACCCTAAATCCTGAGCTTCAATAGTATGAAATGTATGTTCATAATTAGTTTTTTATTTTTCTCCACAATATTGTCCATTTCACGAGAGGGGTGGTTGTTTATTTTTCGACTAGGAGGATCCCCCAATTTGTCCTCGATCTAAGGCTATCATACCTGGACTTTTGAAGAAGAAGAATGCTCTCTGAAAAATGAAGTTGCAAAAAAAGAGATGGCTAACAAAAAACTCAAAAAAATATTGTTCATTCTTCCTGTGATAACCTTGTTATTTTGCTAGATTTGCACTTTGTCATCATCGTTCTTTGCCAAGGAGAATGAGAATGGATGTGTGAATGGTACCAACACCAACATGTTACTATGGTTTGCAGTTTGGTGGTTTGTTGATGTAATAATGTTACGATGAGGAGGAGAATGGACATGTTTTTGTTGTTATTAGTAATGTTACAGGTATTATGACTGTCATATTTTGTATTTGGATCAAATGTAGTATGTTCTTATTATGACTTTGTATTTGAGAAGTGTAGTATTTGGATGTATTCCTATTATGACTTTGTAAGCTTGTTTATTTATGTAATTTAATGAATGTAATTTGTGCTCATGAATGAAATGAACCATTAGTATATAAAGAAACAAGTAAAAACCAATATATAAGCATCAAAGGCTCCAAATATCCATTAAAGATTCCAATTACATAATACCCTACAAGAGTTCAAAAATTTACAGTATTGGTTCAACTTTGCATCAAAATATCCAAAGGTTCAAAATAGCCTTAAAAATTAGATCAAAATACCCTACAAGGGTTCAGAATACCCAATGCCCAAACCGAGTTCATCATTGGTTCAAAAATACCGTACAAGGGTTCAAAAAATGACAATAATTACATCGCTTAGTAATCTTTGACAATTTCGTGTATTTCTGTCAACCTTCAACTGTGACTGAAGCCCTACCATAACCAACCATCTTAAGTTGTTGGAACATTAAAGGTCCTTCCACTTGGGGTGCCTTTGTTTGAGAATGCTAAGTGGGGAGAGGTTCTGTGAAGTCCTCATCTTCTATCATAGACTGGGTGATTGGTGGTAGGAGATTAGAGTGCTCATTCTCTTCCATCACAAACTGAGTAAACCTCCTCACAGAATTTGAGCCCTATAAATTAAAAGAGAGAGAGAGAGAGAGAGAGAGAGAGAGAGAGAGAGAGAGAGATATTACAACCAAGTTGCACTTATATTTAATGCTTACACTTACACTTGTATTCCCCTCAACATTTGAAGTTTTCCACTAGTGCTAGAAGTCCTACTCCTCTTTCTAACCTATAAATATTACAATCAAGCCAAATATTAGGACATCATAGTTGAAAATAGAACATAATAAATGAAGAATTTAAAATATTTTACTTACATTTTCTCCAAAATCTTCTTGAACATGTATTGGCATTGTGTCCACTTTCTCCACATTTACACTTCATGTGCTTTGTTGTCTCTTCATTTTCAATGGGTTTTTTCCTGGCTTTTATTTCTTTTGCTTACTAATCACCTCATCGACTCTATTCTTCTAGCTCTTGTTGGACTTGAACCCCCTTCCAAAGTTAGGAGGTAATGGGGTATAAATATGGTCTCATATAGTAACTCTCCATTTACACCCATGATGGCTGGTGTGTAAACTTTTTGTAGTTTCCACACTGTGTAGTAAGAGTGCACATATGCTTCTCGGATTTTTTCTGTCCAAATTTATTGTACTTATTGCATGCTTGCAAGGAATTCCACTAAGACCCCACATTCTACATGTGTAAGAACAATCTCCCAAATTAACAAAAAGTTGTCCCCCATCATAACAAGAAACCTCAAAGACTGAATCAGAACACTTCATAGGCATACAATCAGGGGCCTTTTCAAATTTTTTTTGCAAGATCTTTTGATTCTAAGACACAACATATCCTTCCATTTTCTCTCTGCAATCTCTCTGTTTTTCTGGAGCCTAGACATTATTTTTGTCTAATCCACTCAAGCATAGTCAATATGGCTTTCTCCCTTGCATCTAAAATGCAATAATTAAATGTTTCACAACAATTGTTGAGAAGCATCTCACATTTTGCATTATCACTGAAATATGACCTACTCCACTGGGCAGGGGGTTTGTCACTAAGCCATTCATAAGCTTTCTCATTAAGCTCCTTCATTTCATTCATTCTATGTTTAAACTCCCCAAGTGTACTAGCTTGTGCAGCGCTCCAAAGTGCACTTTTGTATGCTAATCCTCTCAAACTAGCATTTTTGAAATTATTGTGCAAATGCCTAATACAAAACCTATGCTCAGACCCAGGCAACACCTCAGTGAAGGCTTAAATAAGGAACCACCTCCATGTCTCCAAATTCTCTCTGCACACTATGTCATAGGCTAAAGGGTACACGTTATTGTTAGGATCCACCCCTACATCTGTAAGTAGAACACCTCTGTGTGGGCCTTTAAGTGACATCCATCAACCCCTATTATTGGCATGCAACCTGCTTTGAATCCCTCTTTTAATGCACTGAAACATACATACAACTTATTGAACCTCTTAGTTCCATTCTCATCATCCCCAGTTCCTAAAATTACAGTGGAATCAGGGTTACTCCTTCTGAGTTCCTCACGGTAGTCCCAAAGTTTGGCAAATTGTTCTTTAGCTGAACCCTCAAGTACTCGCAATGCCTTTTTCTTAGCTCTATATGCCTGATCTTTTGAAACATTAACCCTCAGTTCACTAATGATATCTTGTCTCCATGCTTTTACATTCCTTTTAGGGTCAGTCTTAAATTTATTAATGTATTTCTCACTCAACCAAGAAGACTTTACATTTTGTACATTGTAACTTGGAGGACATGAGTGATGGTTCTTAAAATTCCTAATTGCCCATGATTCATGGCCTTTCTTTTTGATCGAATTAATTCTCCATTGGCAGTCATCACCTACACACTTCACATACACCCTATATTTATCATTTGCAGGTGAATTTTAAAGACCTTTTGACGACACTATAGCATGAGAATGGACAGTCTTCCAAAACTTTGTCTTAGTGCTAAACTCCACGCCAAGTTCAAAATAGGGTCATATACTTGATCATGATTGAAAATAGGATTGTTTGGCTCCCCAATTTCATCCTTAGACACCCTGTGTTCATCCAAATTCCATTATCCTCAACAATATCTTCTTCCTCAGATTCACTATTTATATGTGATCCATGTCCATTTATAGTTTGGTCAACATATTTTCTGAAAAAAAACTCATCATCATTAGAACTAAGATGATCTGAGCAAAAATCACTATCCAATATGTCCTTTGTTTCCACATGATCACTCTCACTTCCAATGTTCTCACCCTCACTCTCCTCTTCAATGTCCTAGTGCTCACTATCATTTTCAATCTCTATCCTCACTCTCCCCTTCATTGTCCTCATCCATACTCTCATTTTCAATTATTTCAACATAAATGTGCATTTCCCTGCTTGGAACCGAATTTTTATAACAGCTCATTAAATCTCTATCATTGACTACCATCTTGAAACCACCATCAATTAAGAGATAAAACTTCTTATTTCCTCTACAAATATGGATGTTACCCCATAATTGAATGTGTCTTACATTCATGTGCCCCCCCATTCGCATAATCTAACATTACAATATTCCCACTAATGTATTTTGCAATAGGGGCATTATGAAACTCACATCCATGATGCATCACCAATTTATGGAATCAGATTCAGAACCTACAAATAATCAAAAAACATATTTAAACAATGGAATACAAGAATATTTAAATAATAAAATGAAAATTCTCTTGGGCACCCCACTTGTTCCATAGAATCAAGACAAGAACAGACAACAAAAAGCTCATTAAATGTAAAACAAATAAGATTCTCTTGGGTCCATATGCCCTTTTTGTAAACCCTACATATTAAACATGGGGGACCATATCAATGCTAAAGTCCAAATTCGTAGGGGTTTTTTGGTATAAAAAAATCTTCTTTTTTGTACCCTACATGATTTAAATACAAAACACAAACCAAAAAACAAAACAAAATAAAACTGATTGTTACGTGGTGGAGGTAGGTCATAGTGCCATTCAGTTCGAATAAATACCATCTTTCCGAATCTTGTGAGTTATTGTCCTCAAAAATGCAATTCCTTTGGGAATTTTTTTGTGGATTTCTGAATCTTTTTGTCTTAGCTTAGAACGATTTTTAGGAGTTTAAAAAAGTGGATTTAGGGTTTTAACGATTTGGGTGTTAAACTGGAGGTTAAATGTGATTCCCCCTCCATTTGTCCATGTCAGCATTGTCCGGGTTTTATTTTTTTTGCCATGTTAGCAAATTTTGGTGGTGATTTAGCCATGTCAGCAAAATGTCCAGAAATTAGCAAAATCCCCAATTTTTACGCATCACATAACATGCATGTGACAATTTCCGGTGACTTGAAATTTCCGGCGAAACTTTGGTGCAATGTGCGAAAAATTAAGAATTCTGTATTAAATGTGACATCGCCATAAATAGCGTGCACTAGATTACAAGTGTAGTATACTACTTATGTATCAAAATTGCAATTTAACCCATGTTTATCTACAAGAAAGTAAATGTTTGAAAAAAGTCTAAATCGCTCAATGTTAAATATATAGTAACAATATAATTAATTATGGCAAAAACTTGTATGAGACGGTCTCATGGGCGTTGTCCATGAGACGGTCTCATGGGCACTCCATTAGACGATTCTAAATATAAATAGAATTGCAACCCAAACCCACGAACCCATAAAAAGACCCATGTTTTTTGTAGTTTGTAGGATCCTCTCATGAACTTATGTCCACGAGACTCTCACATAAGACCTCCTCATTAATAATAAACTTATTTCAAAGTCTAATAATTTTTATGGTTTAGAAAGTTTGAACAATTATCGAATTGTTAATGGGATCTAACAATTTTTTTTTATATATTTACCAATGTTTTTAGGGGGAATAAAATATTTCAAAACGAAAAACAAAAACTATTCTATTTTTATATAATACATATATATCAAAAAGAACATCAAATATAAAAACTCATATCTAATGGTTCGATTGTACAACTCAAAGATGAATATCAAAATACGTTGATAAATATAAACAAATATATATATATATATGAAAAATATTAATATGAAAAGTACATTAATATAAAAATATTTTTCTATATATAAAAACTAATATGAATATAATTTTATATTAAATAAAAATTTATTTTTTTCCTTACATAATATATATAAATGTATAATGCTATGTATAGATATATGTAATATTTGGATACATATTCTGATATATCTTTTTTAATTAAAATAAATTTTTTTATTAAATTTAATCAACTTAAATATAATTCTATATAATTATGGAGATATGAGTTATAACTAAATAATAACTATAAATATATCATAAATAGCCAATATGTATTAAAATACGAATTAAATAGCCCAAATGGATAATTTTAAAAGCACATTACAAAATAATGAGTAAATATATAATCTTATATTTTTATATTAGCTATGTTTATTTTGTATTGTATATATGGAATATTGATGTCAAACTAAATAACGTAAAAAGACGACTAATTAGAAATATTATACATCAAAAATAAAATAATTATTAAATTTTTTAAAAAAATAAAAGGATTAATATAATAGTTAAGCATTACACACACTATTTGAAAAGCTCATTTTACATAATTCTATTTTTATAAAATTTTGATTTGTTTAAGAAACATTGACTATCAAAAACAATTAAATCCTAAGCATTTATTATTATCTTATTTTTTGTATAATTTCATTACTTTTTTTAGTAGTGTGTTTTAGATGGCAAAATATTTAGGTTACTATTCCAATAACCGTCTCTCTTTATATATACTAGTTTTTGACCCGTACGATGTATAGGGTGTATATTGTCGGGTTATTATATAAACTAAATACATATAAGATCTACAATATATATATACAATATAAAACTCTACAATAGAAATCTTAAAAAAAACCAGGTTACATCACTATAAATAAAAATTATTTTTCTGCAATACGTCATTATATACAACATTATTTGTTTGTTTGTTTTTCGATGTATTATTGTCACAAACTAATATTTTCGAACCCGTATGATTGGTTACTCTAGATGTGACCCTCGTACAATATAGGGAGGCATATTTGTGAAGCCTCTATTTTATACCACGACATGTGCATTTTCTCAATAAGCGAGAAATCTAATTTAATATTTTTTAATTGATAAAGTTAAAATAAAAGAAAAATATAATAAACAACATCATGAAAAATAAATTCAAGACTATATATTTGTCTTATTACATAATATATAATGCTAGACAAAAATCCATGTCGACGGTTTAACGGGCCAAAATCCATTAGACGGATCCCAAAATCGATCCGGTGGTATTTTTGTAATATTAGACACTTGAGATATAATTATTATGACCCGAAAAATATTAGTTTTCCCATGAAAAGTATTAGCGATCTTGAAAAGGTATTATTAGTCCCTTAGAGAGTATTTTAGTAGCCCTTCCGAAAATATTTATTTTTCCCTCAAAAGTATTAGTAGTCCCCTAAAAATATATTAGTAGGTCCTCTGAAAAGTACTAGTTTTTCCCATGTAAGGTTTTTAGTAATCCCCTCCTAAAAGTATTATTTTTGTCCTAAAAAGTAGCGGTAGTTTCTTTCTAAGTATTAGTTTTTCTCCTAAAAGATATTATGAATACTCATGAAAAGTATTTTATAGTCCCCCTAAAATGTATAATTTCCTCCCTGAAAAGTATTAGTAGTCCCCTAAAAAGTATTGTTTGCCCACCGAAAAAGTATTAGTACTGCTCCTGAAATGCTTCAGAGTTATTCAGTCAAACCAATAAACACTTGAATTGCATGAATGAATTTGCTTTTCAAAGAATAATGGTCAATCAATTTAGACCAAATTTATTTACACAAAACTTAAAGCAAGATATACAAATAGAAAGCATGAACTTGATACTTTAAGATTTCATAGCTTGTCGAGTTTCTAACTAAGGATGCCAACTAATATACACCTGTTGCTCATTTTTGCAATTTGCATTTTAGGGCATAACCTGATTGAATTTATTATTCTTTGTGAAATTTCGGGTTTGGTTTGTCCAATAGAGAGTCGGGCATGTAGGACTTGTAACTCTTGAGATATATTATATACTGCGAGGAAGAGAAGATTAGATGCCACATTGGTACAATATTGATCTAAAGGGTCTAAATAAACACCACAAAAAGATCATCTTAATTTTTTGTAAAGCAACAAAAATCATCTTATGTATTTATGTATATATATAGGATTTAGATCGGTGAGTCCACATAACTTAGGTGAGTACACGAGACCGAATCGAGTTATTGATTTAATTTTTAAACGGTTGAGATTAATCGATTTTACCATTATTTAATATTTAACTTAATTAAAAAAGGACATCTTGGTAATTTTAATTAAGAACAATTTTTGGGAGTGAAATTATTTTTGGTTGTGGGCTAAAAATTAGGAACCGTTTTAGGGACGTGAGATACTGCATATCTTCTATTGTTTGGTAAACGAAGAGTCATATTCTTTTCAATCCCTTCGTCATTGCAAACCCGTCTTCTCCCCCAAATGTCATCTCTCCAAACCGTCTCCTCTGCAAACCACCAAAACCACTTAGTTAACGTGAGAAATAACCATCCCAAGTTTTCATCCTTCAAGTGGTATTCTCCATTCTAGCCGTTTACAACTTAGCCCGTTGTGAAAAACCCCAAACCTTCGGTCGAAAATCAAACTCCCGCGTCGGCCAAAAATCAAACTTAAAGTTGAGCAAACACCATTTACATCAATCAGGCATTGTGGATTTTTCCCTGAAGAAGCGATTTTGGAAACCCTCATTTTCGAAAAAATACACCCAAATCAAATAAGTATTATTTCGATGCGAAATGATGCATTCACTCACATTGTAGGTAGGGCAATATTTTTTCTCTTTTTATTTCATCTTTTCTTTTTATATTTTAATTGCATTTTTATGTAGAATTTTTGTTATTGCTGGATTTTATTTTTAACATTGCATATTGTTGTTGTTAAATATGCTTATGATTGTTATGAATTATGCTTAAATATATTTTAGTTCTTATTGTCAAAAGGGGGAAGGGTGGAAATTCTCAAATTAGTATTTCCTAGTTTTTCAGAATTATTGGGATATTGTTTTATTGAGGCAAAAATTGCTTATTGTTGTCAATAACCATGGTCACATCTGTGTTTTCACAAGTGTTGGTTGACTGCTTTAATGAGGCAAAAATATCGCTTATCTATGTTTTGTAGTATGCTTATACATATCCAAGTATGTACCAAATGGTTAGGATTTGTTGTATTTTTGTTTTAAACTGTCTTTATTATCTGGAAAAAAAAATGAAGTATGGTAGATGGCTCTAATGGGATTTTAAAATGTATTTTGTTGCTGATAATTTTGCTTGTTTATGTTTTATGTTATGCTTATGCATGTTTTATATAATGCTTTCATACAAAAGATAATTAGCATTTCCCACTTTTTCCAATGTCTGGGGGTTTGCCTTTTTGATGATGTGTACTGCTTATTGGTGTTGACAATTACGCTTATGAACATTCTATATCATGCTTACTTATTTCATATAGTATGCTTAATGTTTTTTTCATAATAAATGACTCATTAAATGACTATTTGCCACCTTATTTTTGTTAGTGTTTCTTTGGAAATGGCTAAAGAGAGCAAGAAGAGTAACACAACAAAAGTGGCTAAAGTGAGTAAGAAAAGGAAGGCGGCAACTATCGATGTCCTGCAGAGGCGAGTAAGAAGAAAAAGTGGGGAAGGACAAAGGTAAAAAGTACTAGATGGTAGCGGGCTCAAAAAAAACGATGAGGTGCAACTATTGATGATGCGTAGAAAGTATCACACCGCAATTTATTTGGACACAATGAATGAATGAGAGGAGGCGGTCTTGGGACGGCGAAGGAGTTTACCAAAATGAAATAGAATCAATCTGAAACGTTTTGTTGCTTCGTACTTTTTTGATGAAAGCCTTGGTTACTGGAGTGTTTTACAGACACTGTAAATTTGTTTGCTTTTTGAAGTACTTTGTAGTTCATGGTGGTTATATTTTCTTCAAAATAGAATTCGATTGCTTATGTAAGCAATATTCATTTAGTCCGTAGCGAAATTCAACTCTATTATAAGCAAATACCTTCATGGTATCTTATAATGTTTCTAGCATTATTTCAAATTTTTTAAGCAAGGTTCGAGTTCTTTGTAAGCAGAAGTCAATTGTCTTGTAAGCAGTATTCAAATGATTTATCTTTTCAAGTATCTTATACTTTTAGCAAAAGATTCAAGTGTTTTGTAAGCGAGAATTCAAATGCTTTGTAAGCGAGTAAGTCTGTTGACTTGTAAGCACTATTTCAAATATTTTATCATTTCAAGTATCTTATATTTTTAGCAAAAGATTCAAACGTTTTGTAAGCGGATTCAAATGCTTTGTAAGTAGAAGTCAATGGACTTGTAAGCATGTACCTTCATGGTATTTTATACTATTAGCAATATCAATTATGTTCATTTTTCTCTTTTTGAGCATTACAAAGAAGAATAAATAAGAAAAGTGCAAGGTAATAATAATTAAACGTTTCAAACGTTTAATAAACATAAACATTAAGCGGTAAAATATGGATAAATAAGTAGTATCAAATGTTTTAATAAGCGAGATCAAACATGCAATTCAAAAATAACGACAAAAAGAGTGAATTCTACTTGTCGCACGTCCCGCTATTGTGCGAACTTATTTCTCCACATTTTCCCACAACGTCTTTTCAATTTCGCCCGACCTTGATTGCTTTCTCTTTTTGACTCAAGTCGACTCTTGACTCGACCGCCACTTCTCTTATTTTTGGCCTGCGTTGGTGGCAACACTACAACACATTCCTGTCCAATTCGAGATGAATCTATTGTTATTTCAATTCGCTGATGTGGAATACTTCCAATTACAAATCGTTTCAACAAAAAGAAATAATAAAGCAAGATTTTGAAAACACATTAGCATAATGGTAAATCATTATAAGCAATTGTATAGTTATATATAAGCAAAGTAATGGGTCAGAACAAATGGGGTCGTAATTAAATAATTTCAATAGACACACACTACATGTGACGAAAAAATAATGATCAATTAACCTGATAGTTTATAACACCGAAAAAATGTAAGCAACATGTTTTTATTCATGACAACAAGTATTTAAGCACATATAAAATGCATTTTCGATCACAACATATATTTTTTAAAAGAAAATCGTGGGGACGAAGAATTGAATTTCATGCTTCAGCAAATATGTTCATAATTATAAGCATATTCATATTCATCAATAAGAAACATTATGGATACGAAAAAGCAACTTTCTGGGTAAATATGAAAAAAAACGTGGATGAGGAATTGGATTTTTTGCAGTCGAAAGTATGTTGATACTTATAATCACATTCATATGCACGCAAAAGCATAATTATGATCACGAATAAGCAACTCAATGTGTAAACATACAAAAAAAATTGGGATGAAGAATTGAATTTTTCTGGACTACCAAGTATGTTCATATTTATAAGCATATTATTTGGCACACATAAGCAATATTATAGACATGCATAAGCATATTTCTGGGTAACAATTACAAAAAAAAAATGATTGATCGAATTATTGATTTAGGAAAATTTACGAATCAAATTTTAAATGGATTCAGTAAAAAAATGGACAATGTAAACAATTTGGAAGGCAAGACAAAGTGTTACCTTGTTTTTCATTAGTGTTGAAGCATTCTTCATAGGTGTCATCCATTTTTTTTCTTGCTTGAAATATGCAAATGTCGAGTTTTGTGTAAATGGGGAAGATTTCGATTCTGCGAACACGGTGGAGAAGGTGATATGGCACGGACGATTTTTTTCAATAACAGATTTGGTGGATTGTGATTGAAATTTGATGGTAACTCATCCTATTTTAGTGGGATTTACTAGATTTAGCTAACACAACTATTATTATATGGACTGATTTACCCTCACATTGACTTTATCACATAATTTATCAACATTAGTCAGGTTTAATCTCAGCCATTGAAATCAATATATTTGTGGCTTGGATTTGGTCCTATGTACTCATATAATAGCGGGGTCCTAGATAACCCTCCTCCTCATATATATATATATATATATATATATATATATATAAAAGAAAATGTTACGTTTTCGAAAGCGATTCAACAAGATTTGCAACTTTAGGTTACATAGAGAAGGATAGTAATATGCTTGAGTCTGGAAAAGGATGTAGAAAGAGGAGGATGAGAGAGGCTAGAGGTGGAGCGACGGCAAGAGAGCGGGTTTCTTCTTCTTTTTTTTCCATATTTGATTCAGGTGTTGGGGATTCATCTAGCAGACTTAGATCCATTAGATCGTGTGACAAAAGACTTGCTCATAATGCTATGTATGGATACATATAATGTATATAATTATTTGGATCATATTTTGAGTTATTTTCTTCAAGTAATATTTTTTAATTAAACTTTATCATCTTAAATACAATTCTATATAATTTTAAATAAATTAGTTAAGCCTAAAAAACAATTATACATATATTAAAAATAGCCAAAATACACGAATATACAAATTAATGTCCAATAGCCAGAATGTATAATTTTTAAAGCCCATCAAAAAATAAAACTTGAGTAAATTAAATATATTCTTTTTTTATATATATACAATATTTGTGTCAAATCAAGATTATAAAAAGGCGATTAATTTGATATACCCCATAAACGACAAAAATAAAAAAGTTATTAAATTTAAAAAAGAAAAAATTTAAATTTACGCAATTTACACACAAATTTGGAAAATTAATATTTATATAATTCTAATTAAAGGATCTTAAAAGTTGATTACCGGATACTGTTAATTCAATAGAAATCAATCTTTTTTTATTGTACATATTTTAATTAGTTTTTATATTAATGCGAAATGGGCGGAAATTTTAGTGCTACAATTTATAGAGACATCTCTTTATATGTATATGTAGATTTTGAAATATGCAAAAACTAGAATAGTGGCACAAAATATAGTCAAACAAAATAAAAAATTGAAATCAACCCATTTAAGGGAAAAATAGACAAATTACAAACAGTAAGTAACGTCCAATTTGGTAACTGCCCACATTTTCCTATTTTTTTGGGATTCAATCACCAAATCACCCGCCTCTTTGGTATGATATTTTCTCCAAAAAGTCTAAAAGATTTCCTCCCCCCCAAAAAAAAAAAAAAAAAACCCACTCTCACACGTCTCCACCATCTTCATCCCTCAAAAATTCCTCTTACACATGCCTGCACCACAAAATTCCTCTCGCAAAAATCGATTTTTTGGTTTGGTTTTTTTCCAAGATTTCTAAAAGATTTCGCCCCCAAACACCCACTCTCACACGTATCCAGCATCTTCATCCCTCACAAAATTTCATCTCACACACGGCTGGAGCACAATTTTTCTCTTCAAAAATCGAGCCTGAGGTTTGCTCTTGTGTACGGCGAACTCGGTTGGGCTTTGTATCTCCAATAAGCTTCTATAAATCTACATTAAGGTAAGACTCTGTTTACATTTTTTCGATTTCTTGGTTTTTTAGGTCACAGTGCAAAGGGTTTTTACCTAATTCATACAACATTTTATATCAATTGAAGATGACAATTTGTGGATTTTCTTCAGTTTTGTTGACCTAGTTGTAGGACACATTTAATTTTTTTTTATTTTGAATTTTCTAGGGTTTCACATTCGATTTTTACAGACGCACTTTTGGTATTTGGTTATGTGGAATTATATCATTTAATGTAATGGGTTGCATATACAATTGATGTTTAAATAGTATTAGTTTCGTATACAGTTAGAGTATAATCAGTGCACAATTAGTTTAGATGTTGTATTCTCTTTGCTACATCGCAGAATTAGTATAGTTCATGCACACTGTGTAATGTTTCATAGATATTTCTCACTTCCATGTTAAATGGCACGAGGAAACAGTAAGAGACCTGCATCCCAAGGGCCGAGCGAGGGTGCGAGTGATGGTAATCAGAGCCCAGAGGTCAAGGACCACAAAATCTGCTTTGAAAGCCTCGATGCCCAAACTGAGGAGAAGATCCGTGCCCAAACTGAGAAAATTGTAGCTTATATTTTTTTGACCCATTTTGTTTTATTGTACCCGTGGAAATAAATTGATGAAAACTTAGCTATAAGTTGGTATACATTTAGTAAATAGTTGGTATACAATTAGTTCAGTTGTTTTTATTTTAATTATGGATATGAATTGATAAAAACTTAGCTATAGAATGGTATACAATTAGACAATTGTTGGTATACAGTTAGTTTCTATGCGACACGCTGCATCCTTTTTCTTTTTTCGATTGACTTGTTTGATGTTAACATCGTTTTTTTTTGCAATTTTATTTTATGTGTTTTTCAGTTGGATCTATTCTCTCGATATTTGCAAGCAAGTGGTGTTATCAGCAAAATGATAATGTTGAAAAATCTGCATATTTGTACACCAAATCACCAAATGTATACACAAAATAATTTTCAAAATATACAATATTGTCAATATTAGTATACAATATTCTCAATTAAACATCTAACAATGCACTATCAATACTTATATTATCACCAAATATTGGACAAGTATATACCAAAATATAATTTCAGATATCGTAATGGAATTATTTTTATACCATATTTTTATGGTTATAAAGCGTGAAGTTCCGCATATGTATACACCAAAATATGCTTCCAATGTACAATATTGTCAATATTTTTATACCAACTTAAGTACCAAAGTTGTGTTTAGTCCAAATAAACACCCAAACACGCCATATTTCATGTTATATTAGCACCAAAATATGCATATCTATACACGAAATAATGCTTCCAGAGAACAATATTATAAACATTTGTACACCAAAATATCGTCAATGAAGAGTGAGAATCCATTTTTTTTCCTCATTATTAGGCGTATATCTCATTATGGAAATCGATATTGAATATATCCCTTGATTTTAGGAAAGTAAATATGGTATTATTTTTACACAATTTTGATAGTTACCGATTAGCACCAAAATATGCATATCTATACACGAAATAATGCGTTCAGAGCACAATATTATAAATATTTGTACACCAAAATATTGCGTCAATGAAGAGTGAGAATCCGTTTTTTTCCTCATTATTAGGCGTATCTGTTATGGAAATCTGATATTGAATATATCCCTTGATTTTAGGAAAGTAAATATGGTATTATTTTTACACCATTTTGATAGTTACCGATTAGCATCAAAATATGCATATCTATACACGAAATAATGCGTCCAGAGCACAATATTATAAACATTTGTACACCAAAATATTGCGTCAATGAAGAGTGAGAATCCATTTTTTTTTCTCATTATTAGGCGTATCTGTTATGGAAATATGATATTGAATATATCCCTTGATTTTAGGAAAGTAATTATGGTATTATTTTACGCCATTTTGATAGTTACCGATTTGCCCTTTTTACACATAAAATAAATGGAAAATGGTGTATTTTTAGGCCTAATCTGAACTATTGATTGAATAGGATGGATGGATAGGATCTGTCCACACTGCCACATGGTAAGATGCTGACACATGAGACCCTATCCCTATATATATATATATATATATATATATATGGGAAGGTTCAAATGGGACACCCCCTTATATGAGACAGTGGGGATTTATCCAAGCCATTTAAATATTGCAATTAAGGGTCCAGATTTAATGGCAAATATTTATATTAATAATTATTAATTATAAGTAGTAAGGGCATAATAGACAAATTAAGAAAATAACCAACCACCAAGTCAAACGTTCCTAAATTATAGGGAGTGATAAACACAAAATAATGACAACAAAATCTTACCAAATCAAACCCAATAGAGCCCAAAAAATGGCAGATAATACAGAAAATTTCGAACCCATGTAGTCAACGTTTCCTAAATTGTAGGATGCAATTTTACACAGTGAAATAAATATATAGTACAGTGAAATTTCGATTTTTATACAGTGAACATGCCTTAACTGCACAGTAATATTAAAGTGAATAAACATTATTATTTGGAAGGATTAAACACGTTCTTATCGACTTAGTATGTATAATGTATATCATCCTAAATTATTTGGAACGATCAAACGCGTTCTTATTTTTTTGTATAAAATAAATGCACTTCAATACACAGTGAAATAAAAATATAGTACAGTGAAATTTTGACATTTATACAGTACTACGCTCTTAACCACACAGTAATGTTAAAGTGAATAAACAGTATTATTTGGAAGGATTAAACACATTCTTATTGACTTAGTATGTACATTGTATATCACCCTAAATTATTTGGAAGGATTAAACACGTTCTAATACAATATTCTAATACTAATTACACAGTAAAACTGCACTAATTATACAACATTGTACTACTATGCATGCAGTAAAACTGCACTAATTATACAACATTCTAATAATAATTACGCAGTAAAACTGCTCTAATTATACAACATTCTAATATTATATACGCAGTAAAACTGCACTAATTATACATCATTCACAAATTCTTGACAACACGACTGCCCCTTCTCCTTTTCTTAGGTTGAGCATTTGCTTCTCCCGCCCCACTACTCATACCACCAATATTAAGCTGCCTTTTTTGTTGTCCTCTAGCCATCTTCACAAATTTGCAACTGCAATTAAGAAGACAAAGAAAATATCATCATTCCAATTCAACAAAATGCAATGATAAAATACAGTAAAATTATTCTAACACTACACATTTGATGACAAATACATTAAAATGTATTATACAACTACAATTAAAGTTAAACTATGTTGAAGACATACACAAAAATGTACTACACTATACAACAAAATTGTATTCCAGAAAAATCGAAGTCGAAAGTCGAAAACACAAACTCAACCATGAAATTACTAGAAATCAAAATCTTCAGAAAAATCGAATATAACTAAACCCTAGAAAGTACACAAACTACTTCTAAAAACATTTTCAAGATTTGGGTCAAAATTAGCAGAGTTAAAAAGGGTTTTCCATCCCCTTGATTAAAACCCGCAATTTATAATCCATGCAATTCCCCCACACCTTGACACCAAATTACCATCACTAACCAACATAAGGAACATAATCTAGGCCAATCAAAACAGTCCATCATGCCAATCAAAACCCGTAGTAGTCGATCCAAAAAGAACTTCAATACAAGAACTAAACCAAACAGAATACCGATAAAGAAGCACCAATAATTTTGCAATTAATTAAATAGAGAACTCAACATACCCCACCAAGAATTGGATGAATACCACGATGTTACCAGCCCGATCGTGAAGAACCGGCCCGGGGATTTCATCCCAGACATATTTAAATCAAATAGATTCAGGGAAAATAAAAAGAATAGACTCAACCCAAAATTGACGGGAAAGAGACTGACTAAATTCTATAATCAATAAATAAATTGTTGAAGTTGATCAATTGGGGTTGAAAAAAGTTAGACGGGGAGAGAAGAAAATGAGGGATATGAATTGCATTTGCGATTTCGATGGATCTGATTAACATAAACTCGTCAATAAAAGATATATATATATATATGCCCTTAATTAAAATTCAAAAATAAATAAATTACCAATTTGACCCACTGCATTAACTAATTGCCTAAAATGAGGGAATAAATCTGGCCCATCCAAAAAACCAATCCAACGGATATAATATATCCCTACCGTCTCATATAAGGAGGGGTGTCTCATTTGAACCAATCTCTCTCTCTCTCTCTCTCTCTCTCTCTCTCTCTATCTATCTATATATATATATATATATCAATATTTTACATAGTCTATAATATCCATATTTCTATTTTTGTACATGATTTTTATATTAAGGTCTATAGTGTTATTAATTTTAATGTTTAGGTATTCTAAGATAAATTATTTTATTTTTTTTAATAGGGAACGATGATAGTAAAGAGATCTAGGAGTTCAAGGCATGACCAGCATCAAATATTTTCTTTTGTTTCAAGGTGAGGAATTTTCACTATTTGTTCTTGTTAAATATTATGAATATTTATATTAATATTAATGTTTAAAATGCACATGATATCTTCTGCGAGCTTTGCCCAACAGGTTATACGATTCAAAAATTAAGTTACATAGAAACTCTATGATGTCATGATCTATGATTCGATGATGATACAATTAATGCTAAGATTATGTTGCAAATTCCGTTAATGTGATCATGAATTTTATTTAGCTTAAATTAAACAAATGTAGTTTTTCAATGAGTAATTATTTTTACTCGTCCCATTATTTTCTCATATTTTTCCAGATGGAGCTTGGCAGGATGAAGGCAAGCATGAATGATGTGGTATATTTCTCAATTTTATAAAAATAAATATACAGACGATTAGTATATAATCCTTTTTGGACGAATTCGGCTGATTATTAGTTAAAGTATTATTATCTTGCTATAATGATGATATTCAATTAATTATTAAATCTCACTTTGGCATTCAATTTGTCATAACTCATATGTGCTTTATTTGATATATTAAATTAGCCTAAATGTTTTATATTTGCAAACTCCCTTTTTGGGTATGACATCCATTTTATTTGTTATTTTTAAGAGAAAAATGTCATTATTTAAAAATTGGGGCATTATAAGATCAACTAATCCAGTAGAATCAGAAGGTCACAATAACGCTAGACAAATTATGCGTCCGCAACTTTCAAAATATTGGGGACAATTTATTCTATAAACAAAAAAAAAAGAAAAACTACCTAAAGGGAGACATAAAACTCAAAGAAGACGAAAGAACTCATGCAAAGGAAAACTCAATATGAAAATAGAAAGTTAGGTTGTGCTTGGTTGTGAATATTTTCCCAAACTTTTCAGTTTTGAGTAAATCTTTTTTCGGAAGTGTGATTGTTTGTGGGAGAAATGAAAATTTTTCAAAAAAAAAAAATCTCATTTCTCTCCAAAATTAATTCATTTTTCTCTTTCTTTCACACACTTCCCAATACCCACTTATACTATTTATTTTTTTAATTTATCAGTATTTTTATTATTTTTATCTCAATCTTGATAACAAAAGGTATAAAATGATATCTATATTGCCAATTTTTGAATGAAATTTCATTTTTATTCAATTTTATTGCATTATATTTTGAACTTTTTATTTCACAAATTTTTTCACAAACAATCAACATCTATTAAAGATTGTCCATCACATCAACACAATTATTACCTTTTCTTTACACATCCAATTTTCATTTTAAAAAAAAATTCATTATAATTTTATCAGAAAATGAAAGTGGATAGAATGAAATTACTGTTGGAAATTAGGGTTTGAGAAAGTGGGCGTCGTCCCGACTTCGACCAAATTTTCGGTGGCTAAGAATTTAATTTTGTAGGAATTAAATTGTATATTATTGATCTACTTTCCGAGTAGATGTTCGTAGTATTTTTTATTTCTCAAAACCGAATTTCGGTGAGTGAGAAATTAATACACGAAGTTGGCCACAAAAATGGGTATTATAAAAAAGGGAGTTGAAAGGATTTTTCTTCATCCCACATAGCTTAGAAAGCTAAGTTTATCCTAGTTTATAAACTAGAAGATGTTATTAGTTGGATATACTATAACATAAGTGGATGATCACAAGTGGACCACACGCGTGCGCGCGCGCCCGCCCTGGGCTTGGGCTTGGGCGGGCGGCCCGACCCTATCAGCCTGGTCCAGGTCCACAACACTTTTGTCACTCGAAAATGGGCTTGCCCAAATTCGTGATCGTTGGGTGTTGGGCACGGATGAACCTGGACATTGCGGTATCCGATTCATAGTTGACTAATGGAGTATGTAACTCCTTAGATAGTGGGGTTGTAACCCCGCATTATGGTCATCAATGTGTTTGTAACACCCGGGAGTTACAAAGGAGGTTAATGCCCATTACCTTACCATGATTAATTCCCCGGTGGAGTTTTTTTGTCATTTACAAATAGTCGGGTTCCATTGCGATTTCGCATACGTAAAATCGCATACATTCAAAGATTTTTAAAAAGTGTCACGAAAGTGTCGTAACATTTCGTATCACATTTTCAACAACATTTCACTATGCATTTTCAACAACATTCAAAGATTTTTAAAAGGTGTCGCCGAAAGTTCTCGCTCCTTCGAGTTCGACAGTGCCTTTATGTCCGGGTGCTACGTACATAGAGACGTAAAACCGCTTTATCTTTGGGGACATTACGCCAAACCGTGAGCACTAGCCGGGGCGTATTTGTCTTGCGGATAGAGTTCTACCTCGACTCGGCTTTTTCCATTGTAATAGTCGATTTCTATTTCCTTGTAGTTTTCCATTTTCTGTTTGTAATGCCATTGTTGAAGGCTCCGTTGTAATCACTTTGTAAACAAAGCATATTTTAACAATCGCAAGACAAATATCGTACCTTCACGATGGCGAGGAGAAACAGAGCCTTAGCTTGGAGATGAATCTGACAGAAGACCTTCCAGTGGTTGCTGGAATTGTTGTTGCTGCTAAAACGCGTTGCGTTTGGAGCATGGGGCTAGGATGGTGATTTCCTATGCCGTAACTTTGTCTTTAACAAGACTTAGTTGTACACTTTACTGTATGTATTGTGTGGTATGAACTGAGGATGTTTTTCCAACAAGTTCATGGTTGAAAAGAAATACGAAATGAGGATGTGATTTCCAAGAGGTTCATAATTTCTAGATTTTTGGATTGAAAAGTGGATGATTCCAAGAATCCAAAAATGTGTTGAAACTAGTCTGAAAGTTTCAACTGATCCCGCATGATATTCGTGCTGAAGGGATGTTGTTTAAATGAAAAATTCCAAATGGTTTGCATCGTTTAGATGTTGTTACCAGGTTGGAAATATTCATGAATTCCTAAATGCATAACTGGAAGGAATTTGGATTAGTGAACGATTGTTCGATTGGAAATCGAAGAAAGCAATCGAGGGCCTGGTTAAATCCATGAAAGTCTTGGTAGAGACTTGAGAAAACTGTGTTGGAATACTTTTTTGGGAATTCTAACAGACGAGCGATCACAGGGGTATGACTACACTTTCTATCTCACTTTTGGCTTTCGAGCTTCAGCTTGATTCGATTTAAGTGTTGCGAAAAGTGTTGTCGGAGGTGTTGTAACACCGTGCGACATTGTACCACGCTTGCGAAAGTGTTATCCGAGGTGTTGTAACACCAGAAAGCGGTGAAAGAAAAACATTTGCAAGAGATGTTGCCAAAAGTGTTGTAACACATAAGGCGTTTCGAACCAAGTGTCGTCCGGTCTTTGAAGGTGTGACAACATCTAAGGTCACACTCGTTGTAAAATGGTTCGAACAAAATTGTCGGAACAAGGTTCTGAAATTTGTTTGAATGAGGTTCTAACAATATTGTTGGAATGAGGTTCTAATAGTAATAGAACAATGAAAATCATTCTAATGTTAATGAAAAGACCAGAGTCGTGTAAGTTCGCGTAATCCGAGTTGAACAAAGAAACACGAATATGTGGGGAGACCGTGTTAACGCATAAAACCACATATTGAATAAAATCTCACTTAAAGGGGAAAGATAAGACTCGACTTAATTGTGGAAAAATCGTAAGTATTCTTATAAATACCTTAAAGTGTGGGGGTGCTTGGCTAAGGTTTCAATACGAACTAAAGCAAGCGAAAATCGGTCATAAAATGGTAGATTGTGTTTCTATCAAGGTTATGCACTTAACAATAGTGTATATCGTTTATGGTACATAAGTCGAAAATTCGAAAATGACAGTTGGTATCATAATTGAGTCAATGAATGCTATATTCTTTGAGCATATTTATCCTTGTAAAGAAAGGATAAATGGAAGTTTAAAGAAACGATCGTATTCAGATGTTTACGAGGTGTTACTTCCTTGTTATAACATTTAGAACAAATTGCAGTGTTATTCTTGCAGATGTTGTCAAGGTGTTTGCCGTCGGTGTTATAACAACTGGAAAAACACTTGGTACGACATATGCTGTCACATTTGACAGAACAGTTAGTTCAACACCAAGTGGTGAAGAACTAAGACGGAGTAAGAGGCCAAAGGTGGTTAAGTCCTTTGGACCTGATTCTAACATTGATGTTAGATGGTGAGACGAACTCGATTAAAGAGGCTCAGAGTAGTCCGGATGCTCCGCCTCGGCAAGAATCAATAGTGAAATCGAGTCCATTCTCGCAAAACCATACGCTGGGAGTTGGTTGATCTCCCTCGGTCATAAGCCTTTAGGATGTAAGTAGATCCTAAAGAAGAAGTATAAAAGCGATGGAACTATTGATAAATATAAACCACGGCTTGTAGCCAAAGGCTTTAAACAAAAAGAAGAGTATGACTTCTTTGACACTTATTCTCCCGAACGAGGATTGCGTCTATTCGGTGCTTCTCGTGATTCTTTGCTTTGCACAATCTAGAGATTCATAAGATGGATGTCAAGACGACGCGTTTACGAATGGAGAGATAGATCTTTGAAATCTATATGGAACAACCTGAAGGGTTTGTTGCACCTTGGTCAAGAAAAGAAGGTGTGCGAGTTGATAAGATCCTTGTATGGATCAAACAAGCTCCAAAACAATGGCATCTTAAGTTTGATAACACGATGTTGTCAAACGGGTATAAAATCAACGAGTGTGATAAATGCGTATATGTCAAAGAGACATCGGAAGCATTTGTCATAGTTTGTCTATACGTAGACGGATTTGTTAATCATGGGCAGTAGTCATGATGTTATCATGGACACAAAAAGAATGTTAAAGAGAAACTTTGACATGAAGGATATGGGAACTGCTGATGTGATCCTGGGGATAAAAATCAGCAGAACTCATGATGGAATTATCTTGTCACAATCCCACTATATGGAGAAAGTGCTCAAGAAATTCAATGCTTTTGACAGTTCACCGTCAAACACGCCCATTGATTTAAGTGTAAATCTGGTTGCTAATGAAGCGAGAACGTGGCTCGGGCTCAGATGGAATACTCACGTATTATAGGCAGTCTGATGTACATTACAAATTGTACACGTCCAGACTTGGCCTACCCTGTAAATATGTTGAGTAGGTTCACGAGCAATCCAAGCCACGAGCATTGGAAAGCGTTAACCAAGGTGTTAAAGTACTTGAAGTATACCTTGGAGTATGGGCTATACTACTCGAGATATCCAGCTGTACTTGAAGGGTATAGCGATGCTAGTTGAATTTCGGATTCGAAAGATTCTTATTTCACTAGTGGATACATATTCTGTAAGTCCAAGCGGCTACGATAATCTAGAGGGGGGGTGAATAGATTATCTCCATCTTTTGATTTCGCCTCTTTTTTCGAACCGAATGCTCAAAGATAATAACAAAGGTGCGAATGTAAACAACACACGCCGATTTAAAGAGGTTCAACCCACCTAGGCCTAATCTCTACCACCCAAGATCTCCGGGATGGATTTCAAAGAAAAAGATTTTATTAATAATTACCAAAATTATTACAACAAAATCTTACACCAACACCTTGAAGAGCACCACACTCTTCTTCAACACCACCTTTGAGATTACCACAATCTCACTTGAAGATTACCACAATCTCCAAACGGCACCTTGTGAAGATTACCAATCTTCACCCTTGGAAGAGCACCACACTCTTCAACACCTCAACAAGAAGATTACCACAATCTTCTTACACCTAACACCTAGTTCACCCAAGTGTGTTCTTACCACAAGAACACTCACAAGGATATCTTGTGTTTGAGTGGCGACCACAAATTCAAGATTACAACTCGATAATTGATAATACAATGCAAGTGTAATCAAGAATAGCCTAGACCTCAAGGATGTGAAAGTGATAAGCTGGGCAAATTACAACAAAAATAAGATAAATGTAAGAACAAG
>JABTTQ020000649.1:0-50000 GCA_016081115.2 Rehmannia glutinosa | reverse complement strand
AAATTCCAGAGTTTCAATGATGAGGACATGGGTCCCAACCATTCACGTTCGAAAAGAATATGCATGGAAGGCGATAATATCACGCCCTCTAGTTGCAACAAGTAAGGTTTAGCTAGAAATAGAGTGACAATATGGGCCCGATCGGTGTTAAGGCCAAATTGTATCTTAAATTTGGAGGCCCAAAAAGACCAGTCGGTTTGTCCCGATGGCCGATGGTCACTAGACTATTTTTGGCCGATAGTTTTTTTACATATATATTTTAACTAAAAAACTAAAAGTTAGAGGTTTAAATACAATATCTAGTGAATTCATGTTAAGTTAATTAATTTATTAGTTAATCACATTGTACAAGTTACACTTCCATGTTTTTTTTTTTTTTTTTTTTTTGAGGGGACACTTCCATGTTTTTGAAAGTAATACAATCTAATTTATACTATAATGAGCTTAGAAATATATATCTTTTAACAAAAAATAGAAGACTCCAGAGATTTCGGGCCGACGTAGTCCGGGCCAAAAGTTATCATGTTGGCCATGTAGGCCACCAAACTAGGTCGGCCCAAATCACTTGTCAACTCTATTTAGAAATTGCAAACTCTTTATTCTTCATGTCTAGTGCCTCCAAAATATGCATTATATTATTTATTATTATTTATTATTATTATTATTATTATTATTATTATTATATGAATTCAGTGCAAATTTTATGTATACTTAAAAAGTTTACAAAACAAGAAAATGTTTAACACTTTTATGGAAGAAATAAAAGTTCTTCCTTTTCAAAATCTTTATGAAGCTAAAAACTTTGAAGTACTGTTCGGCCATACAATCTTTAAAGGAAAATTTTACAATTGTTGACATTGTTGTTCTTTGTTCTAAGATCATTTTTTAAACCTGAATGAAGCCATTTGCTGCATCTGACCATGCTAAGCAAACCTTTATCTCTTTTCCAATGTATGTGTTTAACCTTGAATGTGTTTAACCTTGACTCCTTTCTTCTTGAATCTATTCCTGATTTGCATTAACCAATGTAGCAGCCAGGGCCGGTGGGGCCACGGCCAAATAATAAAAAGGAGCCCCTATAGAAAAGCAATACAAACAAAACTTAAGTAGAATTAGAATTCGAATGGGAAAAAAACAACGGTTCTTTTATTTTTATTTTAGAATTAAATTAAATTTTCAGAACAATTTTGTATGCGAAAGGCCACTGGGTAAATTTTAAATTTTTTGGACCCCTATAAAACAACTTAAATAAAATATGTGTACATATATATAAAGGCTTATGTAAAATTGCCCCCCCCCCCTCCAAAATCGGGAGACCCTATGTCGTTGCCCTCGATTCGCCCTTTGGAGTGACCCTGTAGCAACCTCCACCTCCCTTGCTTTTGACTAGTCACCATTTTTACAAGGACTTGAGAATCAACTTCAATCCACTATCTTCCTAAGCTTAAATCAGCAAGTTGACCTTCTTACTTAATAAATTGTGTTTCATTAGGAAATTAATCGGAGAAAAATATTATGATGAAATCACCATGCCACGAAATGGTAATGGACATGGTACCCATGTTGCAATAACTACAAATTGGGAGACCTGCTTTCGATTCATCTTATTATGACCTAGCTAGAGCGACCGTGAGAGGGGGCACCGAGTTCCAAAATAGTTGTGTGTCATGTTTGCACTGGCTATGATCACGATTTTGAGGCAGACGTGGTTTGGTAAAGGTAATTATTTGAATTATTATTAATACAGATGTATGCCCAAGACTAGTTTACATACATGTCCATTAAGAATTAAAACTAATGGATGCTAGTGTATTTGTGTTGGAATCATAGGGCTGATGGATCAATTTTCGAATCTCGAGAAGTTTCCCATTTATCCCTTATTGATGGGGAGTCGACAAAATTAGGTTACAACAAACAAGCTAAAAAATATGCAAGCTACACTAAATAACTATTCTAATGTTTTAACTCTATTTAAGTAACATAGTATCCTGTTCATAAAATGTCAATGTTTTTGGTTTAGGAATTGCAATCATGGCTCATTGGATGGTGACAAAGTGAAGGGGACGATTCTTCTTTATGAAAACAAAGATGAACCCAAGCAAGCAATTTACAAGTTTGAGACGTTGAAGAACAATTATGGGGTCACTGGAATGATATTAATTGATAGTAATGTTGGACAAATGCAACCAATTAATATATGAGATTCATTCGATTGTTTCTATCACTCAAGATGATGGAGCTGCAGTAATATCTTATATCAAATCAAAAAGGTAATTATTAGTTAAATCATGTGATTTTTCATTCCACCAATCCCAAGTCCCCACCCTATCCACCCCACCCAATATAGAAACCCAAAATATTTTGGTGCAATTTAATTACAAAATCACATAATATAATACAATTATTTATTCTTTTTATTAGAATATGCAACGAGTGGATAATTGCATTGTTTGAACTTTCCGAAGCAACCCAGTGGCGACAATTTTACCAACCGTGACCAAATTATAGGCGAGCTCCAATAGTAGCCCATTTTTTTCTTTGCGAGGTCCTACACATGACATTCAAAGCCTTATTATGTCGTATAAAAAGTAGTTAAGTGATTGATTGCATAGACAAAAAAATACTAAAAGTGTTTTATCTTACTTTTCAGCCAGATATGGCGGCAAGATGGATAACAATTCTTGCAGCGTGGTCTACAATGTTTAGTCACCAACCTCTTACCAGAAGAGAACCACCATTCTTTGCCTTACTTTCACGCTGCTTCTATGGCATGCCCGCATGTTTCGGGCTTGCTCCGAGAGTCAAATCTCAAAGATCCGACCTGAAGTTTTTCGATTATCGATCAACCATTATGACCATAGATATTGTATTAATTACATAAATACATTGGAATGGAAATATACGACATATTAAAAAGTATTTATTTCATCCGATTTGCAATCCACATAAATAATTTGGACTCTCCTATCACGACAATCATGGGATCAAGAGCCACTCCTACGATATTGGAGCGGGGAAATAAGTGTATCGGGTCTATTTAAAACCGGGCTCATTTATGAGACCGAAATATTTGACTACATCCTATTCCTTTGCGATATTGGCTATGAGACTTCTAATATAAAATTGATTGCACCAAATTTACAAGATAAGTTTTCCTATCCTCCTAACAAGAGTTTTGACTCAGTCTCCAATATGAATTACCTTTCAATAGTCATTCCAACTTGACTATAAATGAAGTCGAAACTGTTACGAAAAACAGTGACTAATGTTGGGGAAGATGACTCAACCTATGATGCCATTATTGGCGCCCCCACTTGTGTAGACGTTCAAGTAATCCCATACAAACTTCATTTCACCAAGAATGCCAACAAAGTATAATTTCTAGTGGCATTTAAAGTGTATGTGAAATCTCAAGGAGACCTATTTGGCTCCATGGCTTGGTTGAATGAGAAATATAATGTTCGGAGCCCATTTGTTGTGGTCGGCAGATCAGATGCTACCTCCTTAGGCTGCCACATATCCATTTCATTTTTTTTTTTTTTGCTTAAACATCCCAATGTGGGAGGGGGAATTAAGGTCACATTCCCTACCTTTTTATTAATACAAAATGAAGAGTGCATATGAATTGTTACAATCATGAAAAACAAAACCTTTCATATTTCTACATGTTCTAAATGAAGGTAAGCCAAACTGATCAACACGTGCCAGCCCCCAGGCTGGTATAGTTAACTCCTCTATTGTATAGATTGTGTGAGAATGCAAACATATCAATTTCAGTTATTTTTATGTGAAATGCTAATTTCATGGCTGTTTATCTTACTTAAGAATGTAACAAAAAAAGTTTAGTTTTGAATATAAATGATTCATATGCTATTGATTTACGATTTGAAATTGTTCCACCAATTACTGAGTACCTGGCAATCTAAGTGTGAGAAACTTATATTAAGATTGAAGAAATAACTTCATTTGAACCAAAAAAATTAGAACCATGAATTTTATATGACTCCATTATTTTGAATGGATTATTTATAAAACCAGTATCATGGTTAGAAAAATATAAAATTAGAATTGAACATTAATTGATTTGAAACCCATGGAAATGAGCATTTATTCAAAGAACTACATTATAATACATATTATGGAGCTGAACTTCTTAGTTTACATAACTTTTTTATTTTTATTTTGGTAAGAATTTGTGTCCTTAAATTGCTACCCCATTTCCAAAGGATTAATTTTGTGATCCCTAATTATGAATTTACCATAACTTTTAGTGGTTTTGCTCAGATTGTTTGTATCAGTTATCAACCTGGCTTATTTGCTTATTGTTTCTCTCAGATCTTGATGTAAGTTTCTTTTTTTTTCCAATAATTAGGGCAAATTAGTTTTTCAGGAGATTGAAGGCTTAATTCCATTGACTGGGTTTTATGGATTCTTCAAACTGATGATTTTGTGGAGTTTGAAGAACTCGTAAATTTCTTAATCCAAGATTGAGTTCTAGGACATTTCTTGAACTGATTGGTTGAGATGTATGAATATTGCCAAATCGTTATCAATTGTATGGCGTGTGAGAAAGAGAAGATATGAGAATTGAGGCAGGATCTGTTAGGAATAATGTATAGCTAGCTACTTCGTGAAAATGACTTAATCAGTTGGGGTTTATTTTTTACTATTTGGTTGTTAAGTGAAATGAATATAACATTTTTTTAAAGATAAACAAGATTTTTAAAGAATAAAAAATTTACTAGAAAACTATAATGATTACCAAAATTGTAAAATAATATTCTTATTATCCACCAAAATTTTTAATAAAATTATTTGGTAAAAAATATATAAATCACATGCAATGTACGCGCGTTTTACTAAAATTATATGAATCACGTGCAACATACGTACTTTTTTCTAAAATTATATAAATTACGTGTAATATATGTGAAGGTAAATATTGGTGTTTTAATTGTTACGCTGCTGATCAAAAATTGATGTGAGCTAAATGTGGAAATGGGTTCATGAACATATAAAGAGAAATATAGAACGTTCATGAAACCCATTTTCACATCAATTTCTAATTAGCATCCTAACAGTTAAAGTAGGGGTGGCCACTTGCTTGCGAACCACCGGTTTCGCCCAAAACTACTGGTTTCTCCAAGTTCCATGGTTCCGCTTCTAAACCGAACCGACTTGCGGTTCCGATTCTGGTTTGAAACCCAATTTTTCCACGCTTACGTTCCGATTTTAACCGGAATCGCTTGTTTATCTTTAGATAAATTTTTTTAAAATGGTTTTTTTCGCTTACAAAATAAAGGAAAATAAAAAAAAAAAATACTTAGACTTAATATTCAATTAAGTTTTGTATTTAATATTATAATAATATTAAACTGTCTCTATATACTATCGTAGTATAGACGAATAAAAGATCACGTAGTTTGCTTACAACATTTGGTTTGAAACGTGTCTCGTAGTTACGAATATAAAATATTACAATAAACATTTAATATTTTTTCTAATATATTTTAACCAAGAAACATAAAAATCGTTGGTTTTAACCTTGAAACCTAAGGTGGTTTTAATGGTTCCACATACTGATTCTAACCGACGGTTAAAACTGCTTGCCCATGATTTTTGAGACCAAGAAATTCGAATCGGTTTACGCAGCTTCTGGTTCTAGTTTTGGAGCCGTTGACCATGATTCCTGTTCCAATTTAGAACCCGATTTCTTCCATTTGGCTACCCCTAAATTAAAGCATTAATGTTTACCTTCAATCGTATATATAATTAGCATCCTAACAATTAAAGCACCGTTGTTTACCTTCAACTATATATAATCCTATTTGTTTGGTATGATACACTCATTATAAGCAATTGTTTTTTTATTTGTGGAAATTGTATAATTTAGGAGGAATAGTTATTGCTTTTTATTTATCTTCATCTATTATTTTTCCTTTATGTTTTTTGAGTGAATTTTCGTGAGACATTCTCACGGATCTAAACCGTGAGACAGAGCCCCAACACCGAACCCACCCAACTCAAATCGTTTGCTCCCCAAAAAAGAAAAACAAAGAAAATAGAACTCAATGTTTGCCCGTAATCAATGTTAGGTGCATATCTCTCCCCCTCTCTCTTTTCCTCCCCCTCTCTCTCTCAAAATTCTTTAAATTATGCTTACGAAATCCACACGGAAGACAATGGTTTGAATGATGATTTTCAGAAATTGCATTTTTCGAGACACTAGAGGAGGAATTGCGGGGTTGCTAACTAGGTTTCCGATATCATTGTGAGCAAGGCATTTTTAACTTTGACAAAAGCTCTTAGTTTTTTCTTCTCCTTCATTGGTGGGTTGAATGCTTAGAGTTAGAGAAAAAGCCATGAAGGGGCCAAGGGAGGCACTGGGCCCCCCTCAAATTTTGAAAAAAACTAGGGTATTTTGGTATTTAACTTTTTAATCTCAAAATAAATAAAAAAATATAAAAATGGGAGAAAAAAGGTCTTTGATATATTGCATTCCTCTTTCTTACTTTAATTCATGAATCTTGAAAAATATGAGTCTTGGTCATTTTTTCCCTTTTCTTAAAATTTTGTACATCTATTAAGCTCCACCATAAACTTTAATTTGAACTTTTGCATTATTCTCTTGTGTCTCTATTTGTCCTTCCTCGCTTTTACCTTTGTTATATCGATCTTTAACTCTATATTCTCCTCAGCTAAGTGACTTAGATTACTCAACTCTTGATCAAATGTGAGTTTTAGCTTTTGAGTTGGTTGTTTTCCTCATTTAAAAGTGTGTGTGAGGATTTGATGTGCTCAAAGTCTTTCATCATTTTTTCTAATGAAACATAAAGATCAATGGGTGATGATGTGTGTGTGTCATGATCACTATCATTAGAATTTGAATCAGATGAGTTAGAGATTACCTCATTTTCTTGCTCTTTAGCCATGAGACAAATCAAAGTCTCTTCTTCAGTATCTGAAGACTAGTCAGCTTCACTGTTGTCTGACTCAACTGTCTCTTTGCACTTCGCAGTCTCAGACTCTTCAGCCATCATTGCTTTTTTTTCCTTCTTGGCTTCTTTCCCTGGAGACTTTCTTTTCCTCATCATTCTTGTACTTGTTGGCTGGTGGATAAGGATAGTCAACTGCAAAATGACCTGGTTGTCTGCAATTCCAGCATAGATCTTCAACTTTTTTCTCAGCTCTCTTGGGGGTTCTTTCCTCTTTTCCTTTAGAGGGAGTTGAGTGCCTTCTGGAGGACTCTCTTTTGTATCTCTTATAGTTCTTATTAAAGAACTTGTTAAACCTTTTGACCACCAAAGAAATTTTCTCTTTGTCAATGATTCCATTGGAGTTAGTTGAGTTGGACTTTCCCGACACCAATGCAGTTGTCATTGGTGCAGTTATCTCATCTTACTCTTTCCTCTTGAGCTCGAAATCATAAACCTTCAAATCAGGAAATAGCTCATGGTTTAAAATCTTGGTCTAGTCCATGGAATGTCTTAGAGCCATCACTTTCATTTCCCACTCGCTTGGGAGTGCTCTTAATATTTTCATACACATCCGCTTCTGTGTATATTCTTTGCCTAAAGCATAACTCATTTGTGATTTCGTAAATCTTGCATCCAATCGATCTAATGACTATCCAAATCATCATTTTGAAATAAAAGCTTTTTGAACTGCAATTGTAAGCTTGTTCTCATTTATCCGCTCTAAGTCTTCACAGAGAGTAGGCTTTTCCCAAATTTCTTTTTTTTTTTGTCCTACAAGATTTAACTTTAATAAAAATGACTTTATGTAAAGTTTATACAATATATTCTTAGTCACATTATCCAGGTTGTATCTTCTTCTATCCTTGTTTGTCCATTCGCTCCTACGTTTATCAACCTCAAGCAGCTCTCTCAAAGATCGCCTCTTGATGTTCTTACATTTGTATTCACCTTTGTGATTCTAATGGGTCCATATTCAATGACAACCACATTTCATCATGAAGTGCATAGAGATGTACCCGCAAACAAATTTTCTAGTCATCAACTTCTCAATGGCAAACATAGAAATACGGGATAGATTTTCTTCAATGATAATAACTCGTAGAAACTTTTGAAAACATAAGTGTTGATGTTTTGAAAAAAATGAGATCTAGTTCAAGAACTCAAAGATGGAAGGTTCTTTGAACCAATCTCTCGATACCACTTATAGTCCCAAGGGGTGCGAGAGTAAAGTCTAGAATGGGGGTTGAATAGACTTTACCCAATTTTTCTATTATTAATAAAATCGGACATTACTAGAAAATAGCTAAGTCTTTTGAAAGACACATTTGTGTTAAGCTTCAATGTAAGAGCTAACCACTCAATAGACTCTACTCGAGGGTGTTGTCGATAGAGTAGCTCACCTAAATGAAGTTAATTTTAAAAAAATCAGTTTTCTTGATTAACAACGGAAGTCTTACACCCTATTTTAAATATTGGTTTATCAAGACTTATACTTTTGATTGGTTATTATTAAGTTGGATAGAAAATAAAACAAGTAAAAAAATGCATAAATTAAATCGAATTTAAAGAACACATAATTTATAGTGGTTCGTAGATGGGGTAATTCCTCCACTCCACTCTTCTCCTACTCTAGAGGAATTCACTAATGCAATGGTAACTTTATTACAAAAGTACAATCCAAGATTACTTTGATCACACAGCTATCCAATCTTCTAAGACTCAATTCTTTTCAAGACAGCTTGCCTCACCACTTCATCTCTTCAAATCTTTAGAAATTGATCACACAACCCTCCTTCAAATTTGATTCTCGTTCGACCATGAACCTCACTATACTTCCTTCACTTTCCGAGATATAGACCCTTTTTGATTTAACAAATGTTTTCTTTCTTATTCAACTTTGATGAAGGTCTTCTATCTTTCTACGTGAGTGTTGGATGAAGTATCTTAGATTCAGTGCTTGAGGATTTTCGCTAGAGAGAGAGTATTTGCAGTTCTTACTTGAATGTTTTTCAGTTATGTGTCTTGCTTGTATGAATGATCTCTCGTTTGTCTCTGAAAATTGTTCAGCCTTTTATAGTAAGAGTTCATATTTTGTCCGTTGAAGAGATAGACAAAATTCAAACTCTTATTTAGTGTCTGTTGGCTTGTCTTGTTTCTGCATCTTTGATGTTGACCCAACCTTTGTAATCCGGTACTTGCAGGCTTTTGAAAAATATCAGAGTTCTACAGGCATCTTATTGTCTTAAGCTTCTTGCTCTATTTCAACAGGAACACTTTAAGGTTGTAGGTTTGTCTCTATTACCAAAACAGGTAAGCTCTTTGACTTTCAATACAACGGACTCTTTCAGATGACTTTGAGTCCTTCAGCTGCTTTACCCCTTGAGTTGAGTCATATCCATCATTCCTTCGTTAACTCTATGTCTTCTGAAAGACTTAACTGATATACTAAACTGAAGGTCTTCTAATTCCCTCAGTTGCGATTCAGCTGATTCTTCTATGCATTCTTCAACAAGTCTTCTGCATATTCTACTTAGTTGCTATTAGACTCAGTTAATTTATCTATATATTACAAGGTAAAATTTACATATAGATTGGGGTATGCCAACTTTCAAATACAAAGTTTTCTAAGTATCATCAAAATCTATAAAATAAATTTTCTAAAAATATGGAAAACATTGTTGGTAATGTTTACTTATCTCCGAATTTGTCGAAGGTACAAATATTATTTAAACAAACAATATGTAGTTTATAATTATTGCATGTGTTTTGATATTCTTTTTTTTGTTTTTGTTGAAGCCCATGGAAGGACGCAAGTTAAGAGCTGCATACTGCACAAGAGTTATTAGTCTGATTTTAATGAAATAAAGGTGGAAAGGGAGAAGGAAGTGCTTAAATTTATCAATGACCTCAAGAAACCTACCAAGAAACGTACCAAGAAACAGAAAAAATGAAGCAGTAGAATGCTAGAACCACAAATGTTGATAGTATATGTTTTTATCCCACAGAAGGGTGGTTTTTTGTAAATATTTTTGGCATTGTATCTTGTTTATTTTGACAATCCTTCTGGCATTTGGAGATACAATATAATCTAAAAAGTATCATGTATAATCTCAAAGTATTAGTAATTGTACACAAAGTGTCATTTTTTAAGTCATAATAGGATTTGTATTTGCAGTTCAACATGGCACATATATGTTAAAAGTATATAATCTCAAAAGTGTCAGTATTTGTGTAAAAATAATAACATGATTCTGCACTCGGATATATAAAATGTTAAACCACAATATTTCAGAAGTACCATTTTTAGAATGAAAAGTGTCAGTAATTACTTCAAAAGTATCATCATTACAACTTGAAAGGTTTAAAAAATTATCTAAAATAACCGAACATTGGAGCATTGGAACCAAACTCCTTCGCTTGAAAATAGTCAGACACATCGACAATCTTCTTCTTGTTCTTTTCCAATTCCCTTTATCATATATTTCTTCTTCCATTTGTAACAGCCATTTGGAAATATAGGATAATCTAAAAGTATTCATTTTATTGATGAAAAGCATCTGTAATTGTACACAAAGTGTCATTTTTTAAGTCATAATTGGATCTATAATTGCAAGTCCAATTGCATATATCTTAAATGTGTCATGTATAATTTCAAAAGTATCAAGACAAAATTAAAGTAACACTTTTATGTATAAAAATATCTGTTTTTTTAGATAAAGAACCAGGCTTTTTGATACAGTCATATATTAGGAAGAATGGTGTAAGAAGGAGAAATAAACATGACAGAGTTAAAGTAATACATTTATGCATAAAAGTGTCTGATTTTTTAGTTAAAGTATCATACCTTTTTTATTGCGTCGAAATTGCTTGGTCTTGATCGGTGAATATAGTAATAGAACACTTTGCTCCCATGGATTTCTCAAAAACCTCAAAATGATTCATCTTTCTCATTTGATAAGAATGTACAACCAAACATCATATTATTCCAATGATTGTTGATGCTAACAAATGGAGCACAAATCAAATTGTATCTATTCGAGCGATATGTTGTGGCAAATACTTCAACATCGCCAAATATTTCGTAATCTTCTCTCATCATTGAGTCTCTCCAAAAAAGGGTTGCTTAATTTGGTTGTATCATCTAATTTAACTCTAAAACAATCCTCCTCCTCGAATTTGTTGTTCATACAATATTTCAACTAATGTTTGTGCATCCCCATCTTCTATTTTTTTCAGTTTCAAAAAACTTACAAAATTCAAATGATCTTTGATAGTGTGTCCAACACTATGATCCCCTCCTGCTTCATGTGCCATATACCGATAAGAATCTGTTGGTCTCATTCCATAAGAAACGATATCTTCTATGACTTTGCCCTTTTCACTTGCAGTTTTTCTTTTAGGACGATGAAAGTGGCTCCACTCTGTTCTAGTAAATGGATGATTATGTTCTACAACATGATTCATAATCTCATAAAGACCTTCATCATTTAATTTCACCCTCCATGAAGCATTACATCCCGTACGGGTAATAGGAAAACTTTTCTTTTTTATATTTTTAGATTTTATGCTTAAAGTTCCCGATCTCTTAAATCCTTCAGAAGTGCATAGGAAGCATTTCTCCATCACAACTCCATTAGCTTGTATTCTAGTTGTTGCTTTACAAATACTAAACCCGAGTGCACGACTATGATAAAGATACAATTTATGCATGTCATCAATTATCTTCCTTGAATCCCAACCAGAGAACCAGATATATCCACAATGTCATTCATGTGTTCTGGGCCCTGGGAACATTTAAGACAAAAAAAGACATTAAAAAAGGTACTTTTTGACTAAAACGTAATACTTTGTCATTAAAATGTAATATCTTTTCCCACTGCTATTGTGTTTGGTCAGTAGAATCTACTAAATCTAAATTCACCTTCAATGATTTTTTTATCATCTCCATCACTAGAAACAACAACTATTGAATATAAGTTTTCACCAATAAATACAAATGAATAAAATATTATATCAATAAATACTATAAAAAGCATCAATCTGAATTTTTTTGAATGTAAATTTTGAAGTGTTAATGTCATCTTAAAAGTAATATATTTATTGCTAAAAAGTATCACTATTTTAGTAGCAAGTATCATTTTTTACTTAACGGTTTTTAAAATGTTCAAGTATCAATGTACATTATAAAAGTATCATATTTAATTTCAAAAGTATCATGTTTGATACTGATCTTATAAAAGTATCACATTTAATTTCAAACGTATCATGTTTGACTGATCAGTATCACCTTTATAGTAAAAAGTATGAGTTATGAAACTGAACTCAGTACATTACCTTAGTACATTACCTTCCTTCATGAACAAATCGTTCCCACTTCATTCTCCATTGCAGAAGCCGCCTTTGTAACCATATTTGTTGTTGAATATAGTTATAAGTAATGTTTTTCTACAACTTTGTATCTATATAGAATCGAAAATTGCAATGTCCGTATAAGTGACTAGGGTTTATCTATCGACGGTAATGGACGCAGAGAAAGTTGCTATCGGAAATTAGCTTATGAGAGCAGAGAGAGATCGTCTAGACACTACAAGAAAAATACGAATAGACATCACCAAAATAACATCGCTTTTCTGATTATACTGTTGTCTAATATCTTTTAACATCGGTTTTCTGGACAACCGATGTCTATGTGCGATTTTCCCGCTAATAGACATCGAATTTTATATACCGACGTCTGACCCGATGTGTATTACACATTATACATCGGTTAGTGCGACGGTTTTAATAGATGATGTCTATTTTCTCTTTAACGTCAGGTAATATACAACGGTTTTGTTAACCGATGTTGAATGTCGTAACTGCGTTTTTTTTAATAAAAAGTGCGAAAACGTTTTGCTATTCACAATTTTTCGATTACACGTTTTTTCCATCCTTAATAACAATCTTTAACCCAACATCTCTAATTTTTCAAAAAAACTAATTATCTCTAATTATACACGGTAATTAAAATACCTCACAGATCGTTGTTTATGAATCTCTCCATCGATCTACTTTGGTTTATGAGCTCCAATACAACAAAATATAACTCCTCGCTTCCATTTTAGAACAAACCACCCCCAGATCGTTAAACCCTAACCCCACTTCGATTTTTTTTTTGTTTTAGCATTTAGTGAATAGTTCATTGTAATCTAGCAACTCCACAAAAGCTTTCGATTCGGTTTTGATTTATGTGGTCCAAAATCCTTACAATATTGAAGGGGCAAGATATTATCGAACACCAAATTTGACTTTGAAAGGATGGTTATCGGAATCTCTGTTTCTTTTGGTTTGTAATGGCATTTTCATGATGTTGGAATATAAAAATATCATGCCATGATTTGTTGTTTGCACAGAGTTTCTTTCCTGTATTTTAGTTTAATTGGTTGGTTTAAAATACAACAAAATCTAATTTTTAATATTTTTTATCTAACTCTGTGTCAACAAACCGAAAAAGATTTTAGTGTAGTTATTTTATTTTGATACGTGCATGTTTTTTTCTTGTTGTTGCATTACATTTGGTTGTTTGTAATTTATAAATTTGGAATGAGATAGTGATAATTGTGTAGTTATTTTATGGTTATTATAGGTAATTGTTTGGTAAAAAAATTCTCTATTTCTAATTCTAAGATTTTAAAGGGATCAATCAATGTTGGGAAATTTATTTTTAGATTTTGATGAATGCCATGTAAAACTTAGACTAGAAAGTTGGCACCCCATTTTCTTTGTAACTTGCATTGTAATAGATAGGGTTATTCGAGTTGAGTTAAGTCGCTTACTATGCCTAAATATGCAAGAAGTCAACTAGAGACTAGAATGAAACTCACGTGAGGCACCGAGTATGGCAAGGAAGAGAGGACAGAACTCGATCGAGAAGTATCACCGAGATGCGGTTGTGTGAAGTGTCGATCGAGTCAACCCAAGATAGCCAAGTCTCAAGTTGAAGTGACGGATGAGTCATGCATGATTGGGAGCCGACTCAAGTCATCCGGGAAGTTAAGGAACTATGATCAAGTCAAACAATCGAAAAGGATCCGTTGCGTAAGTCAAGAAAATTACTTAAACAAGTAATACTTCCATACTTGCCTTTCTTAAAGTGCTCATCCCCGGAAAGCGTGCAAAAGGAATAAACCAATGGGAAGCACTGCGCACTGTCGAACTCGAAAAAGTCAAGGTTCATTCAATACGAGGAAATGTCAATTTCAAGGATCGCAACAAGACAAGCCAACGACCACAAGTGTCTTTTAAAAAATTAGCCTATCTCTTCAACGGGCATATTTTTTTTTTAAAAAAGAAGACTATAAAAGGCCGAGGAATCAATTTGAGAAAATGTGTTACCTTGCATACCGAAACACAAGCTTTCAAGCCATTACTAAAACTATAACTTAAAAATTCTCAAGTCATTCAAACTTAATCCTCAAGCCGAATTTTGAAGGAAATCAATCCAACACTTACCTGTGAAGGAAAGACGACTTTAATCGATTGAAGAGAAAACATTTGAAGAATCAAAGGGGTCTACATTCCACAGAGGATTGTAGAAAGGTTCAAGGTCGAACCGGTCTTAAGTTCTTGGAGGGCTTCGTGATCAAATCCAAGAAGCTTGAGCAAGTGAGTTGTAGTAGCAAGGCACTGCCGAAAAAGTTGAGTCGGACGAGAAGCCACCGTGTGACCAAGGCATCTCTGGATCGAGTCCCAAAGGATCAAGTCACCGTGTGTGATCAAGACTTGCATCCGGGTGATAACCACTTTGTACTCGATCAATACTTAGTGGATTCCTCCAGAGTTGGAGAAGAGAGGATTAGAAGAATTACCCCATCTTCGAACCTCTATAAAATTTATTTTGTCATTTACATTTCAACACTTCAATTCGCTTATTATTTTATATCTCACGATAAATTTGCTATCCAACTGATAATTAACAAAGTGCTAAAACCAAGTGTTAAAACAAACTTAAACCAAATTCAAGGGTGTTAAGTCTTCCAATAAAACATATCCCGGTTGAGTTAAGGTTTAGACTAAGCGGTGAGTTATTCTATCAACAAACTCGGTTGAGTCATTGAGTGGCTAACTCTCGGTTAACTAACCTAGCTATCCATCAAGGACTTAGTTTGTGAAGTATTAACTTTGAACTTATTTAAAAAGGACTAAATCGAAAAGTTGGTAAGGTTTATTCAACCCCTTCCCCTTCTAAACCTTACACTCACACCCCTTGGGACCTACAATCAATATATAAACTTACACCGGAATGACAGGTCTCATTATGTGTTTTTTTTTATGTTCCTTTCAATTCTTCATTGAAAATGTATAAATGAACTGGAAGGATTATCCTTTTATGAAAATGTTGAAGTTCAATCACATGCATGTAAATTTTGTATTTTTTGAACAAAAAGTTGTGTTTTTCGATTGTCTAAGATGAGGTACCATTTGGTATCCCTAAACCTTGTTAGACTAGGAAAGTGCAGTGTTCATTATGCCATTCATGGAGAAACAACTGATCTATAAACTAGCAAAGATTAGCAATATAGGTAGTCAATAGGCCAAAAAATGAATAAACTTTAGAATGGCTAAGCATATCTTACTTGGTACTCCGTTTTTAGCTTGTCTAGTTTCCTTGATTAGTCTTCTTGGTTAAGACTTGATTATTTTCCTCTTGGATTCCACATCCTTTATGGTTTTTCAATTTTCCACTACAGTCTTCAATTTCGGGTCAGTTTAACTTCTGAGGAACTCAATTTGTAGAAGTTTAGAAAGATTTAGGAAGATTTTCCATATCAGTATGTAACTACTCCATTTGCATTGTAACTACTCCTTGAGTTTTTTTCACCATTTGCATTGTAACTACTCCTTGAGTTTTTTGGTCTGTGATTTAGGAAGATTTTCCATATCAGTATGATTTCTGTTTTATTCGAAATGAAATCAGTTCTATTGTGTTAGGCTGGGAAAGCTCAAGTTTCAAAATCTTCTACTGTAGGAACGTTAAAATTGAATTTAAATCAAAAGTAGAACACTGTGTCGTACAGTTGATTATACATGTCACTGATTTTCTATGTTCGTTAGTAATTAAATACGCGAATGTCTACTGTGAATCTTTTGTTTATTACTTTGCTTCTAAATAGCGAATGGGACGAACCATAAAGAAATTGCTACTGATTTTGATTTGTTCAGGCCCCATCCCTGCACTTTTTTTTAAATACCATTGTAGTTGAATATTTTATTTTTCTTTATGGATGATTTACAGAAATTTGTGGGTAAGTTGTGTTTGAAAAATAATTTGTTCTAATTGTTGTTAAAATGTGTAATTTTAGTTAGATTATGCTGCTACTTTTGCTCTTTACATTTCATGTTTCCTGTTTACGGTTTTAAATTGATGCTCTTTACAAATCTTTTAACTTCTGAGGAACTCAATATATGCTTGTTTAGGTTACTGATATCATTAGTTACATGACTTGTTGCTCCAGAATCTAGATATACCCGAAATTTTCATTTCTAATTTCCGAGGGTGGTCGAGCTTCCAAAATGTGTTAGATTGGGTGTGGGATTCTTATGAGTGAAAGAATGATCATTCTTGTACCAAAGATTTATCACCGTGCATGCCTGGAACTTGACATATTTGGCAAACAAGTATGTTACCTTGAAATCCGCCTCATCTTTCTCTAAAACAGACCTCTAGATAGCTTCCACCTCATTTATCACCGGTTTCAATTTTGTAACATTCTTTGTCCTTTTCCACTTTGGTGATTCTGCTCATTAAGCCTCTTGTTTAAGGATTGAGTTGCGATGAATGAACAGGTTGAGAGTTAACCTTCAAAATTGACAATAGAAATTCTAAAAGATTTGTTACATGTTCCTTCCATCACCAAGACCCTTTATTAGCCCCACTTTTGAGTCATCTCCTACAACTCAATCAACAAAACCAAGATTCACATCAAATAAATTATTTATATGCTATGAACCTTTTTTCGAAAAAATAAGACAATTTTTCAAGTTCGATAAATGAATTATAAAACGTATTTAGACTTTGGAGAGTAACATGAACAATACAACCCCTCCAAGAGATGTTTGACAAGAAAAGATGCTAAGGGGCACTTTTTAAGGGAGTATTTGTAATTTTGAAGAAAAACTAAATTTTTTAATAAGTAAGCTTATTCTAAGGGACACTTTTTGTACTTTACACTAAAACTTATGTGGGAAGTGGACCTTGATGAAGTCAATTAATTTGATCTCATAAAGCACCGAAATCGCTAGAACTTAATCCTCCAAACCCAAGCGGGATCCAACAAATCGAAGTGATTTTGGCAATAGCTTCTTCTCCGTTTCTCATTGTCATTCTTTGCATGGGACATATCTATATTTGATCATATGAGTAATTTGCCTAAAACATTTTGAGAGTTAATTTACTAAATGAGGATTAATATGTCACCGCTTCCCCAAAGTTGAATGGGACATATCTATATTTGATCACATGAGTCATTTGCCTCTTCATTGTGAGGAAAACAAAACCCGAAAAAAGTATTATTAGGTGCATTATCCCAATCTTTGGTGAACCAACTGCTTTTGCGTGTTCATCTTTATTCGTACTAATAAAAAGTATATCATGGGAATTGATATTATAGTTGTAATTCATATTTTACGTTTTAAATATTTCAGATATTTACAAAGGAACTGATTATAAGGTCTGATTTCATAATTCATTAGCTATAATTAGCTTTATTGTACTAAGAATTGCTCCCATCTTTTCAAAGTTTGTTTTACCGAGTGGTCCAAGGATGTTTCACGATGTATCCGTTACATTTCCACTACAACTCATTAGATTTTTGTTTAAAAACATTACTCATAAGGATTTGCAACGTAAGATGACAAATTGGGAACTATGAGGATGTTGCAACATTAAGGCTTTTAAGTATTCGTTTGTGTAGCCACATTTTGGCCTTTATGTATACTCGTGCACATTTTGAATCGATGGCTTAATGCAAGTTATATTTGTTAATTTCGATTATAATTAATTATTTGTTGATTTAGATTGGTGAATAGTCGTGCTATTGTTGTTAATTATAGAGGTAAAACACAATATTGTTAAGAAAAATGAAATCAGTTTTAAAAAACAAACAACATTGGTTATAAAGTGATGTGTTAAAATGTAATGACAACGGTTATTCTAATATAGACATCACTTTCAAACCGATGTCATTTCGTAACTAATTAAACCAAAACAACAACACTTATAAGCTGTTGTGGTTTAAAGAATCAACATCGGGTAATAACTGATGTTACAAAACGATGTTGTTATATGAAACAACGTCGGTGAAGAACCGTCGTTAAATAATTCGCACTTCGACAACAGGATCTTTAACATCACGTATTTTTCTTAATCAACATCAGTCTTTCACCGATGTTTCACATTATTGACATCGGTGATAAACCGATGTTGAAAACCCCCCCTTTAACAACAGGGGGTTTCAACATCGGTTTTGTTCTTCATTAGACATCGGTTAAAAATCGATATCTATTACCGTTTTTCTTGTAGTGCGCGATCTGCAGGAGATTTTGAAAAGAGCTGCTGCTGCAATTTGGAGTTGGGGGAGAGAGGGCTTTTTTGGACGGGAGTTGCGCTTTGGGGAAAGAGGGTCGCGCCTATTTTTCCCTTTTTTTTAATAATACTGGATCCGGACTGTAAGATCCGTCTTACGGATTAGGATCTGTAAGACGGTCCTAATTCAACGAGTTTAACATGCCTAATTAAGAAAGATATTAAGAAGTTACCATTATGTCCCTGATAAACCGGCGTTAATCAACATTATTGAATTTGATATTATGTACATTACATAAGATGAAAAATACTTAAACTAAAAAACTGAGTCTACAATGGGGTGCTATTTTTCGAATCATTCCACGTGCATGTCTGTGGCTTAGCTCAGTTGCTTTGTTCACAAAATGATTTTAGGACTTTCGATCTTTCCTCATACTTTCATAAATTTCGGATCAAGGTTTTGAAAAAATAACTAAAAAAATTATTTTTTTTTTTGTTTTATATTTCCCACCTCCATAGAAATAATAAATTCGAAAAGACTAAAAAATAATTTGTTGGAGCATCAAAAGGTTGAATTAGGTTAGGTAGAACGTGATACATATATATATATATATATATATATATAGACAGTAGACACACGAGTTTTCAGGCCGATTTTGTGAAGACACATGATTAACTATTGAACTGCAGACAAAAGTACAGACAGTAACTAGCAATGAGCAGAATAATCTGATTAATTTAATGGAAATATTAACAATTTGGCTTTAAGTCAATGGTTATAAAGTGTCTGTAAACAAAAGTAATTAAAATGAAGAAGCTTATTTTGAAAATGGAAGAAGTAGAAGAAAATCGAGAACAAGCTGACCAGTCAATAACATAATGCCCACATTAATTTAGACCAGTCCATGCTTTCACACTATTTAAACTAATCTCATTATTAATATGACAGTAGACAAAAACATGTGATTTTAATTCAACTGTTTTGGGCCACAACAACCGAATCTTGAAGTCATGGATATATTGACTTGCCTCTTTAGATTTTTAGGTTTGCTAAGTATTCAAAGTTTGGTCTTAATCAAGTAATTTTAAAAATTTAAAATATTTAGTCCGATTTTAGCCGAAAATAAATGATTTGGACTGGATTGTTGATGTAATGGACAATAAATTGGGCAATTTCTCAATTTAGAGGGAAAGTTGTCACGTGTGCTCGTTAACTTTATATATAGGTTTGACAAAAAATAAATAAAAAAGGGAGAATTTCATAATAGTGTCTATATTTAAGAAAATATATCACTTTAAGACCCAAAATTTCAATATTCTCAAATCAATACCTAATTTTTTTTTTCGCAAATTGAACCCTCCCTCAAATTTTGGGTTCTCACTTCAAGACCCAAAATTTCAACCACTACAAGAAAACAATCAAATTCCAACAAAATAATTCCAATGAAATAGAAAACAGTTGGAATTTCTAAAATTCCAAAGGAAATTAATTCCAATGCTACATTATAGCGTTGGAAAATTCCGATAAACAAAATCGCTGGTATAAACAGTTGAATTCCCATTGGAATTTAATATTTCAATGGAAATTCCAACACCACAACAACCGTTGGAAGATTCCAGCAGTAATTCCAACAATAATAAAATCGTTGGAATAAATCATTAGAAATACTATTAGAATTTTAAAAATTCCAACTGAATTCCATCGCTAAAAATATACTATTGGAAAATTCCAACAAAAGTTTCAACGGTAAACAAAATATTGGAATTAATTGTTGGAATTTCCGTTGGAGTTTTTAAAATTCCAACGGAAATTTCAATGGTACAACAAAGTTGTTGAAAAATTCCGTTGGAAATTCTAATCTTTGTTGAAAAATTTCAATAGAGGTTAAAAGATTTGATTGTATTATCCATATCGTTAAAAATATATCTTCTCTTTTGAGTCAATCATATTGAAACTACATAGTTAAACGTGTTTGACTTGGGATAAATTGATTATGCACTACAAGAAAATTCCATTTTACCAACAAAATTTACCGACAAAAATAATTTTATCACTAAATTTTATAATTACTTACAGAATACCTACAGAATAAAAAATATCAATTTTTCCCAAATTATACCGATAGTTTTTCAATTACCAACAGATTTTCTGTAGGTACGTATTTACCAACAGTTTCAGATTCTGTAGGTAAAGATTTTACCTACAGTAATTTTACCTACACCTTATAATTTTCTTAATACTTACCTATAGATTTTTCTGTAGGTAAATTGGTTTTTTCTTGAAGTGATGGGTGACCTACTATGATGTTAAAGATATTTATTAATGAGATAAAATGATTGAATATTCCAACGAATATATATCATTGGAATTACTATTGGACTAAATTCCAATGGTATAACTCCGTTGGAATAATTGTTGGAGTTTTTGCCAACAATTATATATATTCCAATGATATAACCCTGTTGGAATTAGTGTTAAAAAATATTTGGATTTTTTTCTAACGATTGTATTTTTTAGTGGATAAATACTGTTAGAAGTACCGTTGGAATATTTTTCTATTAGAATTTTGCCATTCCAACGACCATTTTACCAACGATGCATTTTTTGTTGGAATTTCTGTTGGAATCGATAATTCCAACGATAATTGGCCAAATTCCAACAATTTTTTTCCTCTGGAATTTCCTTGAACCTTCTCAAATCAAGATCCAATTTTTATTTTTTTTTCTCAAATAGGGCCCTCCCTCAAATTTAGGGTTCTCACTTCAGTTTTAAAATTTAACAAAAAGATAGATGTTAATCTAATCTATTACGCCAGCCACAAAAAATTATTTTTTCTTTCTCTTTTCATTTTTTCCCGCATTCCTTTTTTCCTAATCGATACTTGTTTAAACTGTAAAATTCAATAATAATTTGGATATCTTATTGTTTTAGTAACCGAAAAATATTTTACTACTTTTTTCATCTTGCTAGCTACATACATTTAAATTTATAGATCTTGGTATCTACACATTAAACAAAATTGACAATTTATGTATTTGGAAAAAAAGAATGAGAGAAAAAAACGAAAAGAGGAAGAAAAATTATTTTTGTGGCTGACATGATAAATTAGACTAATATTTCTTCTTTTTTTTGGGTTAAATTCTAAAATCTGAAGTGAGAAACCAAAATTTGGGGGAGGGCCCGATTTGAAGAAAAATATAAAATTGGGTCTTGATTTGAGAATGTTGAATATTTGGGTCTTGAAGTGAGAACCAAAAATTTGAGGAAGAGCCCAATTTGAGAAATAAATAAAAATTGAGTCTTAATTTGAGAATGTTGAAATTTTGGGTCTTGAAATAATAGATTTCCTTAAATGTAGACCCTATTATGAAATTCTCCCATAAAAAAAAACTATAAAAAAGATGACAAGTAAGCATCGGAAGGGATGTAGTCAAATTTATTGGGAATCCCATTATCAAAACTCGATTTTTCGTTCCGTTTACTTGTCATGGTTATTTAATTATTTTTATTTCTCAAACTTAGATATACAATCAGTAATACGTGACAATTTCTCTCACAAAATTGAAAAAGTACCTAATTTGTTGTCCATACCATAAACATTCGGTCCAAATCAGCATTTTATGGTGGAATTAAATTTTTTGGCGAAATCGAATTAAATGTCCCGAAATTTTGAAGTTACCGAATTAAGACCGAACTTCGACAGACCAAATTAAAGTCTAATTAAAGAGACCAAGTTATTGACTAATTTACAATTTCCCCTAGAAAAGGATCGATCTTGTACTATAAATACGAGCTCTTCATCCTCCATATTTACCGTAACACAAAGGCACATAAAGAAGCCAATCATCAAATCTTCCTTCTTATTCAATTTCTCACACCATCACTTCAAACATTATCATTTGAATCATGGGTGCCATCACTTATGACATGGAGACTCCTTCCTCAATCCCAGCTGCTAAAATGTTTAAGGCAGCTGTTGTCGACGTAGACACCCTTATTCCCAAGATCATGCCTCAGGCCATTAAAAATGTCGAAATCGTGGAGGGCGATGGCGGTGTGGGGACCGTCAAGATCATTCATTTTGGCGAAGGCGGACCATTTAAGAACATCAAGCAACGCGTCGATGCTATTGATGCCGAAAATCTGAGCTACAGCTACAGCATTATCGGAGGGGATGCTTTGGAGGGCGTTCTTGAATCGATCACTTATCACATTAAGATTGTCCCGACTGAAGATGGAGGATGTGTTTGCAAAAACAGGAGCGTTTATCACCCCAAGAGCGACGTGGAGCTTGACGAAGACAAAATCAAGGCAGGCAAAGAGAAGGCCATGGTGGTGTTTAAGGCCATTGAGGCTTATCTTCAAGCCAATCCTGACGCCTAAAAGTTAACTATGTGGCCTTGTTTGAAATACATGATTAGTGTTACTTTGATTTTCTTGTTCGTCTAAGTTTGTGTTTACGTACACGATCAATAAGTTGCATTCAACAGTCATTTTCTCATAAACGGGTGTTTTCGTTTTATTAATTTCAGTTGAACAATATGTATTTATACATACATCTCCATTGTATTTTACAGCTATAATTGAGACAAATTCATGGCAATAAGATTGTCATGGCGTTAAGGAAGTGTATGCAATTAAAAAAAAAAAAAAGTGTTTTGCAGCTTTTGGCTGGAAAATTGAATCACATTTTAGTGTTTGCAAAAGTCAATTTCTGCTTTTGTTTCATTTAATCTGTTGTGGCAAAAATAATATTTAATAATTAAATATATAATTCGATTTATATATGAATTTAATATTAATTATCCAGTGGGTATTAATGAAATAACCCGACCCAAAGGAGTCCGAGACTGGCCCCTAGGCCGATTTCTCCTACGCAGCCCACAGGGCCGACTATTCTGGTATAAAAAGGTTTCTCCTCTTCATTTGTAAGTAAATTAACTCATAATTACTCATGCGCATTTAATTTGGTATTCGATTACAGTTTATTCTCTCTCGATCACCATGTTGACTTGAGCGTCGTAGGGGCCTCCCTGGGCAACCCATAGAGACCCTCCTAACGTTGCATGTGTGCGGCAAGTTCCCAGAAGAAGATTTCTAGTTCCTGGAGAAGAATACTTGAAGACGTCCCTCTTGGAAAGAAGAATACTTGAAGACTTCCTCTTGGGAAGAAGAATTTTGTCAAACACCTTACATTTGGAGTGATCTGTCTTAAAAAGCGGAATTATTTTGAAGAACTTTGTCAGAACCCTTAGTTTTGGAATGATATGTCTTAAAAACATCATAATCGAATCTAAAGCATAGAGATTGGTACTTTAGATTTATGATTCTCGCTTCAAGTTTGACTTTTACAAACAAATAAGCATTTTTATAATTTTCCTATCAAACAATTTTAACTTCTCATTCTAATTGCAAACATTGTCAATTAGTTTTTGATTATCAACTACTTTAACTTCTCGCTACAATAAATCATTTTTTTTTTTCTAAAAGTGAGTTTTTGCAAACACCCGCTAAATAAGCTAATGAGTTGAGTGTTGTTCAAGACTTTGTTAGGCGATTTTCTATTGCCCAAAATAATTTCCTAAATTATAAAGATTGGATTTTAATTTGTTTTGTCTTTCTAGACTTATGGTATGATTAAGACTTTTTAGATTTGGAAAGAAATAATATTGATATGGTATTGATATATTAAGATTCTTGATAGTTATCTTATTTCCTAACATAAGTGATTTACTTGTCATATATTTGTATATATCTTCTTTCCTTGTTTATTAGGTCTCTTGAAGGGTTTGGATGGTTATATAAAGGGAAGAGGACGTGCATAATCATTACATAAGAAAGATACTAGAGATACAAGAGTCTTGAGAGAGTTAAGAGTCATACAAGCACAAGGAGTCTCGCTACCCGGATGTGATCTCGAATGTGACTACATCGAGATCACATTCACCTGCGCAGATTGTGTTTGTTAGCTTTTCATCCATTATTTTTTTAGTATTGTGATAAACGAAATTCACACATGTCTATTGTTGGATGAGTTGAATTACATAGATCGGATATACTCTAGATAAGAGTTTTTGTTGAGTTTCTACTAGTTGGATTTGAGTATTTTGTATACGAAATCAAACAGATTTTACTAGTGGAAAGTTTTGCCATATTGGCACATCTACATGCTTGTTGGCTTGTAGAAAATTTTTATTTTGTGCGTCTCTTTATTGTTTTTAAAATTCCGCTGCATGTGATTATGAATGTGACCACATCTGCAATCACATCCTTCGTCTGCAAAACTTTTGGAAAATATCCGTGCTATAATTCTTTCAATTGGCATCTAGAGCCTACACTTGACGATACTAAGTGTTGATCCTGACTGTTGTTAGCATGGATACTCAAAATAACCCCACTTTTTGTCCCCCCATTCTTGATGGCTCCAGTTATTCTATTTGGAAAGTCAAAGTTCGGGCCTGCATCAAATCAATTGATGAAAGGGCCTGCCGTACAATCCTTACTGGGTGAACACCTCCAAAACTCATCAATATTGATGGTGACTACAAGGACAAAGGAGAAATTGATTGGACTAATGATGAATTAATTTTGTCCAATTACAATTCTAAGGCTTACAAAGGAGAAATTGATTGGACTAATGATGAATTAATTTTGTCCAATTACAATTCTAAGGCTTTGATGGCAATCTTTGGTACTGTGGATCAAAATATGTTCAAAACCATTGCTAATTTTACTATGGCCAAAGATGCATGGGATACTCTGCAAAGTCATTGTGAGGGATCTGCGAGTGTGCGAAAAACCAAACTTAGGTTGCTCACCAATAGGTTTGAAAACCTGAGAATGCGTGAGGATGAGAATATCACCACTTACAATGCCAAACTGTGTGATATAGCCAATGAAGGTCAAGCCATTGGTGAACCTATCTCCAATGAGAATCTTGTGAGCAAAATGTTGAAATCTCTTCCTATTAGGTACAATATCAAAATTCCATCCATAGAAGAAGCCCATAATGTGTCCACTTTAAGTCTCGAAAAACTTGCTGGCATTCTCCAAACCTATGAGATGAACATGGCTCAACAAATGGAGAGTTTGGGTCACAAAGTTGCTTTTCAAATTGAGTCTCCTTTTCAACTTGAGTCCAAAGTTACCAATGATTTTGCTGATCTTGCCAATGAGATCGAAAAGTCTGATCTAGGAGATGATTCTATGGCCATATATTCGAAAAAGTTTGATAGGATTCTTAAGCTCAAAAGTCAGAAAAAGTCTCAAAATTTCACCAAGCCTTTTAAGTCTGAGTCCAGCAAGTTTCCTCAAAAGCACACCTTTGATAAAAGTCAAGAACATTTTTCTGGTGATAAATCGAACAAGTCTGACATAAAAACTCTTGACTCACCTTGGTGAAAGATCGAAAATCTCTCCAAATAAATCCTTATGAAAAAGGAATGTCCTTGTGACCTTGGTGACAGAGGTGTGGCCCAAAGATGTGATCACACCTTCACCGATGAAAGATCAAAGTCTCTCCAAATAAATCCTTCGAGGTCACATCTTCAACATCGAAGAAGATCTCTTATCTGTCTCTAACCTTTTTTGTTTCAATTCTACCTCTGCTCCTGATGATGTTGAACAGGATGATGAATCTGATGAAGAAAGTCTGGAGGACATGTACGCGAACCTCTACAAGGATTGGCTAAAAAGGATTAAAGTGAACGATATGCTGAAAAGGAAAAATGATCGACTCAAGAAGGAGAATGATGATCAAAGGGAAGTAGTTACCAGGTTGGAGGCCTCTCTTACCAAGAAGGAACTTGAGTTCGATAAGGTAAATTCTAAACTTGAAGAGTCTCTTGAAAGCATGAAAAAGTTTAATTATGGGAAAGCAAAACTGGTTGATATTATTTCCATGGGTAGTGATGATTAAACTGGCCTAGGTTATAAAACACCGGTTTTTGTTAAAGCTAAAGAACACGGAGAATCCTCAGATTCCTCCAACAATAAAAGGAATTTTGCCAGAAGTCTAAACCACGGAAATGTCACTTTATTTGTCATTATTGTCATTCTCCTGACACATTAAACCATTCTCATTACAAACCGAAATCGGTTTGAGGTCCGGATGACATATGTCATCGCGGATGTTACGACATCCTCGTAATCATTTTCCAAAATCTGTATTGGTCAAAAAATCGAAGTTAAATGTCATGTTATCTATACTTCCTTGGAGATGTAACGTTGCGGATCTAGTACTTCAATAGTGAATGCTAACGATATATGACCCAGTACCTTGGAGTATTTAACCGACTAGAAGTTTACAATGGTGGCAATATTACCTATGGAGGTGGAGCCAAAGAGAAGATAGTTGGGAAAGGGACGTTGAACGTTGAAGGACTACCAAAGCTATGTAATATGCTTCATGTAGTTCACAATGCTTGATAAGTGTTTTGTCCAGAAAGGCACAAAGGGGGAGATTGTTAGGGTGATTTTCTATTGCCCAAAATAATTTCTAAATTATAAAGATTGGATTTTGATTTGTTTTGCCTTTCTAGACTTTTGGTATGATTAGGACTTTTTAGATTTGATGATGATGATCTCTATGTGAAGTTCGACAAAAACATGTGTGAAGTGTTTGATGAGACGATACATGTATCTTCATGCGGCTTGAGGTCTTCTAACAATTATTATCAATTTTGCAATGATCAACTTTGTCACAAGGCACACACGAATGACACTGATCTATGGCATCAATAATTAGGCCATGTTAGCCATAAAAAGCTAATGGAACTTGTGAAATTTGAAGCCGTTGTTGGTCTGCCTAAGTTGTCTATGAAAAGTGTCAGTGTTTGTGAAAGTTGTCAAAGGGTAAACAAAAGAGAGTGTCGCACCAAATGAAATCCCATTTCCACACCACTAGATGTCCGGAGTTGGTTCATATAGATCTCATGGGTCCTATTGAGATTGAAAGTGTGGGTGGTAGGAAGTACTCTTATGTGATTGTCTTTGATTTTTCACGTTATACGTGGACTTATTTTCTCGTGAGAAATCTGAAACTTTTGATTTCTTTAGAAGGCCAGTCATAAAAAGGTTTGTAACTTGTATAATTTAACTATTGCGAATTAGATCGGACCATGGTAAAGAATTTGAGAATTCTTCTTTCTCGTCTTGTTGTGATAGAAAGGGGATTTCTCATGAATTTTCCGCACCTAAAACTCCACAACAAAATGGGGTGGCGAGAAAGGAAAAATCGTACATTGCAAGAGATAGCCATTGTCATGCTTAGTTCAAAAAAACTTTTAAAAGGTTTTGGGTTGAAGCTCGAATACTACTTGCCATATAACTAATCGTGTGTATTTGAGGCATGGATGTTATATGACCCCGTATGAAATACTTATGGGAAACAAATCTAACCTCAAATATTTTCATGTTATTGGGTGTGTGTGTTATGTCCTTAATGATCGTGATAATCTTGGTAAATTTGATTCCAAAAGTGACAAATGTCTTTTTCTAGGCCTACACTTGAATAGTTATGCCTATCGAGTTTATAATCTTCGTACTAAGACGATCATGGAATCAGAAATATTGTCTTCGATGATCTCTCGGATATTGCGGGAAAGAGTGAAGAAGGTCATGTGGATCTACTCGAGTTTGTTGAGAATGCCCCAAAGAAAGGATGTAGGCACGATTGTTATGGAGAATGTGACAGAAGCCCCATCCACAACCTGTCTCAAATGCGAGAACCAAATGTGATGGCATCCGAGCCCACATCCATGTCTCATCATTTGTAGCCGAGTTAGACTCGACTCGACTATGAACCTATTGAAGAAACTAATAATCCAATCATAGATCGTGGCGGTGACATACCTACAAGGATTGGAAAAATCACCCTACGTCTCGGATCATTGGTAACACTACCGATGGTATTAAGACAAGAGGGAAAGTTAGAGTGAACTATCGTGATATGGTAAGAATGGTTTGCTTGTCTCTTTTGAATGTTCCAATGTGAGAACATGTTGTTTTGTGTCCAATGTTGAACCTAAAAATGTTGTTGAAGCTCTTAAAGATGAATTTTGGATACATGTTATGCAAGAGGAACTAGAACAATTTGTCAAAAATGATGTGTGGTTTTTATTCCGTAGGGCGGAGGATGTTAATGTGATTGGGACAAAATGGATTTTTAAAAATAAAACGGATGAATCTAGCAAAATTGTTCGCAACATCACTTAGTCAAGGGTACACACGGGTTGAGGGGGTGGATTTCGATGAAACATTCGCTCCTGTAGCCCGTATTGAGTCCATACGTTTGTTGCTTGCTATTGCATGTTACTTGGGATTAACTCTTCACCAAATGGATGTCAAAAGTGCCTTCTTAAACAGTTTTCTGGATGAAGAAGCTTTTGTTGAACAGTCTAAAGGCTTTGAGGACCCTTTTAAGCCTAACCACGTGTATAAGCTTAAAAAGGCTCTCTATGGTCTCAAACAAATCCCCTAGAGCTTGGTACGGTAGGCTAACTGAGTATCTTCTTCAAATTGGTTTTAAACGTGGTGAAGTTGATAAATCTTGTTCATTAAAAAAAAACCAAGACATCATTATTGCTCAAATCTATGTCGATGACATTATTTTTGGTTCCTCCTCTGATAAATTGTTAAAGGAATTCATTGCTTGCATGTCCTCCACTTTTGAAATGAGTATGGTCGGTGAGTTAAGTTACTTCCTGGGCTTGCAAATAAAACAATTAAAGGAAGAAATCTTTATCTCACAAAGCAAGTATGCTAAGAATCTTGTGAAAAAATTCGAGCTTGAAAATGCCTCTCGCTTGAAGACTCCCATGGGGTCGAGTCAAAAGTTGAGTAAAGAAGATGTGACTGAAAGTGTTGACCACACCTTGTACAGAAGCATGATTGGAAGTTTGTTGTACTTGGGATCGCTAGTCGTCCTGATATTATGTTCAGTGTTTGTCTTTGTGCTCGTTATCAATCTGATCCCAAGGTTACTCATTTAAAAGCTTTAAAACGTATTATTCGATATGTAGGGGGCACAACTGATTTGGGAATTTGGTACACTAAAGACACTAACACTAATCTTGTGGGATTTAGTGATTCTGATTGGGCTGGAGATGTTGTTGATCGAAAAAGTACAACTGGTGGATGTTTTTATTTGGGAAATAATTTAGTCTCATGGTATAGCAAAAAGCAAAATTGTGTATCTCTTTCACTCTTGAATCAGAATATGTAGCAGTTGGAAGTTGTTGTACACAACTTTTATGGATGAACCAAATGATTGAGGACTATGGTTTACAAAGTGAAACTCTGATTGTGTATTGTGATAATATGAGTGCGATTGATATTTCGAAAAATCCTGTCCAACACTCTCGTACTAAACACATAGATATTAGACATCACTTTATTCGAGATTTAGTTGAGAAAAATATAATTCGAATTGAGTATATTGCTACTGAAAATCAGCTTGCTGACATCTTCACCAAGGCTTTGGATTTTGAGAGATTCTCCAATCTAATAAAGCCTCTCGGTTTGTGTGTTCTCTCGAAATGTTACATGAGATATCATAGCATTACACATCACATCTATGACATCCAAACTCGCATCCTTTCTCTTCTCCTCTATTTCTTTTTGTTTTTTAGGCATCCCCGCATTGTAAGCTTCCATGCGTATCTTCAAAAATGGATTGATTGTTCGAACTAGTCACATATATTGTCTCCTTGGAAATCGGTGTGAGTCGATCTCTCCAATTCAAAAAAAAAATGATGATGATATTTTTCCCGAATGAGTGAGTTGAGAATAAAGTCTTGATCATGCTTGGAGGCCTTCTAGGAAAAAGCTACCAACCCATTGTGTGAAGCTATTCCTTGTGACCAATTTCTTCAAGCGTACTGATGTCTAAAAAGGCATGATCATGTGAAAAAGAGCTACCTTCGGCATTTAAGTGAAAGCTCCCTGTTGGTTAACTCCCTCATGAGACTCGGAAAAAGTGAAGAAAACTCAAAATTTTTGATAAGTCGGGATTTAGGATTGCGATTCATTGAATCGGCTAGTACAGTGTGACTCAAAATGGGACATCATTTGAACTACATCCATTCTTTGCAAGACTTTTCACCACGTGTGTGTTTTATTTTTTTGATGCATTAGGCATATTAGGTTTTGCATGTCCTGGTGATTTTGGATTCTTTGCTGAGATTTGGTTTCGATATATAATCTGAGGGTGATATTTTTCTCTTCCCAAAATCTTGAAAAGCTTGATGGATATATTTTGTGGGTTGAACCGATTTGGAGGATCAGGGTAAATCTTATTTTTGATTTTATCACAAGTTGACATAATTTGGAGACTTTGTAAACCAGAGTTTGAGATTAATTGGGATCCTAATTCTTTCCTTATTTTTCGATTTTTACCATGAGGAATTCTTTCCTAATTAAAACTCTTCCTATTGTATCTTGATTGACGTGCCTGTTTTTGACTCTATTTGAATCACTATTTTTTGCAGGCAATCAAGTGCATATCATCTCACCCTCTCTCACGTCTTTCGAAGCTTTTGTGTGGTTGGATTTTTTTTCAGGTTCCAAGGTTATCTTCCTCACCATGGCAAGGTTTGTTTCCTCCATTAAGAACTTGTTTGGAAGCCCCAGCAAATCATCCTCTTCCTCTCACAATTCCGAAAGCCCCAAGTCGACAAGTCGATGGAAGCAAGTCTTCGCACGGATCTTTGTCGAGATGGAACCCCATCCGATCTTCGCATCTCCATCCGCCCGAATCCATCTTCTTCTCCAATTAAGGAGAGTCCTTTACCACCAGAGGTCGTTACAACACCCTCCTCCATTCCCATAGAGGTAATCGCAGAGAGCATTGCTCCTCCATCACAAAAAATCTCTGCACCTGCATTCGTTCAAGATGCCCCTGCATCCGTGCCTGAAGATGTCCCTGCATCTGGGACTGCATCTCCCACTGCTCCAACCAAGGAACCAGGTTTTGAATCCTCTCTCCATGTACGCACTCATCTTCTCCGAGTTCCACTCCCAATGTTATCATCCTGATTCCTTTCAAGATGAGGCCCTTGCCTCTGTTCTTCCCGGAGAGAAAAATAATGAAATAGACGTCAACAATCCTCCGGATTTTGAGGTTATTCGCACAGTTCATGGCCCTTTGGGAAACCCTAATGTGCGTTGTTCAAAAATACTTCGTAGTTACTCTCCAGAGGACTTTGAAGATTCGGATTTCACTCCTGAAATTTCTCCAAAGAAGCAAAAGACCACTGTTGAGGGTACTTCGAAGACAGGGGGAGATGATTTGCCTATTCCTTATGTTCCTTTCGGAGATTCCGAGGACAATGTGAACTAGTTTGTTGTTCACCCCAGGAGAACAGTGTATCCCGAGTCCAAAGATGGTGATGATGATGTGCCTTTGGAATAGATTGTTGAGAAGGTCGAAAAGGGCAAAGGTGTGGCCAAGGATGTTACCACATCTAAGCCAACACCTATTGCGGGTGAGTCAAGTTCAAGTTCGAGTTTGATGACTCGGTGATGAGGATTTCGATGCCTCAAAAGAACCGATCCCGAGATTGATCTTGAGGCCATGGTAGATGAAGTGGGTGATGAAATGATGGTCAAGAACGGAAGGAGGCTGGCTGCTGCTGCGGATGTCGAGGAAGATGTGATGTCCTCTCGACGGTTTGAATCTAATTCGAGTTTGATATCGAGAGAGCTCACTCGAGAAATTTTACACAGCTGCTGCACTTCCGGGTTTCATGCTTTGCTTTTCTATCTTTTATTGATGAGAAAAATCGAGATTATGAGCACTTTGAGAAGTATAACTTGAATCAATTTTTTAAAGAGCGCAATTTGTTAACCACGATTGACAACGCCCTACCTTAAATTGACTTTATGGTCTGTGAGTTTTATGCTAATATGTCCACTAGTATTGATGTTCATCGTTCTACTAAATTTGGCAAAGTTTTTGTTCGCAACAAGATATACGAGTTTAGTCCTTTGGTTCTTTGATATGCCTCATTTTGAGGAAGATGAGGTGACCTCCGATTACAATGAAATGACTTGTTTTCTGACTGGTGGGCATATGCAAGATTGACTTGCCCATCCCCCAAAACTCGTCTCCTCCCGCCTTACATCCTTCTATGGGTTTTTGCACAAGATATGTTGTGCAAACTGGTCTCCTTCGAAAAATAACTCCATTTTCACAAGGACGCATGCTCGAGTTCTATATCAAATTGGGAAAGGACTGTCGTTCAACTTTGGGAAATTAGCATTCAAGGAGGTCACGTTCTTTGCTACCAGTGAATCTAAAACTTGGTCCCGACCATTCCCATTCCCGATCTATAAAATTACGGTGTCACGAGGTTTTGAGCCCAAGAAGGATGATCACTTTACCACCAGCCTAGGGTCTTTCATGTGTCCGGACCACTTCTCGGCCCTCAAAATCGCATTGTTGATTTGCCTCTCATTTATCTAGGAGATACTCCGCTGCCCCTACGACTCCGACCTCTGTTGCTTCTCCGGATCTTTGCTACACCTATCTCGGGGTTTGCCCGGATGTGGCCGGATGTGGTTCCGGATGTTGGCCACATTCCCGCTCCCATTTTCTCTCATCTCTACCTATTTCCACCGCTTTCTTACCAGTTCAATTGGCTTTTGTTGAGCAATAGATTGCTCACTTCACGCTTCTCTCGATCTCGGTTGCAACATATCTTTGGCTCTGCATTTACGGCCAAAAAGGAGGAGAGCATACTGCCGACCAAGCACTCGCTCAAGGGGGGAGTTATGGAGACTTAGACGCCCGGGGCGATGCTCAAACTTCGAATTGGTCTGCGGCTCAAGATGGTGTTGCAAAGAGACCACCGATTGGGGACGAGAATGAAGCGATGAAGGCCTTTGGTTTGATTTTGAAGGACAAATGGACACGACGGTGTCTACTGATGAACTTTATAATATTTGATATGGGATGTACTAAAACTACTCTTCCTCACTTTGGTTTACATGTTTTGTCTATTGATAACTTGATAAACTCTCGTATGTTAATTTTTGTCATATTATAAATGTGACCGAAATTTGATCGCATCTGTTTTAGTATTTTTAGGGTTGTTATACTAAGGGGGAGTTTGTTTGTTTTGTGCTTAATAAGTGTTTTGTTCGAAAAGGCAAAAAGGGGGAGATTGTTAGGGCGATTTTCTAGTGCCCAAAATAATTTCCTAAATTATAAAGATTGGATTTTGATTTGTCTTCCCTTTCTAGACTTATGGTATGAATAAGACTTTTTAAATTTGGAAATAAATAATATTGATATGGTATTGATATATTAGGATTCTTGATAGTTATCTTGTTTCCTAACATAAGTGATTTACTTGTCATATATTTGTATATATCTTTTTCCTTGTGTATTAGGTCTCTTGAAGGGTTTGGAGGGCTATATAAAAGGAAGAGGACGTGCATAATCATTACATAAGAAAGATACCATAGATACAAGAGTCTTGAGAGAGTTAAGAGTCATACAAGCACAAGGAGTCTCGCTGCCCTGGATGCGATCTCGAATGTGACTACATCTAAGATCACATTCAGCCCTGCAGATTGTGTTTGTTAGCTTTTCATCCATTGTTTTTTCAGTATTGTGATTAACGAAGTCCACACATGTCTATTGTTGGATGAGTTGAATTACATAGATCGGATATACTCTAGATAGGAGTTTTTTTCGTTGATTTCTACTAGTTGGATTTGAGTATTTTTGTATACGGAATCAAACAGTTTTTACTAGTGGAAAGTTTTGCCATATTGGCACGTCTACAAGCTTGTTGGCTTGTAGACAATTTTTATTTGTGTGTCTCTTTATTGTTTTAAAATTCCGCTGCATGTGATTGTGAATGTGACCACATCTGCAATCACATCCTTACTCCGCAAAACTTTTGGAAAATATCCGTGCTATAATTCTTTCAATTGACATCTAGAGCCTACACTTGACGATACTAAGTGTTGATCCTGACTGTTGTTAGCATGGATACTCAAAATAACCCCACTTTTTGTCACCCCATTTTCGATGGCTCTAGTTATTCTATTTGGAAAGTCAAAGTTCGGGCCTGCATCAAATCAATTGATGAAAGGGCCTGCCGTACAATCCTTACTGGGTGGTCACCTCCAAAACTCATCAATATTGATGGTGACTACAAGGACAAAGGAGAAATTGATTGGACTAATGATGAATTAATTTTGTCCAATTACAATTATAAGGCTTTGATGGCAATCTTTGGTATCTTGTGGATCAAAATATGTTCAAAATCATTGCTAATTTTCTTTGTGGCCAAAGATGCATGGGATACTCTGCAAAGTCATTGTGAGGGATCTGCTGCGAGTGTGCGAAAAACCAAACTTAGGTTGCTCACCAATAGGTTGAAAACCTGAGAATGCGTGAGGATGAGAATATCACCACTTACAATGCCAAACTGTGTGATATAGCCAATGAAGCTCAAGCCATTGGTGAACCTATCTCCAATGAGAATCTTGTGAGCAAAATGTTGAAATCTCTTCCTATTAGGTACAATATCAAAATTTCATCCATAGAAGAAGCCCATAATGTGTCCACTTTAAGTCTCGAAAAACTTGCTGGCATTCTCCAAACCTATGAGATAAACATGGCTCAACAAATGGAGAGTTTGGGTCACAAAGTTGCTTTTCAAATTGAGTCTCCTTTTCAACTTGAGTCCAAAGTTACCAATGATTTTGCTGATCTTACCAATGAGATCGAAAAGTCTGATCTAGGAGATGATTCTATGGCCATATATTCGAAAAGGTTTGATAGGATTCTTAAGCTCAAAAGTCTCTCAAAATTTCACCAAGCCTTTTAAGTCCGAGTCCAACAAGTTTCCTCAAAAGCACACCTTTGATAAAAGTCAAGAACATTTTTACGTGTGATAAATCGAACAAGTCCGGCATAAAAACTCTTGACTCCATTAGGCGTAGGGCATGTCTTGGGTATGCTCACTATGTTGCCCAATGTGCTAATACTCTTATGAAAAAGGGAATGAGCCTGATTGTGACCTTGAGTGACAAACGAATCGATAGTGAGAAGAATGAATAGGATGAACCCAAGGTTCGACCACCTTGGTGAAAGATCGAAAGTCTCTCCAAATAAATCCTTCGGTGTGTCGCCAAAGGGTGGCCCGAGATGTTATCAAACCTTCACCGATCACATCCGAGGTCACATCTAAAGAACATGATCTCTTATCTCTCTCTAACCTTTTTTGTTTCAATTCCTTTTTGTTTCAATTCTACCTCTCCTCGATGATGTTGAACATGATGATGAATCGATGAAGAAAGTCCGGAGGACACGTCGTAAACCTCTACAAGGATTGGCTAAAAGGATTAAAGTGAGCGAGATCTTTGAAAAAGAAAAATGATCGACTCAAGAAGGAGAATGATGATCAAAGGGAAGTAGTTACCAGGTTGGAGGCCTCTCTTACGAAGAAGGAACTTGAGTTTGATAAGGTAAATTCTAAACTTGAAGATTCTCTTGAAAGCATGAAAAAATTTAATTCTGGGAAAGCAAAACTGGATGATATTATTTCCATGTGTAGTGATGATTAAACTGTCCTAGGTTATAAAACACCTGTTTTTGTTAAAGCTAAAGAACACGGAGAATGCTCCAACAATAAAAGGAATTTTTCCCAGAAGTCTAAACCATGGAAATGTCACTTTATTTATCATTATTGTCATGCTCCTGGACACATTAAACCATATTGTTACAAACTGAAATCGGATTTGAGGTCTGGATTATAGATGTCATCACAGATGTTATGACATCCTCGTAATCATTTTCCAAAATCATGCAGGTCAAAAAAATCAAGTTAAATGTCATGTTATCTATACTTCCTTGAGATCTAACATTGCAGGATCTAGGTACTTCAATAGTGGATGCTCACGATATATGACAGTACCTTGGAGTATTTAACTCACTAAGAAGTTTACAATGGTGGCAATGTTACCTATGGAGGTGGAGCCAAAGGAAGATAGTTGGGAAAAGGGCGTTGAACGTTGAAGGACTACCCAAGCTATGTAATATGCTTCATGTAGTTTACAATGCTTGATAAGTGTTTTGTCCATAAATGCACAAGGGGAGATTGTTAGGGCGATTTTCTATTGCCCAAAATAATTTCCTAAATTATAAAGATTGAATTTTAATTTGTTTTGCCTTTCTAGACTTATGGTATGATTAGGACTTTTTAGATTTGGAAAGAAATAATATTGATCTTTGTATTGATATATTAGGATTCTTGATAGTTATCTTGTTTCCTAACATAAGTGATTTACTTGTCATATATTTGTATATATCTTCTTTCCTTATGTATTAGGTCTCTTGAAGGATTTGGATGGCTATATAAAGGAAAGAGGACATGCATAATCATTACATAATAAAGATACCGAGAGATACAAGAGTCTTAAGAGAGTTAAGAGTCATACAAGCACAAGGAGTCTCGCTGCCCTGGATGCGATCTCGAATGTGACTACATCTGAGATCACATTCAGCCCTGCAGATTGTGTTTGTTAGCTTTTCATCCATTGTTTTTTTAGTATTATGATTAACGAAGTCCACACATCCACACATGTCTATTGTTGGATGAGTTGAATTACATAGATCAGATATACTCTAGATATGAGGTTTTTCGTTGAGTTTCTACTAGTTGGATTTGAGTATTTTTGTATACGGAATCAAACAATTTTTACTAGTGGAAAGTTTTGCCATGTTGGCACGTCTACAAGTTTGTTGGCTTGTAGACAATTTTTGTTTCGTGTGTCTCTTTATTGTTTTCAAAATTCCGCTGCATGTGATTGTGAATGTGACCACATCTGCAATCACATCCTTACTCTGCAAAACTTTTGGAAAATATTTGTGCTATAATTCTTTCATGACCCATGTAACATACATTTCCATTTGGGTTTTACAGCCATATTTTCATCCTAGGATGGCAGATAAGCAAATCTGGGTAGACAGAAAAATAGTTTGTTGAGCATCTGGATATTAAATAAGATTAATTAGAATGTGGATTATGCATGTGTACACATATCAAAATGTTTCTTGCACACTTTAACGATAAACATATATAATTGAAATACTTAGCAAACACTAATCATATGGAGATTCATTTCTAATCGATGAGGGATGTGTGTTGGGTATAGAAAAGAGTATAAAAGAAGATGTATAAACTGGAAACTATAATATTATTGTATATATTGCAAATTTTACAATTATTCCAAAGCTTATAATGCACTAAAGCCTTTGGAATCATTCATTTATTTTCAAAAGGTGCTCTCTAATATTTTTCTTCACTTCACTTGTCTGATTCACTACACTCGGCATACACATATATTTATAGGCATCACACTGGTCGATAAAAAATGATTGCATTAACTTAGTCAAATAAAGTTGGCTGCCACTTTTCAAATTCTCAAAGTGAATACGGATTGATTTCATATCTCCATGCATGCATGCATACTCCATGCAAAAAACTTGGTGATTTTGATGAGTCACATTCCAGAAAACTCCTTAACATTAGTTGGAATCGTAATACTCCACGCATGCATACTCCATGTGTCTTCTCCGACTTCCAAGACCATGAAATTACAATTGCTTTTTTAACACCCCCTCTTAATTTGTAATTTGGACACTGCTTCGGAGCTGCTCAAATTTTTTCGAAGTAATATTCCTTTAGTAAATCCATTTGCTAAATGCTCCTTGGTATTTATAAACTCCAATTGAAATTCCTGATCATTCACAAGACTTTGAATGAAGTGATGTCTAAGTTCAATGTGCTTCGACATTGCATGAAAAGCTGAATTTTTTATCATCGCGATCGTTGACATATTGCCACAGAAAAGTTATTGGGGGATTGTCTTATCTTTGCTTTGGATATTGGATAAAATTCTCCTTAACCAAATGTTTCACAAGCGGCATCTGTGACAAAGAATGTATTATGCTTCGATGATTAAAGTGATATTGTCTTACATTTCATTAGAAGCCCAAGAAATTATTTTTGAGCCAATACAAAATATATATCCCGATGTACTTTTTTTCGATCATCTAGCGATCGATCCCAATCGTTGTCAATATATCCAACAAGCTTGTTTTCTTTTTCTTTAATATATTTGATGCCAAATTTTCTCGTACCTTGAAGGTATCGTAGAATTCTTTTTGCCGCTGCACAGTGTAGCTTGATGGGTTCATGCATAAATTTTGATATCAAGCTGACTGGATAGACAATATCAAGCCTAGTGTTTGTCAAGTATATATTAAGGAGCCAACTAGACTTCTATAAGTTTTCACATCGGCTTTGGCTGCTCCGTCATTCCACTCGAATTTTTCATTAACCTCAAGCGGGGTCAAAATTGGCTTGCAATTACTCATCTAAAATTTCTTCAAAACCTCTTCAAGATATTTTTCTTGATAAATAAAAATTTCTCCTTTAGACTGTCAAATTTGAATCACAATAAAATATTTCATGAGACCCAAATTCGTCATCTCGTATTCCTCCATCATTGCCTTTTTAAATTCTTTTACCACAGCTGGATTAGTCCCGGTATAAATTACGTTATCAATGTAACGACAAACGATAAGAAAATCTTCTAGACTTTTCTTTATGTATAATGACGGCTCACTTTGACTTCACCCAAATCCATTAGAACGAAAGTAATTGTCAATCTTGTTATTCCAGGCTCGTGGAGTTTGTTTTAGTCCTTACAAGGCTTTTTTGAGTCGATAGACATTTTCTTCTTTGCCTTTGATAGTATAGCCTTCTAGTTGTTGTACGTAAACTTCTTCTTCTAAGTCACAATTGAGAAATACGGATTTAATGTCCATCTGGTAAACTGTTTATTCCAACTGTGCAACTACGGCTAACACAATGCAGATTGTCTCCATTCAGGCAACTAGCTCAAAGGTCTCCGTGAAGTCAACACCAGGCTGATGAGAATATCCCTCTGCAACAAGGCGAGCTTTATGCTTGTAAATTGAGCCATCTTCCCTATATTTCATCTTGTAGATCCATTTGACTCGATCACATTCTTTCCATCGGGGAAGGTCCTCAAGCTTCCAAGTGTTATTTCTCAATGTTGGCAATTTCTCATTCGTTTTGCCAAATTTCTTCTTTTGCAGCTTCTTCATACGTTTAGGGCTCACTGCGCAAACATTGCTATTTCACTTGACTCATACATTTTCCTCAAGCTTCGTACCTTTTGAATGGACTTTTAGAATCTGAATCGACTTGGTCATGACGTCTGATGTCTTTGGAGCCTGGAATGTAACTTGTTCTTGGTTGATCACTTGAAATTGATGTTGCGGGTGGATAAATGGTTGGTGTTTCTATATGTTGATTACCGTCCCAACTCCATGCTTCATTTTCATTAAATTTCATTGTTAAGTGGTATTTTACCAACTTAATAATGTATTGTAGACAGGATTTTATATTAATTTTGGATGTTTTAGAGTTGCTAGAGTCCATTTTATTTCATTAAGTGTCGTTGAAGAGTTAATACAGATTTTGGTAGCCGAAAATGATGAAAACAGCGAAAAACGTGTTTGGGAGGAAGAAATCGCATTTGAAGAAGAATGAAAATTGGAAAATCGCAATTTTGGCCTTGAAATGGCGCTACGGCGCCCACTCCTTAGCGCCCTTGCCCGGGATGTATCGAGTAGTCTTTGCGCACGCCCATTTTTAACACCGCAGATCGCCGTGCGGATAATAGGGACAAGCGCAACGCCCAGGCGAAATTACAAGGCAACTTGTTCCTTTTCTTGGACTTTTGTGGGGTATAAATACAAGTCTTGGGGCGTGAAATTAGGGATCTTGGACCCTTGGGAAGACAACAAAGCAGCAAGAAGATAAGGAAGAAGGCTAGAAACACATTGTGAAAAGCTTGGAGAAAAAGATTGAAGGCTCTTATCATCTAGAAATAGAGAAGATCCCTCAACTCTTGTTCTTATTTTGTTACTTTCTCCGTATCTTGTAAGATGTATTGTTGTGTCCTTATGGATTCATTTTCTTCAATCATGAGCTAAACTTTATAATTCTAGAGGGATGATGTAATCTATGTTTGAACTTATGTTTTGATATTGTGGTTTGTCAATCTAGATTTTCCAATTTATTTGTGCTATTTGGATCTATTGCTTCTAAATTACTTGATCAATAATTTAGATTGTTTGGTGTATTTGATTTAACACTTGAGAGAGTAATTGAATACATGACCTTGAAATAGCATAACCTGGATTTCATAGAATTGAGAGATTTGTGAATCCTTTGAAGTCCTTTATCAAGATTCATAGCTTTTATTGAGATATTAATTGGTGAATTTTATAGAGATATTGATTTCCCAATTGAAATCTAAAATCATTTGGCACTTTCGAGAGAGGAAATGATTATTGTAGAAATCTTGACTTATAAATTGGTAATTGATGATTGATAAACCATATCGATAACATAAGGGATAACTAGATTCATCACACCTCTAGAATTCATTTAATCATTTGGATAAACTCATTGATATTTTCATATTCTTAATTTATTTTTGTTATTCTAGTATAATAAACTCCATAAATTATTGAATTTCTAAATAAAGTTAGACTACTATATTATAGTACTTAGCAATAATTCGATAATTATTCCATGTGGATACGACAACCTTACTTTCACTATATTAAAACTTGACACCATAGACTTGCGGTTAGAAAAATCTCTAACAATTTTTTGGCGTCGTTCTTGGGTAATAATTCATCTTATTTACGCTAATATTATTACTTAGTAGTTTTACTTTAAGTTAGATTGGTTCTTGTTACAATATGGTTATTGTCATTTTTGTGTTTTCTTGTTGATGCAAAGAAATAAAAGTGCTAATTTAATCTTATTTGATCCAGAAATTGAAAGAACACTTCGAAATATTAGAGCCGCACGAAGAATCGAATTCGCAAAAATGGCAGGAAACGGTGATGAGGAAAACCGCATACCTATTATTGACCACCACGGAAAGGGCCATACGGACTATTTTCGACCAACCACGAATCAAAACTATTCGGGCATTGTTCGCCAACCTATCAATGCGAATAATTTTGAACTGAAGTCGGCCCTAATAAACATGGTGCAACATAATCAATTCGGGGGAAGTGTCGTAGACGACCCAAATTCTCATCTGGATATTTTTCTCGAGATATGTGACACTATCAAAATGAATGGGGTTCCCGATGAAGCTATTCGGTTGATGTTATTTCCATTTTCACTTTGTGATAAAGCTAGACAATGGCTTCAAACTTTCCCACCCGGAAGTATCACTAGTTGGGATGATCTCACTGAAAAATTCATGGCAAAATTCTTTCCACCTAGTAAGACACTTCAACTGAAAATTGAGATTGCTCAATTTCATCAAATCGACTTTGAGCCACTCTACGAAGCTTGGGAGCGATTCAAAGAATTATTGAGGAGGTGTCCACAACACGGGTATGCAGTTGGCAAAGAGTTCGATATTTTTACAATGGTATGAATGGACATGCGAGAACTATTATAGATCTTTGCGGAGAGAGGTACATTGATGGCTAAAACTCCAAATGAAGCCATGCTTTTACTAGAATAAATGGCTGCCAATAGTTATCAATGGCCTTCGAGAGACCTACGCCAAGAAAAGTTGCGGTGTTCTTGAACTTGATACTATGTCCGCATTGGCCTCAAATTTCCGTCTTGTCAAAGCAAATTGCTACTCTAAATTCGGGTGGAAAACAACAAACGAGGCGATCATGGAGATAAGTCAAGAAGTGGTGAATCCGATACGGAACAAGTGAATTATGTGAACAATCGGGTTTCAACAATAGAGGGAATCAATTGCCGACACATTATCATCCGGGACTTCGCAATCATGAAAATTTCTCGTATAGAATACGAGAAATGTGTTGCAACCACCTCCGGGATTTCAAAACCAAGCAAGTACGAGTACACACGTGGGAGAACAAAAGCCGTCTTTGGAAGAATTACTTAGTTCATTCCTTGTAGAAACAAGAGCAAGGATGAACATGGCCGATTCTAACATAGAAAATTTGGGCTCAAGGGTAACAACAATTGAAAGTCATCTCAAATCTTTGGGGACACATGTGGGTCAATTGGCCACTTTGCTATTAATTCACAACAAAAATTTGATACGTTTCCAAGTAACACCGAGGTGAACCCACGTGAGCATTGCAAGGCCATTAAGTTGAGAAGTGGAACGGAATATGATAAACCAAAGATGCCTACCCACGCCACCAATGAACCGGAGAAGCAAGCTCGAAACACTCCACAATGAAGAGGGCATTGATAAGCAATCGGGAAGTGCGAATAAGGAGGTAAAACCAATTTCTAATTCGATAATGTATTACCAAATTCTCTTCCTTTTCACGAGGTTTGAAAAAAAAGTTGGACGCTCAATTTTCCAAGTTATTGGAAATATTCAAGAAAATTCACATCAATATTTCTTTTGCCGATGCACTTGAGCAAATGCCAAACTATGCAAAATTCATGAAGGATGTGATGTTGAGAAAGAGAAGGTTGGAGGCATATGAGATGGTTAACCTCACGAGAGGAATGTAGCGCCATCTTGCAAAGAAAGCTACCACAAAAATTAAGAGATCAGGGAGTTTCACTATCCCTTGCACTATTTTGGTGATTCTTATTTTAATAAAGCTCTTTGTGATTTAGGTGCTGCATTAATCTTATGCCGTTATCTATTTTTAGGAAACTTGGCCTTGGATAGATAACGCCGTCCACCATTACATTGCAATTAGCCGATAGATCAATCGCCTACCCAAGAGGAGTAATTGAAGATGTGTTGATCAAAGTGGATAAATTCATATTTCCGGATTTTTGGTGTTGGATATGGAGGAAGATCATGAAATGCCATTAATTCTTGGAAGACCTTTTCTAGCAACAGATGAGCTCTAATTGATGTGCAACGAGGAGAGTTAACATTATGGGTAAATGATGATGAGGTATTGTTTAATATTTATAAAGTAATGAAATTTTAAGAAGAACCTCAAACATGTCATTTTGTTGATATGATTGAACAATGTAATCAAGCGGAGGTTATAAAACAAGATTTAAAGATCCGTTAGAACATTGTTTGATTAATTCAATAATGAAATGTGATGAGGAAGTTAGTGATGATATTGATTTGCTTGAGTTTATTCTTTCCTTTGAGGCTAAAGAAATTGTAAAAGAAAAACAAAAGGAAGAATTAGAAAATGCCAATATTGAAAATATTCGAAAGGTACTTTAGAACTAAATGAACTTCCTAACATCTTCAATATGCATTTTTGGGAAAGGATAAAACTTACCCGGTAATTGTTTCGCTTCATTATCTTCACCCGAATTGGATAAATTGTTGCGTGTGCTTCGTGAGCATAAGTCGGCTTTGGGTTAGTATATTTCGATTTGAAAGGTATAAGTCCTTCCATTGTAATGCACAAAATTTTAATGGAAGAATCTTATAAACCTTCTATTGAACACCAAAGACGACTTAATCCCGCAATGAAAGAAGTGAGAAATGAAGTTTTAAAATGGCTAAAGGCGGTATCACTTATGCCATTTCGATAGTTCATGGGTGAGTCGATGCAGTTGTTCCTAAAAGGGAGGTATGACATTGTGAAAAATGATAACAACGAATTAATTTCTACACGAACTATCACAGGATGGCGAGTATGTATTGATTACAGAAATTGAATAAAGCTACTCGTAAAGATCATTTTCCCCTCCCCTTTATTGATCAAATGTTGGACAGGTTGGCGAATACGAATACTCTTTGTTTTCTTGATGGCTATTCAGGTACAATCAAATCGCCATTGCCCCGAGGATCAATAAAAGACCACTTTTACATGTCCATATGGTACTTTTGCATTTCGTAGGATGCCATTTGGATTATGTAATGCACCGCTACTTTTCGGGGGTGTATGATGGCGATTTTTCATGGTATGGTTGAGGAAATAATGGAGATTTTTATGGGCGATTTTTCTATTTTTGGTACTTCTTTTGACCATTGTTTGCATAACTTGTCTCTTGTTTTGCAACGTTGTGAGGAAACTAATCTTGTACTTAATTGGGAAAAATGTCACTTTATGGTCAAAGAAGGGATTGTACTTGGGCATCGTATTTCTTGTACGAGTTTGGAAGTTGACGGCGAAAGTTGTGGCTATTGAAAAGTTACCCCCACCTTCAAATGTGAAAGGCATAAGAAGCTTTTAGGGCATGCGAGGATTTTACAGAGATTTATAAAAGATTTTTCAAAAATTGTTAAACCACTTTGTAATCTCCTTGAAAAAGATGCTATCTTTTGCTTTGATGAGTCTTGTTTGCGGGCATTTGAGCAGGATAAAAAAGGCACTTGTTTGACTCCTATTATGATAGTGCGGATTGGACCCAACCATTTGACCTTATGTGCGATGCAAGTGATTATGCGATGGGTGCCATTCTTGGTCAAAGCGAGACATAATTTTTAAAGCAATTTACTATGCAAACAGACCATGGACAATGCCCAACAAAACTACACCACCACGAAAAAGAGATGTTGGCGGTAGTTTTTGCATTTGATAAATTCGAGCTTACTTGGTGGGTACAAAGGTGATTGTTTATACGGATCATGGCGCAATCCGATATCTTTTCTCAAAAAGGACGCAAAACCTCGGTTAATTCGATGGATATTGCTCTTGCAAGAATTTGATATTGAGATTCGGGATAAAAAAGGAAGCGAAAATGTGGTTGCGGACCATCTAGCCCGCCTTGATCAACCGCACGAGGTGATTGAAAGCCCGATAAAAGAATCATTTCATGATGAACAAATTATGCGTGCCGAGACATCATTACCTTGGTACGCAGATTTTGTTAATTACCTCGCGGAGGAATTTTGCCTTTGGACTTGACTTCACATTAAAAGAAAAAATTCCTACATGATGTTAAGTCTTATTTGTGGGATGATCCGCTCTTTGTTCAAAAGATGCGCGGATTCTATCATTCGCCGTTGTGTTCTTAAGAAAGAAATTGGAGAGATTCTTGAAGATTGTCATTTCTCATCTAACGGGGGACATTTTGGGCCGACCGAACAGATTGCAAAAGTACTACAATCAGGTTTTTATTGGCCAACATTATTCAAGGATTGTTATGCTTTTGTAAAGACTTGTGATCAATGCCAAAGGGTTGGTAATATTTCACGGCGTCATGAGCTTCCTTTGACAACCATAATGGAGGTGGAGTTGTTTGATGTATGGGGTATTGAATTTATGGGGCCATTTCCGCGTCTATGGAAATTTGTACATTTTGCTTGTGGTTGATTATGTCTCCAAGTGGGTTGAGGCGATTGCTACACCAACGAATGATGCTAAGGTAGTACTCAAATTCTTGCACAAGCATATTTTCACCCGGTTTGGTACTCCTCGAGCTATAGTAAGTGATGAAGGTACGCATTTTTGTAATAAATTATTTAATAACCTTCTTGCTAAATTTGGTGTGCGTCATAAGATTGTGCTTGGTTACCATGCTCAATCCAATGGTCAAGCCGAGCTTTCAATCGTGAAGTGAAACAAATTCTTGAAAAAGCGGTGAGTTTTTATCGAAAGAATTGAGGCACAAAAGCTCGATGATACTTTGTGAGCTTATCGCCGACTTATAAAACACCAATTGGTATGTCACCATATCGATTGGTGTTTGGTAAAGCGTGCCATTTACCGGTTGAGCTTGAGCATCGAGCTTATTGGGCAATTAAGAAGTTGAACTTTAACTTGAAAGAGGCGGTGAAAAACGATTACTTCAATTAAACGAAATGGAAGAATTTGCGTCACGAATCATATGAAAATGCCAAAATGTATAAAGAAAAAAATGAAAAAATGGCATGATCAAATGATTTTGCGACGTGAATTCTTACCCGACCAACAAGTGTTATTGTTCAATTCGAGATTGAAACTATTTCGGAAAACCGAAATCACGATGGTCCGGCCATTTGTGGTTGAATGTGTGTTCCCTTATGGTGCCGTCTCGAGTTGAGAGGAAAGCGGTGGGAATTCATTCCAAGTGAATGGACAACGATTGAAACAATATTTTGGAAATGAAGCGAGGAAGATTTTAAATCTTCCACTTGGTGATGAAGTTTCTTGAGCCCGAGTAGTTGAGTCCGGCTAACGACTATAAATTTAGCGCTTCTTGGGAGGCAACCCAAGTGATTTTTGTGTGATTGCATTTTATTGTGATTTTTATTTGAATTTTGGTGTGATTTTTTTGTGTGAATTAAAATTTTGTGTGATTTTTAATTTGTTTTTTATTAATATTTTATATAAAAAAGGGGCGAAAATAAAATCGAAGGTTTGCCGCAACGACGGATTAGTCGTAAAAAGGTAAAAAAAAAATGAGGCGACGCAATTTCTTGGCGGCTGCAACTGCTGACCGGCCAAGGGTATTTTAAGTGTTGGACGTTTTTTTCTTCTATTTTCTTTCTCAACAAAACACTTCTCTCTTTCACCCTCTTCCATCTTCTCTAATCACAAGCACACACAAGCCTTCAATCTTGCATCATTCAAGGGAACATTTAAGCATCTTAATCCTCATCTTCATTCTCTCTATCATCTAGGTAAGATGGTTTAATTTGTACATCCCTTTCCCCCAACTATTAACCTAATATGAAGAATATGTCAATATTCCTTTCAATTTCGAAATTCATGATTAATTGTTGGATAAATTGTTGGGATATATGATTGATGTATGCTAGAATTAGGTTGGTATTGATTATTGGGCATGAATTCATCTTTGAATTTGGTGTTCATCTCTTGTCATCACTATGCTCACAAGGTGTTTGTCAAAATGCTTCAATGAAAAAATTCACACCTATGCACTCCATTCTTGTCCTCATTGTTTATCAAGTATAATTTGGTCATGAATTGATGACACGGATGCGTATTTGTGGGATATTGCGAGAATTCTTAACCCCTAATCCGTATTGCTTGTTTCTACATGTTGTCTTGTTTATTTACTTTTCCAGGACATCAAAAGATCAATTAAATGGGGAAGTCAAATAAAACAAGCAAAGGCAAAAATAAAGCGAGTACCTCCGAAGAATATGATACTAGCCGTTTCACAAGCTTGGAGGCACAAAATCTTTTTATGATAAATTAATCACAAAGAGCATAACAGCGGGCGGGGTTGCAACCGAGTTTGCGTGATGGTGATCTTGCACAAATCATTCACCAAAGGCGAAGGAAAAATTATGTGCTCAACCCGGACCGTATGCACCAAATGTGGTTCGAGAATTCTTTGCAAATGCGAATGTCACACTCGACAACCCTGAAGATATTTATGTACGTGGTGATTACGTGTTTCTTGATCCATCAGCAATACGACAGTATTATGGATTACCTGAGGTGGATCATTCACCTTATATCAAGTTCATTTCTCAGCCACCAGATTTAGAGATGATTTGTCGTGCTCTTTGTCGCCCGAGTACAGAATTGCGTCCAACAAAGGAATCTGGCAGATCTCTTGCCTTTTCGCATACTAAGCTGAGTCGGTATGGACGTGCTTGGTTTCATTTCATATGTCACAACTTAATGCCAACCAAGCATATCAGCAATGTCACGAAGCATCGAGCTTATCTGTTATATGCGATTGTTACTGACATCCAGTTCGATCCAGCAGTAATTATCGCAGAATCTCTCCACTACACCATACGACATTGTAAATCAGGGGGATTGATAATGCCGTCTTTGATTTGTGGTCTGTGTAAAAAGGAGAAAATTACGTGGGATAAGAACGAACCAATGGAGAGGCCTAAAGGGCCTATTGATTCTGCCATTATTGCTTCCTATGACGAATGGGCAGGCGGTGTACCTAACCCGAAGGGTGCGGGATATATCCTTGATCCCGACTTTGCCCTTCCACCTGTTGAGCCTGAGGTTCATGCCCAGTCACACGATGTTGGTGCTACACCTGGTTCGATGGCGGGTCATTCTCGTTCCACGAGCTCTCATCACGATGACGACCCTTCAGACGTATTAGTGCGTGAGGTACAAGAGTTGCGAAGGGCTCATCGTCGCTTAGCTGTAGCTTTTGTAGCTGAGCAACGTCATCGAGCTGCGAGGGAAGAGTACATTAATGAGCACAACAGAGTTCTTGCTCAAATTTATGGTCGACGCACCCACAATTCCAATTTTCGACACCACCACCACCGGTCCTATTGCTCATCTTCCACCACACGCTTCGATAGGGATTCCGATGCAGTCCTAATCACTCCGGCTACCAGAAAGTTTTCTCACTCTCCATTGGGGACAATGTTCATTTTAAGTTTGGGGAGTGTAATCTATTTTTGATATTGAATTCATGTTCATGTATAATTCTGTTAACTTATTCGAAAATGATTAATGAAGTTGAGTGTTGCTTGTATGATCCCACCGGATTCTAGAACTTGTTTGATCACTAATCGAGGCGAAATCTTAGGTGAAGTAACATCAAGGAAGTGATTTAGGCCATCTTTGAACAAGCCAGAGCCTAGAATGCCTACCTTTGCATTATATTTTCCCTAGTGTCCCCTTTTGAGCCTTATAAACCCGTCTCTTTGGCAACCGATTTAATACCCAGAGCTTAAATGTGAATATCCGAATTACCCATCACTCATACACACAAAGTATAGAAAATCGCAATTTTGGAAGTCGAGGAGGGTATGATGAGAAGGGTGTATTTTTAATTGAACGAAGTTGCCCGAGAAAAGAAAATATGGAACCCCATGTACGCAAAAGAATAAGTTTGGGGGTTCCGGAAAAAAAAATTGAGAAAAATCAGCGGGATTGAAGGTTCATGAACATTGGGGATGTCAAAAAGTGAAGGGTAGTTACTTATTGATAATTCGAAGTGTTAATTGTGTGTTTGGGTGATTTGAGCCACTTAATCTCATATTTTCCTACCTTACCCTAAGCCCACATTACAAGCTTTAAAAGTCCTATTGATCCTTGTGTTACATTAGCCTACATTAGTAGAGATTAGTGTGAAAGACAAGCTTATGGAATCCGGTAAACATCTCATATTGATATTTAGAAAGTGGATCATTTTGACAACACTTGATTGCGTGAATCTATTTGAATAAAGTAAATGGAGTTGGCATGAACATTCCACACTTTTGATCACAATGTTAAAACGCATGCTTGATTGATAGTGAAATGAGTATTGAGACAAATGTTATTGGTTGTGAAGTTTTGCAGTTGTTTGTGTCATTGTTGTCTTGTATTTTCATTTTAGAGTTGTAACTGTTTGAGGACAAACAATAGTTTAAGTTTGGGGTATTTGTTAAGTGGTATTTTACCAACTTAATAATGTATTGTAGACTAGGATTTTATATTAATTTTGGATGTTTTAGAGTCGCTAGAGTCCATTTTATTTCATTAAGTGTCGTTGAAGAGTTAATACAGATTTTAGTAGCCAAAAATGAT
>JABTTQ020000648.1:0-102759 GCA_016081115.2 Rehmannia glutinosa | reverse complement strand
TATTGCTGATCTCAAGTGGTGTGATGTCAATTGACTACGAAAGTCTAAAGACAATTTGGCATTCTTTAATGAAAGGATCAATCAAGATCAATCGAAAGTAAATTGCTGTAAGGAATAAAGCTTAAAGTCCACAAAACAATAGCCATCATAAGTGGTAACCCAACTATGACATCGGAGATCCCAAGAACTTGGTTCAATGGGAAAACTAAGCTATGAAGGTTATATTGTAACACTTAGAACAATATTTCAACCCATCCATAGAGAGCAATGCCAAGTGTTGAATATGACAGATACTCGGTCAGAGATCACCTATATTAGTGGAGAAGGAGACCGCTTCAAAGTAACACTTATGAATCCAAAGTGGTGTCCATGGCCAAAACGGACACAAAACGTGAGAACAGAGGTGTTGGAGACCATCAAGTTAATGATGTTGTCTCGTATACACCGTGGAGGAATAGTTCAAGGCATTACGTCCACTTTAAGCCGCAAAATGCACCCGAAGTATTGACTATGGAAGGTTCAAAGCCACAAGCTACCAATCCCGGTGTTGTCTTTCGAGGATCAAGCTGCGTGTCTCGCATTCATGCATGCATTAATTTCCACTCGTGTGGGGATTGTTGGAAATTTGGGTTTGAGAATGTAGGCGTCGTCCCAACTTTGACCAAATTTTCTGGCTAAGAATTTAATTTTGGAGAAATTAAATTGTATATTATTGATCTACTTTTTTTTTTTAGAGTAGATGTTCGTAGTATTTTTATTTCTCAAAACCGAATTTCAGTGAGTGGGAAATTAATACACGAAGTTGGCCACATAAATGGGTATTATGTAAAGGGAGTTGAAATGATTTTCTTCATCCCACATAGCTTAGAAAGCTAAGTTTATCCTAGTTTATAAACTAGAAGATGTTATTAGTTGGATATACTATAACATAAGTGGATGATCACAAGTGGGCCACACGTCGCATGCCCCCGCCCGCCGCCGTAGGGCTTGGCGTGGGCTTGGGCTTGACCGGGCGGCTCGACCACTGTGGGCTAGGTCCCGGTCCACAACACTTTTGTCACTCGAAAATGGGCTTGGCCCAAATTCAAGTGATTGTTGGGTGTTGGGCACGGATGAACCTGGACATTGCAGTGTCCGTTAATAGTTGACTAATGGAGTTTGTAACTCCTCGGATAGTGGGGTTGTAACCCCCTTGACAGGGTCAATGTGTTTGTAACACTTGGTATGACAAGAAGATTAAAGCCCATTAACTTACCATGTTTAATTCCATCAGCGGATTTTGTTTGCCTATATAGCTGGCTCCATTGCGCTTTTTCAACCTGAGAAAAATTGCATACATTCTCGTGATATTTCAAAGGTGTTGTCGAAAGTGTCGTAACGTTTCGTAGAATATTTTCAACAATATTTCACTGCATTTGAGTCCAAGATCGAGTTCTCGCTCCTTCGAGTTCGAAGGTGCCTTTGTGTCAGTGGTGCTCCATGCACACAAAGGAGGTTAAGCCGTTTATCTTTGGGGACATTACATTAAACCGTGAGCACTAGTCGGGGCGTATTTGTCTTGGATAGAGTTCTACTCGACTCGGTTTTTATTGTTTCCAAATGTAATAATCGATTTTTCATTTCCTTGTAATTTTCATTTTCTTTTTGTAAAGCCATTGTTGAAGGCTTCGTTGTAATCACTTTGTAATCAACAATCTCAACAATATCTACATGTATGGAAATGTGATCTGCAATTTTGTTGATGCAATCTTTATATTAATGCCAAGCAATAAGAAAAGTAAAAGAACAAAACAAAACAAAAAACTACACAGTGGACTCAACTAAATGACTAATTGGGGTTTTCTGTTCAAAGTGATTGTACTTGTGTCTAGTAATTCAGTCATCTTCAGCACCCCATATAATGGGTTTTGACTGTCTCAGCATCAACTTTTTGGTTATACAAAGATTAAAATAAAGTAACACCAGTTAGTGGCTTAGGCATGCTTCCATAACTGTATGTATATATATATGTATAGTGAATAATGGTAAATGTAAAGATAGATAATACCATTATTAATCCATGCGATGCATAATTCTTTTCTTAATACCGTAGATGGCATCCAAATCATTATGATTATTCTTTCTAACTCACAATTAATGATGAAGTCCATTTTTATACAGTATTTTGTAATTTGTTTAATCTGCAATTGGACATTAAAAACATTAATTATTTTCATGTTGTATATTAATGAATATAGTTGCATGTTATTCCAAGGTTATAGGACAAACCAATCTTATTGGCTTGAGGGTTTTAGATATTCATCAATATATTAATCCAGATCAAAGGAAGAGACATACTTATGTTTAATTCTCAATGAGCTTTTGTCTCTAAAACATATATAAAATCAAGAATCAACCTCTTGATTACAGATGTCACCTAATTGTTCACAATAATCAAACACCAGTTCCCTAAAAACTCGGATTTATAATTTATATTAGTGATTCCTTGGTGGTCCTTTTCTTGTCGGATTCACAAGATCTTGTGAATTCTAAATTTTCAGCTATAGATATAAAAAAGACAACAAGGGCTTAGTAAATTAAATAGAAAATCATTATTCAAATTAAACAGCCAATACTTGAGAATCATAAGAATATTCCAGTGTCCACAACCCTGTTTTTGTGAAGATTCCATTTCCGTCCCTTATTTCATAATTCATATTTTAATCTGGTCTGACATTGAATCTTGGAATTGGGCAACAATTTTGACCAAACATAGTAAATTAATAGGTCTGCTTCACAAACAATTTTGGTATACCTACGAGTTACATCATGAGCTATTATTAATTTATTACTGGAACTGTCTGTATCTCTCTAGTTAGCAATTAAATTTATACTTTATGAATATGTATTTTCACATTTGTACAAATGATGATGGGATGTAAAAGGTGCTTCCACCAACCAAACCCTAATTGATGATTTCTCCGGACGCATGTCTTTAATTAGGGTTATAGATCAATATGGTGTTTGACAAACAACTCATGAACAAGTTCGGAAAATATTTATTTGTGTTCGTTTATTTAGTTAAACAAGTATAAATGAAAATTGCCTCGTTTGATTTAATAAATGAACCATTGGGGGCTCTTTTAATGAATGAACAGAGTTTGAACAACTTTATGCTCGTTGAATTCATTAATAGCTCATTTAGTATTCGTTAATAAGTGTTCATAAGTAAACTTGTACAATATTTGTTTAGAATTGTTCATGAACAAACTCATTAAGAGCTCGACTAATAGCCTGATTATGATTAATAATAGAATAATATTAGTTAATTTAAAATACTTAATTCAGAATTTGAGATTTTTTATATTAGTTAAATAAAATATTGAAAAGTTAGACTGAAATATGGTAAGATATAATATAGGGCTAATTTAATGCAAAACTGGGGTGGGCTGTGGGGGTTCTGATAGTTTATGTTTAGGCGCTCATCCTATTGGCGCTAGGGGTGTACACGGGACGGGACCGTTCGGAGATTTAGAAATCTTCAGAATTGTCCCAAAGTTCGAAGATTTTAAAAATAAATCTCTAGAACTGAACCACATAGAAAAAAATCTTCGTCCGAACTGTACCGAAAATTCGGGACGGAGATTCGGTTATTATGGGATGATACAATATGGTCCGGTTCAGGACGGAGATTCGGAGATTAGTCATAAATAAAACATACAAATTTGAAAATATATATATATATATATAGGGATGGTTCAAATGGGACACCCCCCTTATATATATGAGACGATGGGGATTTATTATAACCGTTGGGCTGATCTTTTGATGATTGATTAATCCCATTATTTTAGGAATTAGTTAATGCAAGAGTTTATTTTGGTAATTTATATTATTTGCGAATTATTAATTAGGCAAATATGTCTTTTATATTTTAGTGTAGAAGGTAGGTATTATTTTACCTTTTTCGGCTCCTAAATTTAAGGGGAGTTATATCCTTTTCAAAATGTGATAAACACAAAATAATGGCAACAAAAATCTTACCAAATCAAACCCAATAAGCCCAAAAATAAACTAGCGAGACATTCCTAAATTATAGTGTCATTTTTTCATAAAAAAAAATGCAATTCAATACACAATGAAATAAATATATAGTATAGTGAAAATTAGATTTTTATACAAAGGAACATGCCTTAACCGCATAAAGAATATTAAAATGAATAAACAATATTATTTGAAATGATTAAACACGTTCTTAACGACTTAGTATGTATCTTGTATATCATCCTAAATTATTTGGAAGGATTAAACATGTTCTTAGTTTTTTGTATAAAATAATAACACTTCAATACATAGTGAAATAAATATTATACAAAGAAATTTCGACATTTATACAAGATTACAACGCTTTTAACCACACGGAATATTAAAGTGATTAAACAAAGTGTTATTTGGAAGGATTAAACACGTTCTTATTGACTTAGTATGTACACGTATCATCCTAAATTATTTGGAAGGATTAAACACGTTCCAATACAACATTCTAGTACAAATTACACAGTAAAACTGCACTAATTATACAACATTCTAATACTATGTATGCAGTAAAACTGCACTAATTATACATCATGTTACATTAACATCTCACTAAACACACATAAAATCTATAGTGAGTATACATACATTCTTGCTTTGGTTTTACAGGATATATACATAGCCTTTCCACCCAAAAACAAAATCTGGAAACATCTTTTTTCCCTCAAAAAAGCAGTAAAACTGCACTAATTATACATAAAAATTGTATTATATAACTACCATAGAAATTAAGCTATGTTGAAGACATACACAAAAATGTACTGCACAAAACAACAAAATTGTATTAAATAAACACTAAAACTAAACTAAGTATACAACATAATTATTGACCCATTCGCCCAAACACCAAACAAGAAAACTAAGGGTTTTTATCAATTTTTTTCTCAATCTTCTTTCTTTTCCCTTATTTGCAACCAGTAGTAGATAACACCCAGCAACACGATCATACACACCTTAGAGAGAAAACTAAGGGTTTAATCGCTATCGCTGCTGCTGCTGTCATGATCGTGTCAGTGCTCTTTCTTCTTCTTCCCGTCCTTGTTGTGCTCGGCGCCGCCCTCGCCGCCATGGATTTTGTCCTTGATCTTCTCAACCAGCCCTTCCTTATGTTCGGGCTTGTCCTCGCTGTAACCGTGTTGGGACTTATGCTCGCCGTAGCCATGTTCGGACTTGTGCTCGCCGTAACCGTGTTCGGGCTTGTGCTCGTAAATTAATATAACATAATTCTTCAGATAGAAAATCAATACTAGATGGTATAAAACCATGAATCTTTGAAATAGACTCGACTTATTGCCAACTTTAACCATGAAATTATTTAATACAAATTTACCCCAACAACCTAAAGAAACCACTCTCAGCAACGATAGCTTTGAAGATTAATGGAGGTTTTTTTTTAACGTTGAGGGAGATATACTGATAATTGACCGATTTGTTACAAATCCTCTAACACGATTTTGTTGATTAGGTGAGTAATCAAATCCTATTTTGTAGGAAACGTTTATGGTAGTTTTGGATATCATATATATTGTCTATTTTACCCTTATAATTATCAATTAAGTAATTAATTTATTTTTTAGTCATTAAATCTACACCATCAATCAAAAATTTATGTGGCTTGGATTAGTCCCCAACGTCTCATATAAGGGGTAGTGTCCCATTTGAACCAAATCCTATATATATATATATATATAAATCACCAAACAGATATACTTCCAGTCTATTTTTAGTGTAGTCCCAAAATATAAATTAAAAGTATAATAGGTAACACAATCCTAAATTCTAAACTTAATAATCTCTGTAATACAATAATATTCTATTATTTGGACAATTGTCCTTCTATTGACGTAGAACAATTATAATTAACTAATAATTTTGATAAATTAATTTGAAAGCGAAAATTTGTATAAATTTATAATCTCAATATCTCCTACTTAATAACTTAACATAATCAATAAAATTATATTTATAATTTATGTGATGTGGTAAAAAAATATGATTTGTTATATTGTTATAATATGGTACTATTACTTGTTTAGAGTATGTTTCATTTTTAAGTGCGATTTATTAATCACTTAAATAATTTTAGTTTCAAATGATTTACTCTATTATTAATATTAAAGTTTTTAAAATTTATAATAGTTGCGATATTATGGTTTTTCTTTAAAATATATTTTATATTCAATTTAATTTCAAAATAATTTGTAGTTAATTCAATATCAAAATATAAATAGAATAGAATAATATATATGTATTTATATAAAATCTTTAAAATTTGTTCTAGCTTCGGGTCCTCGGTTCGGAGTGGTTCGGTATGGTTCTCGGTACGATTATTTGAAAAATTTCCAGAACCGTACCAGACATATTTTTGGGATGGTACGATTCGGGAAAAATAAAAAAATCAACGAATATTTTTGGTTTGAAGATTTTTTGGTCCGGATATCAGTTCAGTTTCGGTAATCTTCAAGTCTCGTGTACGGCCACTAATTGTTCTATGGGTGTCTCTTTGTAATTTGTCTTTTTTTCCCTTTCGACAAAGTCAGCGCCTCTATCTATTTCTTTCTTTTTTTGTATTTTTGAAAATTAATTTTAAAAATTAAATAAATACATAATTTTTGTATAATTAGAATGTAAAATATTATCAATGAAAACGTGATTACATAATAACATCTACAACACATAATTAAAAAACAACAAGAAATTACAAATTAATATACTGGAATAAGATATGACATGTCATTATAACATAGGTACGTGAACAACCTTAGTCATGACGAACAACGAAACAACTCTTAGCGATCAATCTAGGCATATGAAGAAGCTTGCTCAACAATATTAGGTCGTGATGGCATGCAAGTAGCATAGAGGGTGAGCCGACAAATTATTTGAGTTGGAGAAGTTTCGGTTATTCACGTACCGTTATAAATGGTATAATTAGAAAATTTGCATATCTACTCCCTTTTTATTCTTATTTGTAATATATTCGAATATATACGAATCAATACTTTAAAAAACAATTTGTGTAGGTGTCTTTCCTATGCGTCTACTATCAATCTATGTAGCACTGATACGACTACGAGACACAGATACGATATGCCACGGGTATGGGAAGACAATGTATTTTGATATTTTAAGGATGCGGTGACGGTATATATGTACATATCATATTTTATATTTTTATATTATGAAAAATACAAACGCGTCTAAGTATAATTAGAAAAAAACAATATTTCAAGTATAAAAACCAAAATTTTATAAGTACTCAAATCTAAAATATGATAACTCTCATAGACATAAAAACAAATGTGGAAAAATGAGCAATAGAATAAATTCTATCTATTTCAATGTGTAAATATATCCATGGAGTATGCATGATGTATCGGATAAAATATCATATCGTATACATTATCGATGCAATACGGCATCCTCGAGAGAATGTTTGTGCTTTCTAGCTTGTAATACTTCCCAATTTACCCCAAAAATCAATTTTTTTGTGCAAACACAATATTGTGTTAAATTAGCCTAAAAATGAGTAAATATTTTTTATCCGTTAATAATCGTAATTGATTGACAAACCAACTAGATTTTTGCTTTTTTTTTATTTATTGTCCAATCGTGGATTGAGATCACGACTGGAACACGAGTTTATTTAAAAATAATTTAAAAACTTTGAGTCGTGAATTGAATTCACGATCGACTTTATTTTTTTAAAGCTCTCCCAATCTATCACAATTGTGTAATAAAATCTACAATATATAATATTCGGTTAAAAACCGGTTATTTAAAATTGAAAAAATTAAAAAAAAAAAACTTAGAGGTTGTAGGCGCCAGTCGATCTTTATGCCAAGATTGATCGTGCAGTGTTTCGGTTGTTCGCGTACTTATGTTATAATGGCATATCGTATCTTATTTCAGTATTTTAATGTGTAATCTTCTTTTTTTTTAATTATGTGTTGAGACTTTATTATGTAATCGCGTTTTCATTCAATAATATTTTGCATTCTAGTTATCCAAAAATTGTGTATTTATTTAATATTTAAAATTAATTTTTAAAAAAAAAAACAAAAAAAAATGAAATAGATAGTAGGCGCCAATCAAACTGGCGCCTACTTTGTCAGAAAGGGGAAAAAAAAGACAAATTGCAGAAGGCGCTCATGGAAATGGCGCCTACGCATAAACTATCAAAACCCTCCCAACCCACCCCACCCCACTTTTACAAATGTCTGTGGCAAATGCCATATACTGTTAAATTACCCATAATATAGTCTATAACATTATATCATGGGAAAAAGATTTAAATTACAATATTGAAAGTTTACAGCTCATGAACAAAGTTAATTTTGTTTGTATATTTATATGTTCCTAAACAAAATTATTGATTTTTATCAAACACGTAACGATCTCGAATACGAATACGTTTACAAAAATGTTCATTATCAAATTCGTACATGAAATAATTTTCCAAGCCAAACACGAACAAACTTTTTAAATCTAAACCAAGTTCAAGCAAAACTTGAACAGGTACAAAATTAAACAAATATTTTGCAAACAAACTAAAGCTCCCTTGTTTAGGTCCTAGTTTTAATAATAGAGGTAAAAATGGTTTATTAGAATGGAATCTGAGTAATTTGCAGATTTGAGAATTGGATAGTAGTAAAGTGGTTAATGGATATCATGTCCAGACAAGAGGCCTGGGATTTGATTCTCACATTTCTCTCGCCTATGAAGATATGCACTAAAACAAAGATTGCAAATTTTATTGTATTGCATTAATTAATTGCCAGTAAAATACGATCTACAAAGTGTATTGTACTTGGCCGCAATTAGTGCAAGGCTATACATGATAGGATAAAGTTTGTATATAATTCAAATTCTATCGGATTCTATTGCAATTCAACAACTATTTATCTCATATAAATTGGGATACTATGCAAGCTATTGTGATGATGATGATACAACATATTGTGACGTTGATAATGTTCTACCCACGAGTTTAATTAGTATATATAATTGATAGAGGATGTAATAAATTTTAATGAAGCAACGTAGTTTTATCGGTTAATTAGTACAGGGGTTTAATTTGTTTTCTTTTCTTTTTCCACAGTTCAGAAATATGAGTTGAGATGATGTTCAAACCAATTCTATAGAGTTATTTACTTTGCTTTGCTACATACTTGTGCTTGATGTAAATGGATTTAATGAAAATTTTATCTCAACTTTATAAAAAAATGAAAAGATTTAACACTACAAGAAAAAAATCAGTTTACCTACAGAAAATATGTATGTAAGTATTAAGAAAATTATAAAATATAGGTAAAATAATTGTAGGTAAAACCTAGAGCTGCAATCGAACCGAACCGAGCTGAGCTTTTGAGAGTTTGAGTTTGACTCGTTTATTATCGAGTCGAACTCGAGCCTGAATTTATCGAACATGTTGATGGCTCACGAACTTTTTCGAGCTTAATAGAGCCTAAACGAACTTAGCAAAATATTAATTATAAATTAAATTATTCTTCAATTTATTACAAAAATAAAATTATATATACCTAAAACGCATAATATTTTTATTAAAACTGATTTTATTCAAACGAATAAATTTGATCAAATATTTTTAGGTTTACATAAATAAACGTATAAAAATTAAAATTAAAGTTTTATTTTAATTTATACGAGCTTATATACTAACCTACTCACGACCTTACTAATGAACTTGTTCACGAGCTAACGAACCGAATATCTAAGTTTGAGTTTGGTTCATTTATTTTAACGAGCTTCAATAAATAAGCTCGAACGAGCTTTTATCGAATCGAGCTCTGAATAGCTCACGAGCGGCTTGGTTCATTTGCATCCCTAGTAAAATCATAGTAGGTAAAATATTTACCTACAAAATCTAAAACGGTTGGTAAATACCTACAGAAGATCTGTCGGTAAATTGAAAAACTATTGGTAATCTGTCAATTTGTCGGTATAATTACGGAAAAAATAATATTTTTTATTTTGTAGGTATATTTTAGGTAATTGTAAAATTTAGTAATAAAATCATTTTGTCGGTAAATTCTATCGGTAAACTGAAATTTTCTTGTATTGTTTATTTTAGGATGACATTATTCACATCCCCAAAATTGATGAACCCACTTACTTTTTAAAATATAACATAATTACTAAATAAATCTCCCATAATTTCTAATATTACCCTTGAACTATTTTTCCCCCAATTACCAGAGAAGAGGACAAAAAGTCTTATGTGGCACGATGACACGATAAATTTTTTGCCATCATGCCATTGTGCCACATTTGGTAAGCTATCCAAAAGTACATTAAAGTGGGTCCATATTATGCACCATAGTAAAAATATAAAAGTTGGGTTACTAAGGTCTTGTATGGTTATGTTTCCATGGACCATTTCCAGTTTTTAATGTTGGAAAGTGAATTTTGAGAATTTATTGGTTTTCATGTGAAAACTGAAATTATGTTTGGATAAGAGAATGTAAATGAGTTTATGTTGGGTTTGGAAATAGGATTATGTTAGTTTTTAATTAGTATTTTGTGTATAATAATTTGAAAAGTTGATAGTTGCATGTTGAATATTTTAATTGAATATATATTATATTTGTAAAATTGTAGGTGGTAGGTCTCATTAGATAAATATAATTAAAAAAATAGTAATATTTTAAGTAGATAAAGTTAATGGAGGGTCCCACATATATAATTAGATAAAAAAAATTAGAATAGTGATTGATGAGTAATGTAGGGTAGTGTATAGGGATGAAAATTGAAATTACAGGTTTGAAAAGTTGTTTTATGTGAAAAATAGAAATTGAAAATGGTGTTTTCAATTGGAAATTTTATAAACAAACAAGATTCAATTTCTATGAATAATTGAAAATTGGAAATAGGCCTTTGGAAACATAAACAAACAAGGCCTACTTCCATTGAGCCACATTTGTTAAGCCATCCAAAAGTACATTAAAGTGGAGCCATATTATGCACCATTAAAAAAAAAAGTGTTATCGTAGGACAAGGACAGTGGGGCTCTCAGAGATGGAGTTCATCATTTTTTCTTTAAAATGCAAAAGGTGGCATGATGGGATACTTTTGGACATTAAATTTTAGAGTTGGGACTACGTGTGGCACGATGAATTATGTCATCATACCAGTGCCATCGTGCCTTCTATTATCTAGCACCATGACATGATTTGGCCAAAGACTCTCCATTATGTCATGTTGCACGATGGGAACTCGTGATTGTGTTATAATGTATGATTATGCCAAGTGTCGCACTGTTATTATTCAATGGTATTTTCAACTTGAAAATTGGAGAAATAATACACTTTAAATTGTAAGCTAAGAAAATACTTTCATCATTTGGGAATATGATTTCTTTATTATCCACATATGCAAAGATTTGGGTGTTCGAAAAAATTTATGGTTTGTACAAAAATATTTTAGCTTTGTTCAAGAATAAGAAGAATATAGGTGTATTTAGAACTTATTCTTTAAGTAAGGGTAATATAATCTTTTAAGTGCATGCCATTTTTGCAATTATATGAAAGTGGGTGTATCGCAACACCCTTAATTTTATTGCTTTTTTATTTGTGATGAACGTTAAATAATAACCAATTATTTTTTGGTTTGTAATATTATTTTACTTTATTAATATTATTGATAGTATAAATTTTTAGTATTATTTTATGTTAGAAATAAAATAACAAAATTGTACTAAGATGCATTTTAAGTGCGGAGTTCGGATCAACGAGCATAAGTTTCAATTAGACATGATTTTGGATGATTCTTGAAGGTATGGATTCACAATCCTTTCTTTTACAAATTTTCTGAGATATTGAAAACTAAATCAAAGTTTGGAATAATATTTTTTCTTGGATCAAAAGTGTATCACAATTTGAAGTTTGAAGAGACTCATTTACTTTCCAAACTTGAGTAAGCTCCGTATTTTGGGCATAACTCGAAGACCCCAAGTCTATTTGAGTGAAATTTTAACGAGTATCCAAAACACATTGAGTGAAGAAACCAAAGTCAAATTCGGTCGGCAAGTATTTTTAAAATCCAACAAAGGCTGCTGATCGTAATCCGCAGCCAACCACTCTCTCACTAATTCTACATTGCTTGGAATTCATTCAAATTAGTTGAAGAATGCAGCCAAGACATGCAAGAATGAATTTATTAAAGAAAAACATGATGATTCAAAAAAAATCCTTGGCAAAAAGACTAGCCAAAGAAGGTGGTGGAGTTGGTTTGGAATTTTCAAGATTTTCTCAATTGTCTTAAAAATAAAGAATAAAATAATTTCAAAAGGAATTTTGTGTTACTTATAAATAGAGGTCATAAACATTTGCCTAAGAACAAGTTTGTATATAGAAAGTTAGAGTTTTATGATCAAAAGAAAGTTTCATTGTTGTTTTATAGTAAGTTTTCTAGTATTTTATAAAATGCATGTTTTCTATAGTTTTCATTCAATCTTTTGTTTTCTCTACTTTCTTCAAGTCTTTCTAAGTAGGGTGAAACTCTTGGTGGAGGAACAGGAATGATTGTAGATTTACATTATATTTTAGTGTTTTGATCATCAATTTATAATTTAGATTATAACCTTCTTGTTTATTAGTGTTTCTTGATTTATGCATTCTATTGGCACAACAAATACTTGGTTCCATTTAGTTAAATGTCTGGTTTTATTTTCAATTGACTACTAATTTGGATACCTTAATTTGTTGTAGATAAGAGAATACATGAATACTTGAGTCCATAAACAAGTATTGGCGTTATAAGATAAATTATAATTTGTAATACAACATGTTCACCTTATTGCACGATTTATATTTATAATATTTTCCTATTGGAACTTTCAATGTGTATGGATTCCAATAGTGACAATTTAAGAGATAAGAAAATGTAATCATTGTTTTATCCAAAATCAACAGTGAATTCTTATCCTCAACAATTTTATTATTCAAAATTTATTGTAACACAAAAAAGTATTTTTTACTAGTTTAAAATACATTTATTTCTTTCTCAAAGAAAACATTCTTTGTAAACTTACATCACTTTTCCAATGGATCGACCTCAAACTTACGAGAAATTTATTACTTAAGACAGTCTGCACTTGAGTTTGCAACCTTAAAGTTGTAGCAATTTGAGTGCTTTATATTATTCTCCTTGTAAATGGTCCATGTATTGGACCCAAACAAACTGGAACCAACCATGGTAACTTGGTTTGGACTTTGGACTCGTGAATGAGCTAATGGATATGTTGGTGATAGTGATGGGTTCTTGGTTATTTCCGGGGGCTCCACCGATCTCATTCTTGGACATTACACTAAATAGTTAATGGGCCTTATCTCGATTTAATGTTCTGGGTAGTCCATATAAAGAACAAATGGGCCTGAATTGTATATTTTTTTGATATGATCTATAAGTCCATCTATCTTAAATACTTTAGAAGGTTAGATTTATTTTTCTAGCTTTTAAATTTGAAATACATGGGAGCATAAAATATCAAGGTCCATTTAGATGTGGAGGATTTTATTGGATTTAGATATAATGATTTTATATATACTGAAATAAACCTAATGAATCTTGTAGTGATTCTCATTGTTATTTTATGATTTTTTATTAAGAACAAGAATAAAAAGCAAAAATGATAAAAGAAAACAACAAATAGAGTTGTTCAAACTTCAAACTTCAAAATACAGAACGTGTTTGACGGCTTGCAGCTTTAGTAGGCATTAATTAGTAATAATTTGGGCCTCGTTTGCTAAGTTTAAGGCCTCTAACTAAAAAATGGAAGTGCGACTTACACAATATAAAAAATTAAGGTTGGACATTAATTGAAGTCACCTATAGCTTTGTTGGATTATTGTAGCTTCAACCAGTTTTGGTCCACTCCCTACACTAGAACAATAAGAAAAAAACAAATAAATTGTATTCTATCACTGATATATTAACTAATGATTTTTTTCTTAGTGATTAACTATGTTTATTAATTGGGCATCGACTCAAACTCACCCGGTGAGCAGAACTAAAACATAAATACATATATATATATATATATATATATATATATATATATAGGAGAGGAGTTATATGAGACCACCTCATAGGGTAAGTCCATAGGGACCAATCCTAGCCACATATCTAGATTTTCTAATGGCTGTGATTTTAGAGCTAAAATTACAAATTAAATGCTGGAAAATAGAGGGAGGGGTAAATTAGTAATCCTACAAAATTACCCAATATTCATGGGATTTTGTTCACATTATGATCACACAATCTCTCCAAATCTCACATCAAATTCAACGTGAACAATCCCATTCTCCACCTTCTTCGAACAAATCTCAGTCACCTTCTTCTTCGAACAAATCTCAGTCACCTTCTTCGTCAAACAAATCTCAGTCACCTTTGCTTGTATAGAACACAGGCAATCCTTCCAAATCTCATAGCAAATCGACGTGAACAATCATCCATCTTCTTCTTCAACGCGCGACTGTGAGAAATCATTCATCTTTCTTCTTCAATGCACTAATGTGTGAAAAAAGTTGCAGACAATTCGCCATAGTTGCTAGAGCTTGACTTCAGTTCGAAGTTTGCTTATGAAGATTGAATTTGTTGCTTCTGTAGATGTGTCATGGTGCTTTTATATACCATTAACTACATAAGCAAGTCATAAGCAACAAACTCATACTACATAAGCAACAATCCTATACTACATAAGCAACAAATATACACTACGTATGTACCACAAATACATTAACTACATAAGCAAGTCATAGCAACAAACCCATACTACATAAGCAACAAGCCTATACTACATAAGCAACGAATATACACTATGCATGCACCACGGATACATTAACTACATAAGCAAGTCATAAGCAATAAACTCATACTACAAAAGCAATAAGTCTATATTACATAAGCAACAAATATACACTACGTATGCACCACGAATACATTAACTACATAAGCAAGTCATATGCAACAAACTCATACTACATAAGCGATAAGCCTATACTACATAAGCAAAGAATATACACTACACATGCATCACAGATACATTAACTACACAAGCAAGTCATAAACAACAACCCTATACTAAATAAGCAACAGAGAAATTTTTTTGAAACTGAAACGCTGGAGAGAGAGTGTGCATGAAGAGTGGGTGAAATCGCGTGAAAAAAGGGAATAAAATCTCAATAACTGATTCTATAATGCAAAATGACCACCCTACCCTTCTTAGTTGCTGAAACAAAAAAAATAAACATAAAAATCCCCTAAAAATCTAGACCACCCAAAATTATTAATCTACGGTTAGAATGTGTCCTCATGGACTCACCCCAAGTAGGAGAACCTATTTGATCTATATCCTATATATATATATACATATATATATATATATATATATAGGGGGAGGATCAAGTGAGACCATGTCTCTAGGTGTGACATAATGGACTAATCTCAACCATCCTCCACTATTAATCAATGGGTATGATTTAAGGGATAAAAAATATATTAAAACATTAATTTAATCAACATAAGGGTGGTAGGGTAAAATAACATAACAAGGTAGGAATCAAATCTCTTTCTCTCTCATGTATCTCTCATCTCACGTGTTTCTCTCCCTCCCTCTCCCTCACGCCTCTCTCTCTCTCTCTCTCTCTCTCTCTCTCTCTCACACACACACAATTCCACCATTAACGCAAATTTGAAGAACTCGAACTGTGAGAAATAAAACAGTGAAGAAGATGCGCCTATGTTCGAATTATGATGCATGATGAATCATCAATCGTGGAAAAAACTCTACACAACAACATCAATGGTGTAGACATCGACGGAGTCACGGAGAACTCAAAAATATCCATTAACATCAACTCTTAAAAAACTGTAATTTTCACGAATAAGACGATGCATAGATACTTATGAAATGATGTATAAAAACTTATTAAACGATGCATAGATAGTTATGAAACAATGCATATATCTGTAGGATATTACATATTTAAAAATATGCAACAAAAATAAACTAAATATGCATTATCTGAAAACTATTTATGCAGCGTAAAAAATTAATATGTAGTGCAATATACCCAACTATGCAAGACGTCATAAACTATGCAACTAAATCAACTAACTATGCATTATCTAGAAACTATCTATGCAGTGTGAAATAACTAAATATGCAGCACATTATGTAACATCCCATTTTTATAATTTCCAAAAGCAACATCTCATTTTCATAACTAAATTATACATTACATTGAACCTATTTATGCAGTGTAGAATAACGAAATATGCAGTACGTTATATTCAATTATGTCTTGTTTTCGTAAAATAGTGCCAACAAAACAACTAAATATGCATTATTTAATGTCTTATTATGCAAAAAAGAACCCTAACTATCTTGAAAATAAAAATATTTGGAAAAAAATCTTTCCTTAAATTCCGCCACCAAATCCGGCAGTTTCAATCTCAGCCCATAAAACCCGCTGAGACCACTAATTTGAATTACAAAATTACCACCTTACCCTTAAATTGGTGGAAATCAGGGAAATTAAAAAAAAATCTGAATTAATCACATCCCTTCATTTTTTAAGATCAATGGGTAAGATAAGTCCACACTGTCTCACCTAGGGAGGTGGTCTCATTTGAACTAAATCATATATATATATATATATACACATATATATATATATATTAGGATCAAATGTATGTGGCTTACAGGTGTGGCGATGTGGATTAATCCGATTCATCCACACCTTTTATTCAATGGTCCGATTGCTATTAAAAATAACTGATTTATCAATTAATTAATAGGTGGAAAGAGCATAATAGTAACTAGCAAAATGTCATAAATAACACCCCTACAATCAAGGGATTGATTAATATCATGTTTCCATAACTGAATTGTGCATATTTTTAATAGTTGAACTATACACTATTTAATAACTGATTGTACACCATTTTATATCTAACAGTGCATCATCGTATAACTAATAGTACATCATTCAATCCCAACAATTTTTATGGGATTTGATTTTACGATTGTTCCTGCTTTTCATTCAATTGTGGTTTACTCACAATGATGTACAATTAGTTATACAATGATACACTATTAGATATAAAATGGTGCACAATCAGTTATTAAATAATGCACAGTTCAACTATTAAAATGGTTCAGTTATGGAAACGTGATCTTTATCACATCCATGATTATAGGGCGTCATTATGGGAAGGTGGTTACACCATTTTGTCTTTGAGAAGGTCTCTTGTAGGACCATCTTACGGACGGATCCTACAATCCAGATCCGGATCCATACCCACCAGTAAATTAAAAAATAAAGGAACCAGCGCCCTAAAAGGGCTAGCAGAGATTCAAACCTAAGTGCATAACAAGACAAAGCACTATTCTACCACTAAACCACTAGTGCTTGTTGTGCAATTTCAGTATAACCATGAATATAACTCATTCCTTTAAAAAAAATGAATATAACTCATTCATAAATTATTACAAATTCCCAAAGCTCGTCATATTTATTTTCCTTCTTCACTGTACTAAGAAATATGATATTTTATCTCAATAAACTGATATTTTATCTCATAAAAGTGTTACTTTAACTCTTGTCAAATATATTTTTTCTTCTTAGATGTACTGAATTCCTAATATGTGACTGTAAACATGATACTTTATCTCAAAAAACGGATATTTTTACTTATAAAAGTGTTACTTTAACTATATCATATTTATTTTATATTTTTCCTTCTTTCCTTCATTCCTAATTTGTGACTATATTAAAAAACATGATACTTTATCTCAAAAAATAGATACTTTAGCGTATAAAAGTGTTACTTTAACTCGGTGTATATATATATATATTATTCTAATATATTCATAATTTGTGACAATATTAAAAAATATATTACTTTATCTCAAAAAATAAATATTTTTACTTATAAAAATATTACTTTAACTCTATCATATTTATTATTCATCTTTCTTTTATTGAATTCATAATATGTGACTATATTAAAAAACGTGATACTTTATTTAAAAAAAAATACTTTTAATCTTAAAACATGATATTTTGTCTCAAAAAATACATATATTTACTCATAAAGGGTTACTTTAACTCTAATATATTTCCTTCACTATAAGGTAATCATAATCTGTGGCTATATTAAAAAAATATGATATTTTATCTAAAAAAATCGATATTTTTTCTCATAAAACTGTTATTTTAACTGAGGAATAAAAACAAGAAAAAAAAAGGGAGTAGGTGGCTTTGACATGAGACTGGTCAATCGGATCCGCGGTCAATAGGATTCGTCTTCTGATTTAGACAGTAAGAGGGTCCTATATGAGTTTTTGCCTTTGTCTTTATAGGGTTTTAGATGATGTACAATTAGTTATACAATTATGCCTTTATTAGATATAAAATGGTCTTGTGATAAGTTATTAAATGGGAAGATGGTTACACCATTTTGTCTTTATAGTTCCTTTAGATGATGTATAATTAGTTATACAATGATACACTGTTAGATATAAAATGGTGTACAGTCAAGTTATTAAATGATGTACCGTTCAACAATTAAAAGTGTGCACAATTTCAGTTATGGAAATATGATATTAATCAATCCCTTGTTGTAAGGGCGTAATTTATGGCATTTTGCTAGTTACTATTATGCCGCCCAGTCGAGTTCTCGTTTGACCATGAAGTCAGGTGAGCCACCTATTGATTAATTGATAAATCAATCATTTTTAATAGCAATCTAAACCATTGAATAAAAGGTGTTGATAGATGGGATCAATCCACACTGCCACATGGTAAAAGGCTGCCACACGAGATCCCATCCTTATATATATATATATATATATATATATATATAGGGATTGGATCAAATGTGACTACATTTCTAGTGTAAGACAGTGTGGGCTAATCATGTCCATTTATTTAATTTTTTCAAATGCTGAGATTTAATTAATTTTTAAGCCCTTTTTAATTCGAATAAGGGTAGATTAGTCATTTGTCATTTAATTGATTCCTTAATTCACGGTCCTCACATATTTTTATTTGACAATTTTAATTTGCATACATATATGTTAAATATACAGTATAATAATAAACGTGATTCTATCTCTATAATTGATTCCTTAATTTACGGTCCCCACATATTTTTGTTTGATAATTTTAATATGCATTACATATATGTTAACACAAAACTCTGTCGACCGCCTAACGGATCTTTTTAAAGTTAGATGGATCCAACCCGACCCGGTTTTTTTGTAATTTCATGCACGGTGGCATGTTTGTAATATTCTCGGGGCAAAGACATCCGAAAAGTATTAGTAGTTCCTCAAACGTATTAGTAGTTCCCTGGAGAGTATTTTAGTAGTTCTCCTGAATATAATTAACTTTTTCTCCCGAAAAGTATTAGTGATCCCTCAAAAAAGTATTAGTAGTAACAATGAAAAGTATTAGTAATGCTGCTTGAACAGTTTTTTCAGTAATCCTCTTGAAAATATTTATTTTTCCCATCAAGAGTACGAGTGTTCCTACTAAAACATATTAGTAGTCTTATTAAAAAGTATTATATTTTCTGATTAAATGTATTTTAGTATTCCTCTAAAAATAATAGTTGTCCTCATAAGAAGTATCAGTAGTTCCCAATAAAACTATTTGTTCTTCCCCAAAAAAGTATCAGTAATCATCCTGAAAAATATTTGGTAACACCCCTAAAAATATTAGTTTTCCCTTCGAAAAGTATTAGTTGTCCTCCTAAAATGTATTAGCAACACTTCTAAAATGCATTAGCAACGGCCATCGGATGTGGTATTGGTACTTGTGCGGGTGTTGGTGGGCTGACGGATCGGATATTTGGATCTGTCTAATAAATTATATTCGTTAGACTGTCTGACAGGAGACTAACCTATATGTTAAATATGCAGTATAATAGTGTTAAATATGCAGTAAATATATATTAAATATACAATATAATAATGAGCGTGATTCTCTCTGTCTCTCTCTCTATAACTGATTCCTTAATTCATGGTTCCCACATTTTAATGAGTGTGATATATATTATCTCTCTCTCTCTCTCCCTCCCTCCCTCCAAATGATTCATTAATTCACGGTCCCCACATGTTTTTGTTTGACAATTTTAATATTGAGTACATATATGTTAAGCATACAGTGTAATATTGTTAAATATGCAGTAGCTATATGTTTAATATGTAGTAAATCATCACATAGCACATACATGAATCATATGCAACATATTGATATAATATATACATTATAACAACTCTAACTGTGCAGTATATATATGTTAAATATATAGTGTAAAGAGGATTTTCGTTTTTTTGAAAAGAGGATCGTGATTTTCTCTCTATAACTGAATCCGTAATTCACGGTAGCAGTATGTGATTATCTCTCTCTCCATAATAGATTCCATATTGAACGATCCCCACATATTTTGATAGACAATTTTACCCTTATTGCCGATTTAATTAATTGGTTAATCCTATATTAATCCTAGCCTTTGATGTATATAGGAGATGGTTGAGACCAGTCCACACTGTCTCACCATAAAATGTGGTCTCATTAGTTCCTCCCCCATATATTTATGAGGCCAAAAAAAAAAAACAAATAGTGTTTCTCAATGCAAATTTCTGAAGTAAAATAGGTTCAAGTTCTGTAAAGTATAAAAGATAGATTGGTATGATAGAATGGAATAATATTAAAATGGAATGACTTCGGGAATTGAATAATTACGGGAAGGGAATGAAGTGAGCATACATATTCCAATGATTGGTATGCAAAAGGAAGCGAAATGAGTGAAATCGCTATTTTTTTAATTTGATTTTAATACTAATATCGGTAATTAAAGATAAGAAATGCATTAATATAAAAAATAGTTGTGAGTTCCAAATTTTATATTTTTAATATATTGTGGAAAACAGATCTTATATTATGTCTGGATTAAACAATATATGTATGTTTACATATATATATATATCATATATAATATCAATAAATGATTCTTGGAGTAAGTCTCTGATTCTATTAGGTTTTGATAGAACCTGAATACGATTTATTAAAATATTTTACATAATTTTCATATATTATGTATGTGTTATGTGTTATATATATAATACCCATTACATATTTACAAAAATATAAGGATTTTATTCTTATAATGATAATATAAATCTAATAAATGGGTTATGCTAATATATATAAGTAGTAAATATGTTCAAAAAAATTAGTTTATAAATAGTTAGTATATAAATAATTAAATATATTTATTAATAACATTTTTTTTAAAATATTGATTAAATGAGCTTCGAGTTTTATCAAATATTTTAGTTATTTTTATGAGGATAATATCATAAAAAAATGTATAGATTTATTCTTCGGTCACTGGAATAACTAAACCCATGGGACCCAAAGGAATGATTATTCCACACTTTTGGGAATGAATATTCCCATTTCTAAATTATACTGATTATTTCAATGGGAATGAGCTTGAAAATGCCCATTCCATTCCAACTTCATTCTCGCATACCAATCGTGCGTAAAGTATTCAATATGTTCTAATTTAAATAAAATTTTAATGTGAACTTTATTTGTATAAATATATTCGGACTCCTTAAATAATTATTTAAGGAGTCCAAATAGATTTGTATTTATTTTACTTTTAACAAATGTTTAATGTATTTCAAACACCAGGCTAAAAATTAAAAGATAATTTGGCAATCCCACCATTTTCTTGTATGTCTCAGTTGCAGTAACATCACATATTCCCCTCGCAGTTAGATTAATCATCTCATGGGACTATGATTTCACACGAAATTTGAACTCGCAGAAGAATCAGTCATATCTTTTTTAATTATTATTTTACTACGGAATAGATATGTTGATTTATTTGAAAATACAGGCAAAACATAGTTAAATTATAATTACCGTAAGAACAAAAACCGCAAGAGTGATTAGACAAAAATTATACCATAATTAGTTATTCTAGACAAAGTAATTTAATGACGCTTTGGTCTACTGGGTGAATTGTGCGCACGAAGAGTCATAAGTATTCATTCAAAAGGTATTGTTCACTTAATAATAGACATTCCTATGGATCACATTATTTTACCATGTTCAATTAATTATGGATTAAAGCAAAATTTAAAACATGACTATGATTCGGATATAGCATGTTGGCCAAAGAGCGCGTTATTGAACGAGTAGACTAAGTTCATATCTCATCCCTTGCCTCTTCAAGGATATCCCAACGACACTTTTCCATCTCAATAAAAATAAAACTTTATTAATGAATTCTTTGAAGCATTTATTTATTGCAAACATATTCAAGCATGAGCTAGTGATATGTCTCTTATTAAAGGGTTATTTTTCTTACAAACAATTTCGTTTTTGGGGTAAAAACACGAGCCATTGAATTTTTAAGCGTAGGCGCCCTTGGAGTTGGCGCCTGCCAGGAGGGCGCCACTACCAAGGGCGCTCTTCTCGCACTGTAAATTTCTTTTTAAAATCGTGGCGGTGCTTGGTCAAAATAGCGCTGCTTGTTTCGACATCTCAGACCGGGGCACCATTAGGAAGGCCGCCTACCCCTCTATAAATGGCGCCCCCTACTTTCGTCATTTCACGTTCAGACTTCCTCATTTCACCTTCAGCAACCAGCTTCTTCTTCTTCCTTGGTGTGTAGAGTGGCCTGTGGTGGTGAGTGTAGAGTGCCTGTGGTGGTGAGTGGTGGTGACTGGCGGCGCGTGGTGGCGTTGACTGGCGGTGCATGGTGGTGGTGACTATTGGCGCGTGGTGGACAACAGCGGCACGGAGGCGCGTTGCGGTTGAGTCGAGACACATTTCCAAAAATTTCAAGTAATTTGCAAACATTATGTGCAATTTTTCATTTTTCTAGTTTATTTAGTTAATTATTTATTTTATTGTGAATGATTGTTGTTGGTAGAATTATTTTGTTAATTGTTATTTTTAGGTATTTTTATAAATTGTTAGTAAAATTTGTAGAATAATAAATTGTTTATTGGTAATTTGTAGGTATTTTTAAAATGTTAGTACAATAATATAGTAAAAATATAATAATGTTAGTTTACTTTTAGGGATTTTTATAAATTGTGATTAAAAATTATTGAATAATATAATAGGCATTTTTAAAAAAAGTTAGTGAAATAATAGAATAAAATAATTATAATTGCTTGTAATAAATAATGTGTAGCCCTTTTTAAATTAATTAATATGTCTGTTTTTTTTTAATTGATTACTGTTTAGGCATTTTCTAAATAATAATTTTGTATAATTTTTGAAGATATATCAGACAAAATTGGAGTATTTGTGCATTTTGGAGGACAAGTTGTTGGAGCAACACATATTGACCGTAGTATCGACCTATCAAACTTAATAGGACTTTTGTAGGAAATTACGGATTTGGATCAAAACCGCCACAAGTAGACAGTTTCTGCTAAATATTACGAGAATGATAATTCACGATTGGTTCCAATTAAAAGAGATCGGGAACTTAGATTTTTTTTGGATCCGATAACTGGTTTAAAATCTGTAGATCAATTTGTTGAATCAGAAATTTTGAACCAAACTGTACCACCACCAATTCCACCGAAAATGAGTTTTACCAATATGCATCTTACATTATTGGTGACTTTGGATTACCTTCGGTTACTCAAGGAATGACAAATATGGGTTTGGGTAGTACATGTAGACCTAGTCCGAGCAATTTGGATGAATTGATTCTGCATGTTGAGAAGCGACCTATAGTTATGAGTGATTGTTGTCTTGTCGATAAAACGGGACCCTCAGAACCTAGTGATAATAGCGAGCATGGTGATGATAGTGATGATCATATTGAGAATAATGTTGTACATGAACATGAAGAGGATCATCCTGCCCAACGACATGTTCCTTTGGTAGTTCCTCCTCATCCTAATTTGTCAAGATCATCTTTTTTTGAGTCTGGATTCGAAGAACATGATGGCGATTCTGATGATGTCCCGTTAAAACATATGTATTATGACTCTGACAAAGGTGAGTTAAAAAAAGGTATGGTTTTCGTTGATAAAAAACATGTGCAATCCGCAGTTAAGGATTTTTCGGTGCGTCATGGCAGACGTGAGTATAGGGTTGTGGAGTCTACGCCGACATTGTGGAAAATTATTTGTAAGCATAATCAATTAGGATCTATTGAATCGGGCTTATCAACACAACAATGCAATTGGTGGTTGCGATCTAGTTTTGTGAAAAGACATTTGATTGGCCAAGTTGGGACCGCCCCATAGTTGTGTTATGAACACCGTCTCCAAGGATCATAGAAACTTGTGTAAAAATATTATCGCTAAGGATCTTATGGGGATTGTGCAGTGTGATCCGGCGTATGATATCAAGTATGTTCAGCAAAATATGAAGGACAAATATGGATATGAGATATCATACAATAAAGCTTGGCATAGCTTGAAACGGGCAAGGGAAAATGTGCATGGGACTTGGGAGAGCTCTTGTCAATACTTTCCTAAATATATGGGGGCGCTACAGAAATACAATCCAGGAACAGTTGTGGAGTGGTTCCCTAAAGAAATAGACGAACGTGGTGTGTATACAGTGGGGTACATTTTCTGGGCGTTTAGGCCGTGCATCGAAGGCTTTAGACATTGCCACAAGGTCATTAGTGTGGACGAAACACACTTGTATACTAAATACAAGCATAAGATGTTAATTGTTGTGACTCTCGATGCAAACCAACACATGCTACCTCTAGCATATGCTATTGTAGAAGAGGAAACTTTTAGGTCATGGTATTGGTTTCTTCACATGGTGGCTAAATATGTGGTTTGTGGCGCCAAGAGAATGTGTCTTATTTCAGATCGCCATTCGGGTATAATAAAAGCGGTTGAACGTGTTCCCGAGTTTCAAGCACCTATAGGAGTACACACGTTTTGTCTGAGACATGTGACATCTAATTTTAATAATCATTTTAAGAATATCAGACTCAAGGACTTGTGTTGGCAAGCTGGTTCAGAGTTGAGTGTTCGTGCGTTTGAGAAAATAATGGAGCAGATTAAATCATTTAACCCAGATGCTTATGAGTATTTGGCGGTGATTGATCCAAGTCTGTGGACACTCTGCTACAATGAAGGGAAACGGTGTGGAATTATGACTACAAACATGTCTGAATGCATCAATAGAGTACTTAGGGGTGCCCGACGCCTTTCAATCACAGCCATTGTGCGGATCACCTTTGCAAGGTCGGCTAAGTGTTGTTTAGATCGCATGGCGAATGCATCGCTGACTCAACAACGAAACCAAATTTGGCCAGATGATGTACACCATAGGTTTGATAAAATGCAGTGCCTCGAATTACAACATATGGTGCAGATGTATGATTATACTGAAAATGTTGCAAGTGTCATCACACAAGTACCGGGTTCTCAATGTTCACGTACCTTCAAAGTGAAGTTATCTACCCAAGAATGTTCATTTGGTCAGTGGAAGAATGATGGAATTCCATGGTCTTATGCAATGCAAGCTTGTCGCCATTTTAGGGTTGACCCAAGTGTTTTTATGAAGCAATATTATACCACTAGCGCATACTTGAGGACATATTCTGCAGGACATTTTGTACCATTGCCCGACGATGATGAGTGGGATGAGCCACCTTTTCAGATGCAACATAATATTGAGCGTCATACTGTCAGACGATGTGGACGAGATACTACATCAAGAATTCGTAATGAAATGGATCGTCCACAAACCCGTGCGAGACAACAATATCATGTAAGTGAAGGGGCTGAAACTTCACAACGTGGATCGTCATCCCGTCAGATTTAGTTTGTTATGTTGTATCCTAGAATATCTTATTGTAATGTAAGGTTTAGCTTGTTCGGTTGTATGTCTGAATTGATCAATGTAACCTGGACGTTTGTTATAATGTATGAAATTGATCACTACTTTCATTATATTACTATCTGTCGTATTAACAATTGCATTTTCCTCGTATTTACATGCACTGTTATATGTCTTATTCATTATCCATTCCGTATGTCATTTGTAATCGATTATTTATATTTTCGTTCACAGGATGGGTGTTGATGCCATCAGACATGTTTATGGACCACAGGATCCTGATATTTTGACCGCATAGGAGACACATCGGTCTGAGACTATATATAGAGGAGCAGTTGATAAAGTACTTTCTACTAAAAAGGGATGTGGTCTGTTTTGCAGTTTTAAGCCGGGCGCAGATGATCACCTGCATCCCCGTGTTTTGGACATTTTGTATGATATGGGATTTTATGTTGTTGCACGCTGTGGCCAGATGAAGATTGATAGGATGTCGTATGATTGCGGACTCCTCCAGCAACAGTGTGTCATTATTATATCTACAGCAGTTAGAGAATGTTCGAGCAGCGGGGCACTTTAGTTGGGGCATCGCTGTTTTGGCATTTCTATATCGTGAGCTTTGCAAGGCTGTTGCTGATGCGGATAAAGAGTACATGGTGTTAGATAAATGTTTTTATCATGATTTTGATGATTATGTTCGATTTTGTTCAAATGAGTTTTTAAACCAAAACAATGTCCCTAAATGTTGTCTAAATACTTCCGATCAACTTAAAATGTTTTTACTATTTTTCGGAGTATTTCTTGGAGTTTATTTTCAATAAAAGATTGGACAACACATTTGTTTCGAGCTCGACCAGGTCACCCTATAGGCAACCCGCACTGAGTTGAGTGAGAAACGAAAAATGGGGCGTAAGAAAAATAGGGGGGGGCCTGGTCGACCAGTGTGGCGATCGGTGCGGTCGACCGGTCGACCGTGGCGGCGACTGTGCACTGGAGTTGGATTTTCGTTTGAGACTTCTCTGTTTCGTAAATTCTTCAAGGGCAACCGCACAGACTAAGAAGCACCTGGCCGCACCCCCTTCGACCGTCCCCTTGTGCAAAAATTCACAGAATTCAATTTCAATCTTATCTCTCAATGTGACGGTCGAACTCCTTGTTTATCAAAGAAACTATCCGCTATGCGTTTTTCGGACAACGTTTCCTATTTTGTGGGATTGATTTCTAACAGCTATATTGATCATTTTAAATGGTTTCTTTTGCAAAATCACTCCCCAAGGAGGAGCCAATGTCTGAAATGAAAGCCAAGTCCTCTCCTATAAATAGAGGCTTCATTCAAGCAACAAGACACAACACTCCACACAAGCAAAGAGCAATTGAGCAAACACTTTCATATATCTTGTTGTATTAGCCTAAGCACTTTCACTTGCACATATTTGAGGTCTAGGCTTTCAATTCTTGATTACACTTGCACTCATATTGTATCAATCATTATTGAGTTGTAATCTTGATTTTTGGGTTATCATTCAACACAAGATATCCTTGTGAGTGTTCTTGTGGTAAGAACACACTTGGGTGATCTAGGTGTTAGGTGTGAGAAGATTGTGGTAATCTTCTTGTTGAGGTGTTGAAGAATTTGGTATTCTTCAAGGTTGAAGATTGTGGTAATCTTCACAAGGTGCCGTTGGAGATTGTGGTAATCTTCAAGTGAGATTGTGGTAATCTCAAAGGTGGTGTTGAAGAAGAGTGTGGTGCTCTTCAAGGTGTTGTTGTAAGTTGGTGTTGTATTAATTTGTGGTAAATTAATAAAATCTTTTTCTTTTTGAAATCCATCCCTGATATCTTTGGGGTGGTAGAGGATTAGGCCCTAGGTGGGTTGAACCTCTTTAAATCGACGTGTGTTGTTTACATTCCGCACCTTTATTATTGTCTTTGAGCATTCGGTTCGAAAAAGAGGGTGAAATCGAAAAGATGGAGATAATCTATTCACCCCCCGTCTAGATTATCGTAGCCGCTTGGACTTACGAACGAAGCTCAACTTTCCGGCACCTCCACCACCAAGCCACCTTGGTTTGATTCCAAAAATTTTATATTTTGGAAAGAAAGAATGGAATGCTACTTACAAGGTTGCGGGTTCGACATTTGGAACACCGTCATTAATGGAGAATCCATTCCGATGAAAGATACACCACACACCTCAAAAGGCTTCAAAAAGCTCAATGATGAAGAGAAGAAAATCATCTCTTTAAATGGTAAAGCTCTTAATATTTTACTTTGTTCACTTACCACTTTGGAATTTGATCATGTTGTAGGTATCCAATCGGCACATGAAGTATGGCAAAATTTAGAAGCCATCTATGAAGTATATGTAAATGAAAGGAGCAACTCAAAAGCATCTACTTCACAAATGGACACAATATCAAATCCAACAACATGGGATAAACCTTCTACAACCTCTCATGATGAACAAGTTGAACAATGCCTCATGGGAATCGAAGAAGAAAACGAGGTAAGTTCTAAACCATCTACTTCTTATGACCATGAATTGCAAAATGAATATAGTGATTTGCAAAATGATTATGATGAGCTACAAGATGAATTCCAAAACTTACTTGTTAAATACAAAAATTTGAAAAAGGAATTCATTATTTTGAAAAATGATAAGGATAGTTTATTTACTTCCTATGAATCACTATCATGTGCTCACACCACCACTCTTGACAAGGTTAGAAACCTTGAGAAAGAAAATAGTACTCTTGTTGAGGATATAAATTGCTTGAAAAATGATTTATCTAAATCCAACTTGAGTACCGATAGAATGATCAATATTGTTGATTGTTGTAATAATTCGAAACTAGAACTTGATCATAAGCCTAAGGGTGTCAATCACATGAAAAAGAATCAAGTCTCTAAGCACGTCGGTCATTATGCTCCTCGAATTATTACATGCTTTTATTGCGATAAAAAGGGTCATACGGTAAATACTTGTCGGGCTAGAAATAGCTCTAATTATTGTTGGAGACCTAAAAGTCTCAAGACTAATCCCAAAGGACCCAAACACATGAGGGTACCACAAAACAATGTCATATTAGGTACCCGGCGAAATAATGATCGAAGAAAATTTATACCGCCAAGAAGACATCAAATGACCGTTTCATTTGATCAAAGAAGGAGAAACTATTTTCGACAAAGCCAATTTCCAAGAAGAGGATATAATCAAAAATGGGAAGAACACAATCCTTGGAAATGGCAAAGACATCATCAACAAGATGATTTTCAAAGAAGAAGAGACTATCAACAATGGGAAGGCAACAAACTTTGGAAATGGAGTAATCAAAGAAGTCATCATCAACAAAGTGACTTCTCAAGGGGAAGATATCATCAACAATGGGAACGACACAACCCATGGAAATGGCGTAATTGGTAACCCGTATCTCCCCATTTAAAATATGCATTTTATTTTGTTATGCATGTTTTTTTTATTTGTGTCTTTATTGCAACATGAGTTTTCAAGTATTGATTTTTTAAGGTCTTCAATATATATGTTTGTTTTTAAAATTCTTTTGAAAAAGGAGACCTTATATGATATTTTTAAAACTCTTGTGCATTTTTGTAGACTAAAGTGTATTATCATCTCTTATGGATTTTTATGGGATGAGCTTACTTGTGATATCTCTTAGCCTACACTTTTATCATTATGATTTGTGCTAGATTTGTTTTAAGAATTGTGTAGGATTTACATATTTTCACAAATGGCCATTTTGTCAAGAAAGGCATAAATTATCGAGGTACGTTTACTTGTGTTACTCTTACTCTTATAGACTCGATATATGTATTGCCAAGTGCATATGTGCTTGTTTTTCATAGTATTTCATACAAGTGCCATTAAGAGGATTTTTAGATTTTTTGAAAGGCACTATTGCACATATTTGCTTTGTCAACGTTTGTTCAAATACTTCTTTTAAATGAGGTCTCAATTATATGCTATCGGATTTTCAAATTTCAAAAGAGACCTTTTGTAGCTTTCTTAAGCTTATTTGAACTTGCATAATTTATTAGAATCTTGATGATCTTCTAAATGCATAGTATGTGTTTCTTGCTTCATGGTCTATATATATAATGTCTCTTACTACTATGCTCTTTTGCAAGATATTTTGTTATTGATGATTGAGACATGTTTTTACACTTGGGCTATTTTTATTCTTGATTATATAAGCGATGCCGTTAATGAGTTTGTTAAGTTGTGTAGATGAGAAATGAAGTACTCCAAATATTGGTTACCTCAAAATATTTGGATGTATATGTTCTATTGTGAACACCTTAGACAAATTGGATGCCCTATGATGATAGTAATGAAGTAGACAAAAAGGGTATTCCGAACAAACTCGATGACCAAGGCAACATTGGTCGAACTAAGGCGAGGTTAGTAGCTCAAAGGTATTTTCAAGAAGAAGGTAATTGATTTTGATGTAACATTTGCACTCATAGCACATTTAGTAGCTATTTGCATTTTACTTGCCCATTCTTGTTTTAAGAAAATTTCAAGCTTTACAAAATGGATGTTTAATCCAATTTTCTCAATGGTTTTATTCTAGAAGAAGTCTATGTAAAACAACCTCCGGTGTTTAAAATTTTCTCTAGGCCAAATGATGTTTATAAACTTAAAAAGGCCTTGTATGGTTTAAAACAAGCACCCCGTGCATGGTATGATAGACTTAGCTCTTTTCTTTTACAAAATGGTTTTATAAGAGGTAAAGTTGATACAACTCTCTTTGTTTTTGAAAAAGGGCAAGATTGTTTACTTGTGCAAATATATGTTGATGATATTATCTTTGGTGCTACTAATGATTCTTTGTGCAAGAAATTTTCTAAGTTAATGCAAGGAGAATTCGAGATGAGTATGATGGGGGAGCTTAACTTCTTTCTTGGACTTCAAATTAAGCAATGTCAAGAAGGTATTTATATTTCGCAATCAAAGTATACAAAAGAACTTTTGAAAAAGTTCGGCATTGAAGAAGGAAGAACCGTCTCTACTCCTATGGCAACAAATGTCAAAATTGACAAAGATGAGAAAGGCAAGTCCGTGGATGAATCAAAGTATCGAGGTATGATTGGTAGTTTACTTTATTTAACCGCTAGTAGACCGGACATTCTTCATGCCGTATGCCTATGTGCTCGTTTTCAAAGCAATCCCAAAGAATCTCACATGAGTGCCGTTAAAAGGATTTTTCGATATTTGAAAGGCACCATGAATATGGTTTATTTTATCCAAAGAATGAAAATTTTTGTCTTAAAGGTTATAGTGATTCGGATTATGCGGGAAATATTGATGATCGGAAAAGTACTTCCGGATCATGTCAATTTTTAGGCGATTGCCTAGTGTCTTGGTTTTCAAAGAAGCAAAACCGTGTTTCTCTTTCAACGGCCGAAGCCGAATATATTTCCCGCATTTTGTTGTACTCAACTTCTTTGGATGAAACAAACCTTAGCGGATTACAAATGCTCTTTTGAAAATGTACCTATCTTTTGTGATAATATATCCGCTATAAATATTGCTCAAAACCCGGTTCATCATAACCGTACTAAACATATTGAGATTCGACATCATTTTCTAAGGGATTGTGTTTCAAAACGTAAAATTGAGATATCTTTTGTACCATCTCAAGATCAATTAGCGGATATTTTTACAAAACCGCTATCTTCCGAGACTTTTTCATCAATACGAGCTCGGTTAGGCATAATGCATATTGAATGAAGCTTACGTTTGCATTTTACACGTTTTTAAAACTTAGGGGCGAAAAATCGGATTTTTGGTTGAAAATTTGGATTTTGGAAAAAAACTGACAGACAGTAGGCTGAAGGGGTTGAGGGCAACCGTCGCCCTCAACGTCGACCGGCCCCTCAACCACGACCGGCGCCTAAGCAAAATCTTGGATTAAAATGGTTCTCTTCAAAGATTCGCAAGTTTAACTTATTTTGGCCATTTTTCGTCCCCTTTGCCATATTTTCACATATATCATTCAAAATGGTTTTCATACATTTTTTTCACAACATGGACGTTATATAGCATGACCATCATCATCATGGCTCATCTTTTCCGATCAAATGGTAAGAATTTCTCTTCTTTTGCTCAATTGGGTTGAACCTCGAGTTAATGACCTTATAGTATATTTCTTGATAATTTTTGCATATGATTTTGATGAGCTTATCTAGTATGTTGAATTGTATATTGATTAAGGTGAATTGGTGATAAAATTTTTGGCTTGAATCATTTCCAAGGGTTATATTCAACCTCTTTTATTTTTCACGCACACAAGGTGTTCGATGAAATGTCGCAATAAAAATTTCAACTTATACATGATTCTCTTGCTTTCAAAAGTCTTTCATACTTATTGAGATCATGATTTGGTAAACAAAACGAGCGTATGAACTCTTCATATTACATTTCTCCCATTTTCCTTGGAGTGTTACGCTTTAATTGCTCAACGGTTAATAAACCGTCCCTTTGGCGCACTTTGATATTATTGTATGGTGTTTTCACCATTCTAACATTCTTTTTGATGATTCCAAAGGGGGAGAAACAGGATATTGGCTCGTTAGCTCAAGAAAAGCTATAAAAGCTTGCAATAAGTATTATGGACTCGAATTCCTAGTCCATGGCTTGAATTTTGGACTCGAATGAAATTGTTTATAAGTATTGTGACAGGGGGAGCTTCTTAGCTCATGATGCATCTTATATAAGCTTGTTATAGCTTGTGCTTCTTACTTATAATAATCGTTTGTTGATATGCTCATAAATAGGGGGAGCTTTGTATGAAATACCTCTAACGGATAGTTTACTTGTAAGACCGGAAAATTTTATTTGGTTTTCAAATCGTCCTCAAGACCGAAAATTTTATTTGGTTTTCAAATTGTCCTCAAGAAAATCGTTTTGGTTTGTAATCATCAAAAAGGGGGAGTTTGTTAGATAAATGTTTTTATCATGATTTTGATGATTATGTTCGATTTTGTTCAAATGAGTTTTTAAACCAAAACAATGTCCCTAAATGTTGTCTAAATACTTCCGATCAACTTAAAATGTTTTTACTATTTTTCGGAGTATTTCTTGGAGTTTATTTTCAATAAAAGATTGGACAACACATTTGTTTCGTGCTCGACCGGCCGCCCTATAGGGAAACCCGTACTGAGTTGAGCCGAGAAACAGAAAATGGGGCGTAAGAAAAATAGGGCGATGGCCGGTCGACCAGTGGGCGATCGGTGCGGTCGACCGGTCGACCGTGGGGCGACATTGCACTGGGAGTTGGATTTTCGTTTGCACTTCTCTGTTTCGTAAATTCTTCAAGGGCAACCGTCATGACTAAGGCGACCGTCGCACCCCCTTCGACCGGTCCCCTTGTGTAAAAATTCCCGAAATTCAATTTCAATCTTATCTCTCATGACCGGTCGAACCCCTTGTTTATCAAAAACTATCCGTTGCGTTTTTCGCATAACGTTTCCCTATTTTGTGGGATTGATTTCTAACAGCTATATTGATCATTTTAAATGGTTTCTTTTGCAGAAATCACTCCCCAAGGAGGAGCCAATGTCCTGAAATGAAAGCCAAGTCCTCTCCTATAAATAGAGGCTTCATTCAAGCAACAAGACACAACACTCCACACAAGCAAAGAGCAATTGAGCAAACACTTTCATATATCTTGTTGTATTAGCCTAAGCACTTTCACTTGCACATATTTGAGGTCTAGGCTTTCAATTCTTGATTACACTTGCACTCATATTGTATCAATCATTATTGAGTTGTAATCTTGATTTTTGGTTATCATTCAACACAAGATATCCTTGTGAGTGTTCTTGTGGTAAGAACACACTTGGGTGATCTAGGTGTTAGGTGTGAGAAGATTGTGGTAATCTTCTTGTTGAGGTGTTGAAGAATTTGGTATTCTTCAAGGTTGAAGATTGTGGTAATCTTCACAAGGTGCCGTTGGAGATTGTGGTAATCTTCAAGTGAGATTGTGGTAATCTCAAAGGTGGTGTTGAAGAAGAGTGTGGTGCTCTTCAAGGTGTTGTTGTAAGTTGGTGTTGTATTAATTTGTGGTAAATTAATAAAATCTTTTTTCTTTTTGAAATCCATCCCGGATATACTGGGGTGGTAGAGGATTAGGCCCTAGGTGGGTTGAACCTCTTTAAATTGACGTGTGTTGTTTACATTCCGCACCTTTATTATTGTCTTTGAGCATTCGGTTCGAAAAAGAGGGCGAAATCGAAAAGATGGAGATAATCTATTCACCCCCCCTCTAGATTATCGTAGCCGCTTGGACTTACACATGGGTGGGACATTGAGTATTCTACATGTATCTATTTATTATTATGCAGTTAATGTTATACATAGCATAATTTTTGTTGGTAATATATATATTTTTTTTATGTAGATTTGGGCGTGGTCTCGAATGAGGACTATAGTGCCACATAATATAAGTTCTATGATTATAACTGGTACACTTCTAGGGGTTGATGGTAGGGTGTTGTTGTTACCACCATACGGAGCCAGATGGGTACAACATCACAGCTATGGTCTTCGAGACATTCAGTAAGGATATACAGAGAGATTTTTGATCGGTTGTTGCCTGATCAGGTATTACACATTTATATTACTCATTAATATACTTAATACGCACATCACATTTTAATACATGGTTATTTCTTGGCAGTTTATATGGCAGCCATATGATTTGGAGGACCTAGATATTGCAGATCTTGGACCTCGATGTATGACTATGCATTGGCTATCGCGTTGTCCACTGATCAATTACGCGATTGTGGAGATATACCATCCAGGTCGATTTCTCAGACAATTTGGTGGTAGACAAGGTAATCCTCAGCATATACACCATAGTCATAAGGATCTGCATGAGTATGATCCTAGAGGTCGAGACTGTTTTGATTGGAGATATACACATCGAGACTGGATCCATTTTTGGGATCAAAGACATTCACATATCATCAATGTTGAGCCGATTGTTGGAGATTCTGATACGGTTGATGGGTATATGGATTGGTATGGTAGGATTACTAGGCGATTGATTACGCCTGGTCAGTTGGATCAACTGTCTGGGATCCAGCCATCTGACACATCAGCACGTGATGCCATGGTATAATTAAATACTGTTTTAGTGATAATATTTTTATAGTTAATGAATAAAAAAATAATATTTTATGTTATTTGTATTTTACGATTTACGTGGATGGAACAACTTAGGCTTTCTTCAAATTTCATATGTCATTCGAGGATCATGCGTCGCTTGCACGTTTACAACACATGTTGCTAGAGATGTTAGTGATAATATTAAGCGTATTACACGCAAAGAAAACCTGGCGGAGAGCCACAAGAGCACCTACAGGGCGTGGGAGACGTGGCGAGGACGGCGACACCATCCACAACCATCTACACTGGACCTTCCACGACCCATGATGTTCCTTCATCGGCACCTAATGTTGACATAGCCGACCTTCCAGGACTTATGATGTTCCTTCATTGGACCTTCTATTGACATATTTGGACCTTCTACTTATACGCCTCGGATGAACAATGGTATGAAATTTATTAAATGTTTAAAAATGGTATTAATAGCAAAAGTTATTTTAATTGATTATTTTCCATTTTATATGAAAGGTCCGTCTACATCCACTCTGGGTTATTTTGCCCCTCAGTGGACATCATTTTCATCACTATTAGAGACTGATTATAATGCTATGAGAGCTCTACATGGCGCCCATGATCCGTCCACGTCCGAGCGTCCACATTTTAACATATCGCCCGTCTCATTTCCGCCTACACTCAGTGCATATCGTGATTTGACCGGAGAGTCTACATCATCAGCTGCAGATGATCAAGATGATAAGGACGTGCCACAACATTCTGCACATGACGACCAGTGATAGGTGTGAGTTTTGCATGTATTTTGGAGCATATTTATGGCATATAATGGTGGGTAAACATGCATATACTCGTGTAAAATGTTACGTATTCACTCCTTGTGGAAAATACATTACACTTTGCTTGTTTTATAGGAATTTCATGATATTTGAAGCAAATTGAACACAAATACGAACCTTGCAAAGTGGAAACATTGAGAATGGAGTGAGTATACGAAAAGTGAAGCTTGAAGGAGCGAAAGATGAGCGTATAAGAAGAATACAGGGAGCACACGGGTTGGGCGTGCCATAGGCACCACCCGTGTGCCCCTGAAGAAAGGTTGTCTAAGGCTACGGCATGGCGCACGGGTAGCCCGTGCTCATACGCACCACCCGTGCGCCACTGGAGAATTGCAATATACATACGGCATCACGCACGGGTAGCCCGTGCAAGGGGCACACGACCCGTGCGTGTTTGGTAAAAATCAAAAGCTTCGCTACGGGATGACGCACGGGTAGCCCGTGCAGGGGCGCACGACCCGTGCGTCTTCGCTGGAATCCCATAATCTGCAGCATCTTGCCCTAAACTTGAAAATGGGTATAAAAAGGCTTTTTAGGGGGCGCACACAAGGAGATTCTGACATTTTTTGGGATCTACAACACAAGACAAGAGTATATTCTTGGAAGAAGACATCAAGGGATAATCGGGTTGCATCGGAGCTCAAGGAACGGAGATCATTCGAGAGATTGTCGACTTTCCTAAGTTTTTCTTACTTCTCTTGTAGTTTTCATCTTTCATTTTAGTTGTCATGGCTATGAACAATTTGTATATGGATTGTTTAGAAATCATGTGTAGCTAAACTCTTTAGATTTCCGGGTTTTGGAAGTAGATTAATGAACCGTGTTGGATGTTTTAATTCTAGTTGAAGTTATTATCTTGAAGCCTATTTGAGTATTTTGAGCTTATTCTTGTTTTATCACTTGATCAATGATTTAACTTGTTGGATATATTGATTCATAATTCGAGAGATGAGTTTCAATATTAGATCTTGAGTACTCAACACAAATATTTGCACGAATCGAGAGGTTTGTAAATATATGTGAAGACATTTGATCTTTTGAACTTTTGGGAGTTGAGTACTTCATGTTGAGTAGAGATGCTAGCATAAGTATTTCAATCTACATTTTATATGCATCTCGAGAGGGAGGATAAAATATCTTTGTGATCGTCTTATAGGAATATTGATAATAACTTGGCTTGGATTAAATCGTATAACAAGAGGGTTGTTAATCGAAACCTTAACTCGGGAATCCATTTCATCTTCTTGATACTTCTATCAATTTTGTTATCTTAATTTTGTGTTTTAGTGGTCCAACTTGTCTTAATCTCACAACATTAATCATTAAATTACGATTGTCTAAATAAAAATAAAGCTATTTTAGTTCAATACTTAGTACATAAATTTATTAGTCTCCGTGGATACGACCTTGCTACCCTTTTCTATAACGTACACCGTACACTTGCGGTGAGCTAAAAATAAAGGCGAACAAGTTTTTGGCGCCGTTGCCGGGGACTAATACAATTTTTGGTGCTAATATTGCGATAGATAGAATTATTCTTAATTTAGACACTTTTATTTTTATATTTTGGAATAATTTTAATTCTACATTATTTGACTTGTTTCTTTTAGTTTGGTCCAGGTAGTGCATGAACACGCGCTCTAGGCGAGGGGACTTAATACCGCTCATATCGGAATTTGAGGCTTTCGCGAGAAGAATCAGTGCTACCACTAAACCGGCTGAAAGACAACAAAATCCGATAATGGAGGATTTGGATGAAGAACACAGGGGTAACAATGGGATCAACAGGATCAATGAGTTACCAATACCGGGTAATAATGGAGTAAACGAGTTACCGATACCGGCTCAACAACAAGCCATTTGTGACTACTTTCGACCACAAACGAATCGTAATTACGGTGGTATTGCCCATATTCCGATCAATGCCAACAACTTTGAGCTCAAACCGGCACTGATAAATATGGTACAACAGAACCAGTTTGGGGGGTTCGCAACTGAAGATCCTAACTCTCACCTTGCACATTTTATCCAAATATGCAATACGATCAAAATGAATGGAGTCTCGGATGACGCCATAAGATTGCACCTATTCCCATTCTCTTTAAGGGATAAGGCGAGAAATTGGTTGGGTACTTTGACGCAAGGCAGTGTAAGCACATGGGACGAACTAAGCCAAAAGTTCTTGTTTAAATTCTTTCCACCGAGTAAAACTTTGCAGCTCAAAAGTGAGATTACTCAATTCCGACAGTTCGACTCCGAGCCTTTGCACGAGGCTTGGGAAAGGTTTAGGGATTTGTTACGAAGATGTCCACAACATGGGTTTCCGGAGGATCAACAATTATGTTTCTTCTACAATGGTTTAATGGGGCAAACGAGGGCCTTTGTTGATGCCGCAGCGGGTGGAGCATTGTTGGCAATATTTCCACAAGGTGCCTTGAACATTCTTGAAGAAATGGCTATGAATAGTTACCAGTGGCTGTCTGAAAGATCCAATGTACAACGGGTAGCAGAGATTTCGGATGCAGACCCGATTAAAGCTCTAACGGCACAAGTGGCGGCTTTGACAACTCAATTGAGTGTTTTAACGAAAGGGCCAGAAACAAGCACGAGCACGGGAAGTGAAGCTCTTCTATATCCGATGGAGGAGGTAAACTATGTGAATAATCGGAATTTCAACAATTTCCGGAACAATTCAAACCAACACATTACCATCCGGGGTTGAGAAACCATGAAAATTTTTCCTATGCCAATACAAAGAATGTGTTGCAACCTCCGCCGGGATTTAATGCTTCAATTGGTAGTGGAAATGTGGAAAGCAAATCATCGTTGGAGGATGCACTCACCTCCTTCATAAATCAATCGAATGCATTCATGAGTGACACGAGGAGTCGTTTCGCTAGGCAAGATTCTAGGATGGATAAGATGGAACTACAAATGACCCAAGTGACAAGCTCCATAAAGAATCTGGAAACTCAAGTGGGACAATTGGCTACAATTGTGGGTGGTCAACATCAAAGGGTCAATTTTCGAGTAATACGGAGATGAATCCTAAGGAACAATGCAAGGCTATTCGCTTAAACTACGGCGGATGCGGAATATGAGGGGCCTAAAGAAAAATCTGGGAATCAGAAATTTTCAAATGAAGCATCTAAGCCGGGAGAGGTTGAATCGGTGATGAAAGATGGTATCGAAGAAGAAGGTGGAAGAGAGAAACAAGAGGCGGAACAAACAAAAATGAAAAGCTAAAATCATCGTCTAACTCTAACATATCTAAATTGCCTCTATCTCTTCCCTTTCCCCAAAGATTTCAAAAGAAAAAGCTTGATGATCAATTTGCAAAATTCCTCGATATATTTAAGAAATTGCACATTAACATTCCTTTTGCAGACGCACTAGAGCAAATGCCAAATTATGCGAAATTTCTTAAGGATGTTATGTCGAAGAAGAGGAAGATGACAAGCTTTGAAACGGTGAATTTGACGGAAAAATGTAGCGCAATCATCCAAATAAAGCTACCACAAAAACTAAAAGATCCGGGGAGTTTCACTATCCCTTGTGCTATTGGTGGTAACTTCTTTAATAAAGCGTTATGCGATTTGGGAGCAAGTATTAATTTGATGCCTTTGTCCATTTTCAGGAAGCTTGGACTAGGCGAAGTGAAGCCAACCATGGTGACATTGCAACTTGCGGACCGGTCACTGACTTATCCAAAGGGAATTATAGAAGATGTGCTCGTAAAGTTGATAAATTTATATTCCCTGTGGATTTCTTGGTTCTTGATATGGAAGAAGATCGAGACGTCCCACTGATACTTGGACGTCCATTCCTTGCTACTGGTAAAGCCTTAATAGATGTGCAAAAAGGAGATCTTACATTACTTGTTAATGATGAGCACGTTTTATTTTCTATATATAAGGCAATGAAATTTCATGATACGGTGGAAAATTGTAATTTTTTGGATATAGTTAGTTCGTGCATTGAGGATTATGTTGATCATGCAGTTTCTATGGATGATTTGGAATTTGGGCTAACACACTCGTGCTTGATGTCGAGTATTGTGCTTGATTTTGATAACCAAGATTTGTACGACTATGTTTGAGCCTTAGATCATATGCAGGAACTACCTAGGAGCGCAAGAGGTGAGAATGCAAATTCATAAAACAGGGAGCAAAACCTCCAGGTACGCACGATCCGTGCGTCGACGCACGGGTTACCCGTGTGTGATGCCGAAAGAAATGTTGGAAGTCCTGAAGGGCGCACGACCCGTGTGCCAGAGCACGGGCAACCCGTGCTTGATGCCGAAAGGAAGCTTGAGAATAGGGGATCACGCACGACCCGCGTGCCAGAGCACGTGCAACCCATGCGTGACCCTGAAATAGAGACATTAACCCCGGAACTCAAGCAATTACCCAAACACCTCAAATATGCATTTCTAGGGACGAATAATGCAAACCCGGTAATCATTTCATCTCTTCTAACTCCCACTCAACTCGATAAATTGTTAAGGGTTTTACGAAAACATAAGTCAGCACTCGGATGGTCTATAACTGATTTAAAAGGCATAAGCCCATCCATGTAATGCATAAAATTCGGATGGAAGATGTTTATAAACCATCAGTGCAAAACCAAAGACGATTAAACCCTATCATGCAAGATGTGGTTAGGAAGGAAGTGTTGAAATGGTTAGATGCGGGAATCATTCATGCCATCTCTGATAGTTCATGGGTAAGTCCTGTACAGGTGGTACCGAAAAAAGGGGTGGTAACAGTCGTGAATATTGAGAATGAGGAAAAAATCGCTACTAGAATTGTTATCGGGTGGCGAATATGTATTGATTATAGGAAACTTAATGATGCCACTCGAAAAGATCATTTCCCTCTCCCCTTTAGTGATATGATGTTGGATCGTCTAGCAGGTTACGATTATTATTGCTTTTTAGATGGTTATTCCGGGTACAATCAAATCATGATTGCACCAGAAGACCAGGAAAAAATGACATTTACGTGTCCTTATGGCACATTTGCATTTCGTCGCATGCCATTCGGGTTATGTAATGCACCTGCCACTTTCCAACGTTGTATGATGGCTATATTTCATGATCTAATTGAAAAAGTTATGGAGGTATTTATGGATGATTTCTCTGTGTTTGGTGATTCTTTTGATAATTGTCTTCACAATCTTTCCTTAGTCTTACAGCGATGTGAAGAGACTAATCTTGTACTCAATTGGGAAAAGTGCCATTTTATAGTACGCGATGGTATTGTACTTGGTCATCGAGTCTCTTCCGCAGGTTTAGAAGTCGATCGGGCAAAGATTGTAGCAATTGAGAAATTACCACCTCCTACAAATGAAAAAGCCATTCGAAGCTTCTTGGGCCATGCCGGATTTTATAGAAGGTTTATCCGTGACTTTTCTAAAATTTCTAAGCCTTTGAGCCAATTGCTAGAAAAAGATGTTGCTTTCAATTTTTCCAATGATTGTTTGCAGGCGTTCGAAACATTGAAGAAGAAGCATTTGACCGCACCTATACTTGTCGCCCAGTTGGAGTCAACCGTTTGAGTTGATGTGTGATGCGAGCGACTTTGCGGTAGGGGTTGTTCTCGGTCAAAAGAGGGAAAAATTATTCAGATCCATCTACTATGCGAGTAGAACGTTGGATAGTGCTCAACAGAATTACACCACAACCGAGAAGGAGATGTTGGCGATTGTTTTCGCATTTGATAAATTCCAATCATACTTGATTGGGACGAAAATGATTGTTCACACCGACCATGCGGCCATCAAATACCTCTTTGATAAGAAGGATGCGAAACCAAGGTTGATTCGGTGGATCTTATTATTGCAAGAGTTTGATGTGGAAATCAAATATCGGAAATGATGCGAGAACGTGGTGGCCGACCACTTGTCTCGAATAGAAAATCAAGAGGAAGCGCAAGGAAGCACGAGATTAATAAAAGAGGAATTTCCTGATGAACGATTACTCATGCTTGAGGCAAAGTTTCCGTGGTATGCGGATTTTGTCAACTACCTGGCTGCAGGAGCTCTACCTCCGGATCTATCGCCATATCAAAAGAAGAAGTTCTTACATGATGTAAAGTTCTACATGTGGGATGACCCACTACTCTTTAAGAGGTGCACGGACAAAATCATAAGAAGATGCGTACCTCAAGAAGAATGGGAGAGAGTCCTGCAACAGTGTCATTCCGCACCCTCTGGCGGACATTTTGGCCCAACTCGCACCGCAGCGAAGGTATTGCAAAGTGGGCTATATTGGCCCATTTTATTTAATGACTGTTATTTGTTTGTGCAACAATGTGACAGGTGTCAGCGAATGGGCAACATTTCAAGGAGACACGAGATGCCAATGACAAATGTAATCGAAGTGGAATTGTTCGATATGTGTGGGATTGATTTTATGGGCCCATTTCCATCATCTTCGGGTTATCAATATATTCTACTCACAGTGGAATATGTATCCCGTTGGGTAGAGGCGATTCCTTCCAAAACAAATGATGCTCAAGTTGTAATGCGATTCCTTAAGAAAAATATATTTACTAGATTCGGCACTCCAAGAGCTTTAATTAGTGATGGAGGGTCGTATTTTGTAAATAAATTGATGAGCAACTTGTTGGAAAAATATGGGGTGAAACATAAAGTTGCATTGGCGTATCATCCGCAAGCCAATGGACAAGCAGAAGTGGCTAGCAGGGAGATCAAACAAATCCTTGAAAAGACGGTGAACATCAACCGAAAATATTGGGCGTTAAAATTAGATGATGCTCTGTGGGCATACAGGACAACATATAAGACACCGTTGGGCACATCCCCCTATCAACTTGTTTTTGGGAAATCGTGTCACTTGCCGGTGGAGTTGGAACACAAAGCATTTTGGGCGGTCAAGAAGCTAAATATGGATTTTCAAAAAACCAGCGAAGATAGGTTGCTCCATTTGAATCAGATGGAAGAGTTTCGGGATGAAGCATACAAAAACTCCCGAATTTATAAAGAGAGAACAAAAAGATGGCACGACAAGATGATAAAAAACGAGAGTTTTTACCGGGAGAACCGGTACTCTTGTATAATTCACGCCTTAAATTTTTCCCTGGAAAACTCAAGTCTAGGTGGTCGGGGCCATTTGTGATCAAGAAGGTATTGAATCCTCCCGGAGTTGTAGAATTACTGACAAAAAACGGTGAAACCTTCATGGTAAATGACCAGAGGATTAAGCATTACTTCCACCGAGGTAACCAAGAGGAGGTGACTTCTATCTCCTTGCGAGACCCGTAATGGAACGACAGACAGGCGTCAAGCAAAAGACGTTAAATATAACGCTTGTTAGGAGGCAACCCAACGGTTTTTCGTGTGGATTTCATTTTTTTTGGTGTGTTTTGTTTCAATTTTGTGTGATTTGTGTGATTTGGTATGAGTGTTGTGTTTTAGTTTGTATGATTTGTGTGCTATTTTAAAAATAAAAAAATTACCTGAATGGCTATACAGGAATGCACGGGTAGCCCGTGCCATGGGCACTACCCATGCGTACCTGGGAGGAAATTGAGCATGCTTCGGCATCACACACGGGTTACCCGTGCGCCTAGCGCACGACCCGTGTGTGTCTGTAGGGAGGAAATTTTGCTACGGCATGGCGCACGGGTAACCCGTGCGCCTTACGGAAACTCAGGTAAAAAGAAAGCAGTTCCAATACTGCTCTTCTTTCATTCAAAACTCCCCAACGCACGCCCCTCCCTATACTTTCAATATCTTCAAAATTTCCTCAAGTTTTCACCCAAATTCTCCCATTTAATCACTCTCCCATCACATTAGAACTACATTTTGCCTTGAATTCAAGTTTGATTGAAGAAAATTGAGAAAAAAAGCACCTAGGGTTCAAGTGCCCACTTTGAGTTGAATTTCGAGAATTCCGGTAAGAACATCGTTTTTCCTTGTGAATTTCTTGTCAATTATGTAATGGGGATCATGATTAGTGCTTGCTTTGATATTTTTGCTATGAATTGTATGAATTACTCTTTGAGGCGAATTATCGAACACTTTGTGGGCTTGTGTAATTGAGGTGAATTTGAATGAAATATTGATGAACGAGGCATGGACAATGATTGTGTGGGCTTTAAGTTCATGATTTTCTAATATGGCCAAAATTATTGCTTGTTTGGGGTTGGTTGATCGACCAAAGTGACGTAGGGAAATGAATTTGCATCACCAATGTATTAGCTTAAAACCCCTACTTTGTTGTTGCCATTGATGATGTTGGGATGCTAATGGAAGTTATTTCAGGTACACATCTCTCATGGCTGATAGAAGGAATCCCCAGGGTGGAAGGAGACGTGTGCGTGTAGCGGCACAAAGAGACGAGGCACCGCACGAAGTAGACCCGAACAGTCCAGTTGCATATGGTGTGGTATTGACGAATGCAAACGACATAGAGAGGTGTAATCACTTGGTTGGTCGCCAAGTAGCTCCATCCCGATACGCCGATGATGACTGCACCCACACTTTAGGGATACATGAGGGCGTTTGGCGTCTTTTTGCAAAGGTTGGGTGGACTAATTTTATGAGCCGCAGGTGGCCGACATTCAAGCGATACACGTTGGAATTTTTGAGTACCGTGGAAGTACTCAAACAAGGAGGAGCTTTCGAACCATTTGAGATACGCTTTCAGTTGGGGAATGAACGTCGGCATTTATCTATCTCCCAATTGAATACCATTTTTGAAGTTCCAACAAATGCTCATTTCCGACCGATGGACCATTATGATCAATATGATTTTTGGAGATTGCTGGTAGAAACACCACAAACGGGGCCTATGTTGTATGCCGCACGGACTGCTAAAGCATCTTGGATCAGGAATCCAATGTTCAGGTACATACAACGTGTAACTGCGTCCTCCGTATTCGCCAGATAAAATATTGGGGGAATGACTACGAGGGAGCTGTATATATTATGGTGTATGCTCACAAATACACCCTACAACACCGCCGCCTACTTTGCTGAGCAAGTTGAGCAATTGGTAAGGCGGGAAGGGGGTACGATTTCTATAGGGGGCCTTATCACCCCTATTGCCTGGCATTTCAACATCGATTTCCGAGGCTTGGAGCCTAGTCCGGGCAGCACTCGGGTTAATTTGGCATCTTTGCACCACATGAAGTTTATAGCAAATGAAGATAATACATTGGTGCTTCTACAGAAGAAAGGTGCTGCATTTCCGTTACCCAACCCGACATACACCACAGTCGATACTTTGGCGGACACCACCAACTTCCTAATAAACTCTGACGCACATAACTGAATTACAGAGGCTATAGATGTGAGGAAGAGGCGCCAAGTTCAAGGTTTCCCGGATGAGGAAGATATGGTCGCGGAGGAAGAGGAGCTACGAAGAAGGGAAATGGGGGTGGAACCTCCTCTCCCTCAACTTGGATATGACATCCCTGAGTCCCCACACGGCGGTGCGTACCCCCGACGCTCACATAACAGGGATCGTCCCAGTACATCTCATGGTGGCGAGTCCCAGCGCGGTAATGATTTTCAGGATATGCTATTTGCATTTGGGGAGGACTTGCGTCGTCAAGGAGACGCGTTAAGGCAACAAGGGGAGGATTTGAGGCAGCATCGGGCTGATTTTCTCGTGTTCCGCGATAACTATGACCGGCGTTCCGAGGAGACGTGGCAAGTGCTCCAACAGTTACAAATGTGGCATATTTCACAAGGCCACTTTCCACCGCCTCCTCCGCAGTGATTCAGGTATATCCCCACTTTTCGTTATTGAAATTCTATTTTTTTCCCCTTAGGACAATATAATTTCATTCAAGTTTGGGGGGAGAGATAGTATTTTAATATTCGAAAATTGTGGATACGAAAAAATAAAAATTCTTGCATTTTGTGTTTTCATATAGCTGCATATAGAGCATTTTAGGTTGCATTGCATTAGAGCACGTTTATGGCTTTAGCACGTCTATTGCTTTCTTAGAGGTTAGAGAGTGAGTCGACCTGGTTTGTTGCAGCTTGTTATTTGTGTGGTGATTTTGGAAGATTTGTATTGTTGGAATTGGATGATGAGTACGAGTTGATTGAGCCTTGAATAGATAACATTGAGCATGTTAATATGAAAACTTGGTTTGATGCTTTGAATTGCATATTGACAAGCCTGTGAGCTTTGAGCCTTTACTGCTTATATCTTGGGCAGTCTTGTTGTGATTTGAGGGTATCATTCATGTTGTCAGAATTCTAGAACTTGCTCGGGTATCTCTGTTGAGGCCACATGTTGTATGCAAATTGTGAATGTGATAAAAGGCCATCTTTGCTAGCCTTTCAAGCCTTTTGTTGTCCTAAAGATGATGAAATTCCTAGTTAGCCAAGTTGAGCCTATTGCCTATTCCTTTGATAACCACAAGATTTAAGCTTTGAACTTGATAGATCCGTCACCCTAAACTCGAGTGTATAACGTTGAGTAAAGGGAATAAATGGAATTGAAGAGTGAGATAATGGGCATAATTGGTTGATTAGAACAAAAGAGGAAGAAAAGGAGATGAAAAAGAAGAGTGAAAATTCACAAGTGAAAAAAAAAATCGATGCAATAATGTGAATTTTCATAGAAACAAACTTGGGGGCGAAGGATTGTAATTCAAGGCGATTCTCAAAAGAAAGAAAGAGATGGAAATAAGGAAAGTTGATAAAAATAAGGGATGATTGGAGTAGCATATGGAACTATTATGTAGAGGATTGATATGCTCACTAGTTATATGCTCGAGTTTGAGTCACTTTATCCAAAATTTCCTACCCTAACCAAAGAGCCTTCATTACAACCAAATAAGAAAGTCCTTTTTGATTCACGAAGTGCATACATTCTAGTGGCGGAGATATGAGACGAATTGCAAGCCTATGGTAATTTTGCGACATTGAATTGATTCGAGCGTAAACACGTCCCATATCCTCGTGAGGTGAGAGTATACACATAACTTTGAGAGTTGGAATTCAGAGCATTTCACCTTGTTTTACTTGATGCGTGCTCTTTGATCAGATATTTGAGGCTTGATTAGTTTGTTGCTCAACATTCATGACGAACAATAGGGATCTTCTTTTGGGTCCTTTGTGTGCACTTTTATTCTTATCTCCATGTTGTGCTTTATCGTGTTTTCAAAATTATTGATCGGGATGGTCAACGGTTTAAGTTTGGGGGATTTTGATAGGTGTGAGTTTTGCATGTATTTTGGAGCATATTTATGGCTATAATGGTGGGTAAACATGCATATACTCGTGTAAAATGTTACGTATTCACTCCTTATGGAAAAGACATTACACTTTGCTTGTTTTATAGGAATTTCATGATATTTGAAGCAAACTGAACACAAATACGAACCTTGCAAAGTGGAAACATTGAGAATGGAGTGAGTATACGAAAAGTGAAGCATGAAGAAGCAGAAGATGAGCGTATAAGAAGAATACATGGAGCACACGGGTTGGGCGTGCCATTGGCACCACCCGTGTGCCCCTGAAGAAAGGTTGTCTAAGGCTACGGCAGCACGGGTAGCCCGTGCTCATACGCACCACCCGTGCGCCACTGGAGAATTGCAATATACATACGGCATCACGCACGGGTAGCCCGTGCAAGGGGCACACGACCCGTGCGTGTTTGGTAAAAATCAAAGGCTTCGCTATGGGATGATGCACGGGTAGCCCATGCAGGGGCGCACGACCCGTGCATCTTCGCTGGAATCCCATAATCTGCATCATCTTGCCCTAAACTTGAAAGTGGGTATAAAAAGGCTTTTTGGGGGGCACACACAAGGAGATTCTGGCATTTTTTGGGATCTACAACACAAGACAAGAGTATATTCTTGGAAGAAGACATCAAGGGATAATCGGGTTGCATCGGAGCTCAAGGAACGGAGATCATTCGAGAGATTGTCGACTTTCCTAAGTTTTTCTTACTTCTCTTGTAGTTTTCATCTTTCATTTTTAGTTGTCATGGCTATGAACAATTTGTATATGGATTGTTTAGAAATCATGTGTAGCTAAACTCTTTAGATTTCCGGGTTTTGGAAGTAGATTAATGAACTCTTGTTGGATGTTTTAATTCTAGTTGAAGTTATTATCTTGAAGCCTATTTGAGTATTTTGAGCTTATTCTTGTTTTATCACTTGATCAATGATTTAACTTGTTGGATATATTGATTCATAATTCGAGAGATGAGTTTCAATATTAGATCTTGAGTACTCAACACAAATATTTGCACGAATCGAGAGGTTTGTAAATATATGTGAAGACATTTGATCTTTTGAACTTTTGGGAGTTGAGTACTTCATGTTGAGTAGAGATGCTAGCATAAGTATTTCAATCTACATTTTATATGCATCTCGAGAGGGAGGATAAAATATCTTTGTGATCGTCTTATAGGAATATTGATAATAACTTGGCTTGGATTAAATCGTATAACAAGAGGGTTGTTAATAGAAACCTTAACTTGGAAATCCATTTCATCTTCTTGATACTTATATCAATTTTGTTATCTTAATTTTGTGTTTTAGTGGTCCAACTTGTCTTAATCTCACAACATCAATCATTAAATTAGGATTGTCTAAATAAAAATAAAGCTATTTTAGTTGAATACTTAGTACATAAATTTATTAGTCTCCGTGGATACGACCTTGCTACCCTTTTCTATAACGTACACCGTACACTTGCGGTGAGCTAAAAATAAAGGCGAACAACCAGCTGGATGCTCGTAGGCGTAGAAGTACTAGACAGAGGGTACCGTCTAGGTGTGGCACTGGGGGTCATAGAGTTTAGGATTATTCATAGATCTTATTGTAAAACAACTAATGAATCAACTTATTTTATATTAAGTTTGCATCTTTTTATTACATTTATCTACATTTATTATATTTATTATATTATATTATTTCTATTTCACTCAACGTTTAAATGGATGAGTTTAACTGGTCCTCTCTACCATCCCCACACAAGCCTAACTCCCAATTATTGATGAGTCTCTATAATGCGAAAACTACAAAGTGGACATGCCGATGGACATCATTCTCGTTGATGCACTACTAAATGAGAAGAGTAAAGGCAGCTGGGTAGTTGGTGAAACAAACAATAGTGTGGCCATTCTGGAGGCCAGAGCAGTTCTGAAATTTGCATTCCAATGCAATTTTAAGTTCGCCGAGGTAAATCAACGAGTTAAACATCTTCAAGCCCGCTATACTTTATTCGCCAAAATGCTAAGTACGTTGGGTGTATATTGGGATCGTAAATTCAATTTCGTGCACGCAGCGGCAACTGACTGGGTCACTTGGCATTCGGTAAGTTAAATATTCTTATTTTCATCATGCGAGTTGTATTATATACCATTATGTAATGTAAGTATATTAATCATTCATTTTCTTTAATTTTTAGGATGATGACACCGTTACTCCGAATGCCTATATGATGGAGGGAGAACCTTTATTTGATAAGCTCGAAATATTATTTAATATACCGAAGCTAGAAACACAAGGCTCAAGCAACTTGCCGGCTCACCCTAAACATTACTTGCCATCACAATCTAATGCTGAGCAAGGAAGTTTTTCTTCATGCCAAGATTGATCGTGCAGTGTTCCTATTGTTTGCGTACCGGTTTCGTCGTACTTATGTTGTAATGGCATGCGGTATCTTATTTTAGTATTTTAATATGCAATTTTCTTGCTGTTTTTTTAATTATGTGGTGTAAAATTTATTATGTAATTGTGTTTCGATTGAGTAATATCTCGATTCAGTAATATCCAAAAATTGTGTTTTTATATTTAAAATTTCAATTTCGAAAATAATTAAAAAAAATATTCAGGTTGCTGGCGCCTACGTGGAAGGAAGGAAAAAAAAACAAGTACCATAGTGGGCGCCCTTTATAAGGGCGCCTATGCTTAAAATTTCAACAGGTCTCATTTTCAACCCAAAAATGAAATTGTTTGTTGCATTTGCCACAAACAGAAAAATAACCCCTTATTATAAATACTTAAAATGAATAAATAAGTTATTATCATATTAAATATTCAACATGTCAATTAAAAAATAATTATCAATAAATTATTTCAATCATCAGTTGTAGCATAGTGTTATATTTTTTGGGCTATAACTAATAAACAGATGTAATTTTTTTTTCTTTAAGCATAAGATACTATGATTAATATTTTTATTTAATATTGATGTGTCATAGTTTACAAGACCTACTAGGTTAAGTGTGTTGCACAACTTTCATGTCTGTAAATTAACCAACATGAAAGAGTAATGCAAATAATATTTTATTGATTCAAAAGACTTGAATGAGTACAATCTTTCCTCTAATTCTTCACTTCCAAGGATGAGAATTTCGGATATGGAAACTTTGGGGATGGAATCATCAACTTGATCCCCTGAGTTTGAATCTAAACTTCAATAACGTTAATTCGAGAATTTGATAATTTATTCTCGAATCAAATGTTAGGACTTGAGTTGAATCCGTGATGGATGCCTTGAATGTTGCCTTGAACACCGGAACTCCCTGAATTTGAACTTCTTAAGTTGAGAGAATTTCGTTGCCTTGCTTCAATTTCTTCACCACAACTTGTGTGTGAGTGTATGTGTGTGGTTTTTATTTTTTATGAATTAGAAAGAGGACTTCTATTTATAGGTGTAAAAGGGAGATTTTTGCCATAAATACTGGATAAAACATGTGATTTAATTGGCCGGTTATAATTTGCCTTGCATCTCTTGCCATAATCGAAAAGATTATTTTATTTGATTTGAATTGATTTATTTACCAAAACATTAGTGAGAGTTTATGCTCGTATCATGGAGCTTTACTGATAGTTTATGCTCGTATCAAAAAGCATAATGAATAATTTATTCTCATATCAAGGAGCCTTATTGATATTTTATGTTCTATCAAGGAGCATTACTGCTAGTTTATAATCATATTAAGGAGTCTGTTGATAGTTTATACTCATATCAAAGAGTCGTATTGATAGTTTATGCTTGTATCAAGGAGCATTACGAGAAGATTTCAGTTTGAAAATCTTAGATAGTTTGTGCATACTTAGAAGCATCGAAAATTTGAAGTTATGATGATCCACATCTTTTTCTTCATTTCATGAGATTTCACTTTCATCAACTTTGGTTTCGTCACCCCCTTTTCAGTAGAATTTGATTGAAGACATGGAATTGGAATTTAGGTGAAGATATAGAACTTCGCATATGCCCCCTTGGAGTGGAATTTGAGGAGAGACACTATCTCTCCTTCATTTGAATAGAATTCAAGTGGAGATATAGAACACCATTTTTTTTTGCCCCCACTCGTACATTTCTCAAAAAGTTGATTGATGACTTGATGGAAAGCATTTGAAGTTTGCAAGGATGGATAGTTTGTCCTTCATCACCATTTGAATTTGAACTTCATTGGCGAAGAGATTAAATGAGAGGCAGAGATTTGGCGTGCCAAAATTTGTTACACAACTTTTGTTTCTGTAAATTAACAAATAGGAAAAAGTAATGCAAATAATATTTTATTGAATCAAAAGACTTGAATGAATACAATTTTTGTTTTTCCTATGATTCTTCTCTTCCAATGTGAAAATTTCAGATTTGGAAACTTTGGAGGTGGATTGCCAACTTGAGCCTCCAAGATTGATTTAAACTCCAATAATATTAATTCGAGGACTTGATAGCTTATTCTTGAATCAAACGATTGGACTTGAGTTGAACTTGCGATGAACTCCTTGAATGTTTCCTTGAACACCGTGGGCCTCCTTGATTTGAACTTATTAAGTTGAATGGATTTCGTTGCCTTGATTGGATTTCTGCTCGACAACTTGTGTATATATTTTTTTTTTATGAATTATGAAGAGAACCTCTATTTATAGGTGTAGAATGAGGATTCTAGATATACAGACCAGATGCAAGGGGGCGATTTGATGGCCTATTATAATTTGTCTTGCATATCTTGCCATAATCAAAATATTGAGATTTTATTTGATTAGACTGGAATTATTTACCAAAATATTGGTAAATCCTCATTTGCAAGATCTTAAATTGATTGCGATGATTCAAGATTTTGACACTTAACGATATTTGGTATTAACTTTAAATGTCTACAAAGTGTGTGAGGTTCTATTTATGCACCATATCTCATTTAAGTGGTCCATACATTTAGGTATAAGTACCCACAATCCCAACATTTGAATGTACCTAAGTTATTCTTTACAAATTCATTCCATTTAGCTCTATCGTCGACTTGAGCGGTGGACGGACATTTCTGGGCAAATCAGAGAGATATTTAATTATTTATTTATGTGGCAGACTGGCAGGTTGACCATAAATTTATCAGTTACTTATTGACCAATAGAAGTCAATTCTTAATTGTTCTAAATATATCCAAGGTGAAATAACCTAACATTGACCATATAAAATATATTGATAATTGTAGTCCATGTGGCTATGAAAATCTTGAGGGGGATGAATAGATTTTCACGAATTTCCGATTTATGCCCTCTTTTTCGAAAAATATGAAAACAAAAAGAAATGCGAAGAAAAAAAATCAACACTCAAGAATTAATAGTGATTCAACCCATCTAGGGCCTACATCCACTACCACCCGGTATGTCCGAGTGGATTTTGAAAGGAAGAAATTTTATTAATCGATACCAAACGATTACAACTCCAACATGATGAACACTAAACTCTTCTTACAACAACAACCTTTAAGAGCACCAAACTCTTTTTACAACCTTGAAGAGCACCAAAATTCTTTAACACCTAGTTTAATCAACCAAGTGTGTTCTTGCCAAAAGAACACTCAACATATATGTCTTGCTTTGGATGATTTTGATCAACCAAGATTACCACTGAAATAGAAGTAAACAACTTTAAAAGTGCACGTGTAATCAAGAAAGAAAGTCTAATAAGCAAAATATGAAAGTGTAGCGTTTAGGCTATTACAACAAGATATGAAAATGAGAGCTATAGAATTTCACTGAGATATTCTTGTTGTGATGTAGAATTGTGTGTGGTCTTGATCCTCCAATCTTCATCTATTTATAGAAGAGTTTCATGATTTGAATTCCAATATAGACTCCTCTAATTTGAACTTTGTCTGCAAAAAGAAAATTACAAGATCTACAAAATAATGGTCAATAGTGATAATATGATAAAAGTAAATCTTGTTGTCTGCTGCAGGTTCATAATCATCTCATTTTGACAAGGGCGACTAGTCGCTATGTTGTAAAATTTGAATTTTAAAATCGTTTAGTGTGATCTAATACAGGTTGCCCTCTAGGCTGACTAGTCGCCAAGGGGATCGACTGGTTGCCTATATAGGTCGACCTTTGCCAGTAGATTGTTAAAACAAGAAACTTTTAGAAATCACTTTCAGGTGACGGTTGCCTATATAGGCGACCGATTGACCTTAACCAGGGGCATTTTGGTTTGAGTAAAAATTCGACTAAGTCTTTCGGGTTCCAGTTTACCTTAATGATGACCGATTGTTGTTAAAAAAAGACTTTGAAAACCAAGTTTTAATCGTTTTGATTGAATAAAAAATATTAAGGTGAAATCATCAAAATCAAAAATAATTTATCTAACAGAACTCCCATTTTTTTGATGATTTCAACCCAAAATAATTCTGATAGAGTTTTTGCAAAAAAACTGAAAAGAATCCCCCTATCAAAGTGTGCTACCCCTGTTAAGATAAACAATTATTTTGCAGCAACAAGATTTTTCTTTTTATCAATTTTTTTATTTTTGCTCATTTAAGAATACTTAAAAATGTATCATCAAATATAGCTATCAATAAGCTCAAAATCACTTTTGAAAGACATTTGAACAATGATAATCAAGATATCTATAAAAATGATTTATGCATGAAAAAATACCATATGCCCAAATAAGCTTAATAAGCTCTCTTTTTTTAATAATCATTTTTTTTAAAAAGCAATGCTTGAGCACAATAAGCTCTCTTTAAAAAAGAATCGCTTTTTATGGAGAAAAATACTATTTCCAATATAGCATGTCAAAGACTATAAATAAGTATTTTTATCAATAAGCTCTTTTTACCAATAAGAGCTTTTACCAAGATAACCAAATAAGCACTTTTGCTTATTAACCATCAAATAACTAGCTTTTTCATGTAGCTAGCCTTTTCTCCCCAAATAAGCACTTTAGCTTATTTAACCAACAAATTTCATATAGCTAGTTTTTCTCCCCCTTGAAATCATCAAAAATAGCTCATTAGCCAACATAAGTAATTAAAGTATATGCGCAATAATAAATACAAATCATAGCATAAGTTTTGAAGTTATAAGACACAATGTGATAAAACAATATTATGAAAATAAGGTGGGGAAATAAAGCAACCATTCTTCATTCGAGGTGAAGCAACCATTCTTCATTCCCGTCATCATCCTCATCCTCACCCTCACCATCATCCGCACCAGCTTCATCTCCTCTGTCACCAGTATTACCCTCTAGTGTGGGATCATTACCTTCGGTCATGAGGTCCTGAATTTCTAAGTCATGAAATAGATCATCATGTTGAAACGGAGCTATAGAACCCCATGGGCAGACTCATTTGGATAATATTAGCTTTGTCAAAATCCTTGTGAATGATATTCACATTTATTTCCACTTCTGGAAACCTCGAAAGAAAAAGAAGCCTACAAATCAAGTTTCCCAACGTAATGCTTTTTCATAAGGGTTCGAGACTCAATCAAGCATTGAACAAAGACGGACCCATAATTCACCATTCTCTTAAACGATCTTGTAAGTAAGTAAGTAATTAAGATTGCTCGGTAGTTTGATTTCCTTACCACATACACAATATGAGCAAATAAGAGAAACAATCTGGTATTTATCCGACATGGCTTATGTAGTACAAGAAGGTAAAACCTCCAAATATGTCTTAACCTCTTCTAACGAGATTCCCATACGCTCTTTATCCCATCTAGTACAAGCTAAGTCGGTTACCCCTTCGTATGGGGCATTCAACATATGACAAATATTAATAAGATACCAACAATAATGACGACCCCAAACAAGTGAATTCAACTCTAAAGGCCTAATCCCTTGACCAGAACTAATTCACATATTGGCATAAAATAATTTTATCAACTTATCATCATAGTGCACACTCGGATTATCCCAAAGAGCAACCCATCCTTGATTTTCAAAATAAGCCCTAATAGCCAGATAATCATTGTGGAATGTATGAGAACGAAAAATACGAGTACGAGCAATATGTAGGTCCCAAGGTGTGTAAGTGTAAGGTTTAGAAGGGGGGTTGAATAAACCTTACAAAATTTTCGTTTTAGTACTTTTAAATATTCAGAGTTAATACTACACAGCTGTGTCCTTGATGGACAGCCAAGTTAGTCAATCAATAGAGTTAGTCTCTCAACAGACTCAACTGAGCTGTTGATGGATTAACTCAGCTGTTGAGTCTAAATTAACTCAACTGTGGTTTTGTTTTCAGCGGAAGACTTAACACCCTTAAGTTTGATTAAGCAAGGATTTAGTGCTTGATTTAGTACTTATAGATTATCAAGTGGATAGCAAATATGTCAGCAGAATTAAACAATTTAGATGCAGAAATTAAAGTGCAGAAATGTAAATGACACAATAGGATTTTTATAGAGGTTCGAAGATGGGGTAATTCTTCTACTCCTCTCTTCTCCAACTCCTGGAGGAATCCACTATGTATTGATCAGTATACAAAGTGGTAACAGTCCAGATACAAGTCTTGATCACACAACTGACTTGTTCCTTTGGGACTCGATCTGGAGAGACGCCTTGATCACTCACCGGCTTCTCGTGCGACTCGAACTTCTTCACAGGGCAAATGCCTTGCTACTACAACCCACTTGCTTAAGCTCTTTGGATTTGACCACCAAGCCCTCCAAAAGCTTAAGACTTGGTTCGAGCTTGAACCTTCCTACAATCCTTCGTGGAATGTAGACCCCTTGATTTTTCAGTATTTTCCTCTTCAACTGATTGAAGTTATCTTTCCTTCACGGTGAGTGTTGGATTGATGTTCTTCACGATTGTAGGCTTGAGGATTGAGAATGTTTCAGATTTTCTAATAATTGCTTGAACGTTTTGGTTCAGGTCTGCAACTTGTGTCTCTTATGTGTTCCTTATTCTCAAATAAACTCCTCAGCCTTTTATAGTGATCTTTCAAAAATTTGCCCGTTGAAGAGATAAGCTTATTTTTGAAAGTCACTTGCGATCGTTGGCTTGTCTTGTTGCGATTCTTGGAATTGCCATTTCCTCGTATGAATTATTCTTTCACTTTTTCGAGTTCGACACGGTGTAGTGCTTCTCATTGGTTCATTCCTTTTGCACGCTTCCTGGGACCGAGCACTCGAGAAAGGTGATATGGAGATATTACTTGTTTAAGTAATTCTCTTGATTTACTCGTGCAACGGATCTTTTTTACTGATTATCTCGACTTGACCGCATTTCTTTGCTTTCCCCAGGTGACTTAGAGTCGACTTCCAATCATTGGATGACACTTCACATCACTTCAACTTGAGACTTGGCTTTTCTCGAGTTGACTTGATGATCTCCACTCAACCGCATCTCAGTTGCTTCTTCATGAGAGTTCCCTCTACTCTTCTTTGCCATACTCAAATTGTCTCGCAGGAGTCTTCCTTCAAGTCTTGATTTGTCTTCTTGCATGTTAGGCGTAGGTGACTTAACTCAGCTTGGCTAGCTCTATTTATTACAATGCATTTTACAACAAGAATTGGGGTGCCAACTTCCTATTCTAAGTTTTACATGGCATTCATCAAAATCTAAACAATAATTTTCCTAACAATTTCCCCCTTTTTGATGATGCCAAAACTTTAAACCATTCAAAAATGCAAATAGCAAAGATACATACGAGATAGTATATTGACATAGAATGTATGCGTAAATCAATCCTTTTATTGATCATAACATTCTTGTTCTTTTACACAATCAATTTTTTACAAGGTGTATCGAGCACATATTTGTCTACACGAGAAAATAAAGAATTTATAGCTTTATTTCGGAAGACTTACATTGTATGTATTTACATAATAAAATACACGAAGGGGTAGATGACAACACTTCATCTCCTTGTCATTGTCTCTTCTTTCATCTTGTTCAAGATCTTCTTCTCTTCTTCTCTTTTTCTCATCGTCACCGCTTCTTTTTTTCTTTTCATATGCCTTCCTGGCGGCTTCATCTCTTCTTAATCTTTCTGTCTTTCCTCCCATAGCTGAGTTTGTCTCTTGTTTTCTTCTTCTATTCTTTTTGCATACTCGGCGTTACTTTTAGCCACTTGCAAATTTGCTACTTGGTCAAGACCAGCCCAGATGAGATCCCTCCTTTCTTGCCGGATCTCGTATTCGATGTTTTTGGGCGTGCCTTGGTCCAAGCTTCTTCCTCCACCACTCGCTTCTTCCTCTACCTCTGGCGTGTCTTGTCTTTGGGGTCTTCTACTTTCCAAAAGTGAGTGGCGGAGTGACCAGCAGAGTGACCGGTGGTCTGTCTGCTGTCGGCTTCTTCACATAACGTGAGACCCTTTTCCCGATCAAGTCCCAAGCTTAAGCCATAGACATATTTGCAAAGTATCCTTGATTCGAGCGTTTTAAATTCATCAACTGATCGTGGCTCTGTCCCGACATCCGAGATGGCATAAGTGTCTCTGTCTCTTTGGAATGCCTCCATGTTCTTTCAAGATGTTCATAACTCGGGCATCCATTCTTCCTTCCACTTCCTTCATCCCCGCTTCAATTGTTTTTCTCTTTTCGATCATAGATATAGCAGAGTGTTGGAGTGGCGAGTCACAGGAGTTTCTTTGCGATAATGTCACCGGTGAGACCTGTTGGGGGTTTGTGCAATCATCAAGGTCACATCTTTCGATCCTTCCCCCTCAAAGTGATTTTCCTTTCTTTTGTTTCAGCGCTTCCTCAGTTGTCTTTCCCTTCACAACTTGCATCCTCTTTTTTTCGGCTTCAGATCTTTTCTGTGCTTTAAGGTATTCCTCTTCCCCCTTTTTGGCATCATCAAAAGAGAGAGGGACACCGAAACATCTTGGGAAGCGGGAAGTCGAGCTCTGGCGATGGTAGAGTTAAATCTCGAGTCTGGCTGCAGAGTATGCGGACGAAATTCGGATCGAGTAGCGTTGGACTCTCTGAAATTAGCTTCATCTCAGCCATGAGAAAGCTGAATTTTGTATTCATGGTTTCTTCCAAACGCTGTAGATCACTCTTATTTTGCTCACGCAGCAGCTTTATCTCGGCGTGTGAGCTTCATGCATGTGCTCAATATGTTCTCTCGGCTTCGTTTTTGCATCGGCATTTTCACTCTCCATACCAAAGACTTGTTGAACAATGTCCCGAAGTATCTAACTTGTTCCACACGCATTGTTTGCTCTTGTTGCCACTATTCCCCGATCTCGACTGTTATGCCTCTTAAATCGGCAGTAAGATTGGCATCTCTGTTGTCGATCGCATGTCCATAGAGGCTGATGCCTCTCCATCCGTTCAATCTCGTGAATAATGCCTTGAACACTTCGCGGACTTGGTGATTCTTCCGTTGCGGTGATGGCCATGCGCGTCAAAATCATAATCACCGGAACAATGGTGCCTGATGGAAAACGGAGGCTGGTGCGTGTGGTAGCGTCGCGTTCGTTCTCGACTCTTCATGGAGTCGGGTACCTCTAGGGAAAAAGGAAAAGATTCTATAAAGGATTCATCACCGCCAATCGGGATTTGTTCGATGATGATCGGTGCGCGTGAAGTTCTTTTTGGAATCGACCTGCCTGCTGCGGCTTGAGGAGCTGCGCGATGGACTCGGTTGGTGGAGTTTGTTGTGAAGTGGACCCGGCTTGCGAGCCTCGGTATCTCAACACCGTTGGTCTCACCGATTTCTCCAATTGAGTAGGCGGTCCTCGGCCTTATCGAGCGTCATCGGGACGATGATGAGATTTCCATTGGTGGCTCATCATCAAAATTAAAGGTTTGTGAGTAGTCTTGGGATCGGACTTGCTCGTGCTTGGAACATCCGGTGAGTCTTTTGGATCATCGCAGGGATGACTCGGCTTCTTCTTCGCCTTTCCGATCCCGAGAAAGGTGACATCGGATTGTCCTGGAATCATGAAGTGCGCTTATCTCCTTTTTCGGATGGGTCGATGATAGCGGGAGGGATGTTCTCTACTTGACTTCTTTTACCCCGGAAATCTCAACCTCCTGTGGGCCTTCATTACCTCCAGGCGGTCTCAAGCTGCAATGCGAGGCATAGTCCTCCCTTTCGACGATGTCACTGTCTTAGGGTCTTTCGTGGTGGCATCCATTGGAGTCTCAACCCCATGGATTGCACTTTCATCGCCAGTGTTAACTCCCGGGCTGTTCCTTCCCGCCTCGATGCATCGCAGCGTCATTAGCCTTCGAGCGATTGGCACCTCACCGAGACGATCGAACCGTCGAGCCGTTGATGACAACTTGCTTTGTTCGTTCGATGTTTGTTCTTTTTCCACTTCGCCTTCTTGATTCGTTGTGGAGTCATCTGCGGCATCCTCCGACCTTCTGCAGTGGAGGAGTTTCCCCCTCGGTGGCCTTTTGGTGAGTGACTTGGAATGGGGTCACTCGTCTCCAAACTCCCGGCTTTTTCGATTGAATGTTCAGCCGTTGGGGCGGTGGCAAAACACCTTCAATAGGGGTTGGCTCGACCGGGGTCCCCACTATCCCGGTTTCATCGCCAAGTCCCTTATTGCCTTCTTCCGTAGTGAGTGGGGAAGTGGTGGCAGCAACAACGGTGGCGATTTGCTGAACCACTCCCATTGGATCAATTTCGGTGTGTTGGAGGACTCTCCTGGTCCCTCCATCAATCTTTGCTCGTGAAGGATTACGGATTCGTGCAATGCTTGCTGCATTTGCAACTCTTCGTGGCGGCATTCTCAGGATCCTCATCACTGTCGGAAAGACATCAAGGAGAGGATGTGTATGTTCTGTAGTGCCGGAGATAGGGCGGATCTTTGGCCTTCTCACGTGCCTCGGCTTCCCTGCTTGCTTTTCCTTCTCCTTGTCCTTGAAGATCTGCAGGATGTCTGTGCGATTATCTTCATCTAGTCTTTGGGACAGTGGTTAGTCCAAGGAAATTTAACAGTTCCTCTTCTTCTTCTATAAACTCGGGCCGTTGGAACTGTTCCTTGACTTACTCAATTTCCATTTCCTCCACTCACGCAGACGATTTTGGATGTCTGGGTAAGGTGGGGATAGGATCATCACATCACTATCGACTCTATCGGCTTCGTCTTGTGTCTCAGTGCGCGGACTACTGCTATTTCTTGATTGGCCTCTGCTGATCGCCTTGGCCAGACTTGGCTGTTTCATCAATTACATCCGGAGACTCTCTTACTGCAGCCTCTCCAGATCTCGCTCCCAGTGAGTGGGACTGACTCGGCCGGTTTCTCAAGCTCGGAGTGCTTGATGATTCTTCTTCGTCTCTAGTTTGTACCGAGGGGATTTACTGTTCGAGACGGTTTCTTCGAGTCTTGGGCGGGGGCGTGCTGTGTTTTCTTCGAGGAGCGCCGTCTTGGCTTATCAGTTCTCCTCCTTTTGACGATCGGAGAAGGTATTTGAGAGTCCTTCTCGACCGCTGCTTGGGCGGGAGACACGGCTGCGGAGGCGGTGACTCGACTCGGCTGCGGGAGGGAGCAGGTTTGACTTTCTTTTTGCTGCAGGGCAGCGATCTTCATAGCAAGCACATTGCGGGGCGAGCTTTCTTCTTGGTGTAGAGGAAACAAGCTGTATCTTGAGGTCAGTGATTCCCCTCACTTGTGTCGCTCTCTTGGCGTAGGCTCTCTTACATGCGCGCTGAGAGGTTTGTTCGAACATCCTCTTGTTCACATGGAATGCCTTCCCATGTCTAAGAGGACTCCTTTCACCTCCATCACCCGGCCATCACCGGGCCATATCCTGAGGATCCTCCAAATGTGCCATCTTCCTTGAAGGATTTGTTCCCTACGTTAAAGCGAGTCTGCATTGTAGACAAACTCAAATTCATTTTCTTTTCTTCGATGATCGCAGGCCATTACGATCGGCTTAGCTTTGTGATTGGTCAAAGCGCCAAATTTGATGTCAATACATTTGGCAACTATGTCCAACGACTTGTGATAATCCTCCTTCAAAGACCTCTTGTTTGCTTTGTGTAGACTATTTTATCGGCATAGTCGGCTTGGCTATTTCCTTCCAGCGGCGGCCAGGTTTACATCAGCTTTGTTAATCTCGATGCTCCTTCATTGGTAGTGAGCAATGTTCACCAAATCCTTGCGAGAGATAGTCACCGCTTTAAAAATGAGAGATGACTTTATTCCTTCATCGTGAATCTCGGCATTCACGTAGAATCATGCGACCTCCTCCACATAGGTCATCGGATATTCTAACGTCGGAAGCGGTTTCAGGCCATCGTTTCTAATTTCTCAAGAATTTTCTTCACTAGGGTGTCGTCGGACCCTGTTTCACCATGCCGTCGAAAATCCATAGTAGACCGGTGTGGATTTGCTTCCCTAACTTGGTAAAATCATAGGTTGGTGCCATTTTTCAGGATTTTATCAAAGAAAAACTTAGAGATTGATTTGAGGATAGATAGGGTTTTAGAGAATTTTTGCCTTTGCTTTTGAGAGAAAGAGATGAACAGTTTTGGTAGTGTGAGAGAAAACGGACGGAAATGGTTTAAGTATGGTTTATGAAAGGGCGTGCGGGTGGTTTTTTGAAATGTGATCGAAATCAACGGCTTAGATTTTGCACGCCTATTTAGCATTTAATGTCTCATATTTAATGCGGCATTTATATCCAATCATAAGCTTGGTGTGCGGCTTTATGTCTGTACACATCATCATTATCTTTGGCGTATTCCTTAAAAACATTCCCGCTTAGTCAAAACGCATTGCGTTTTTGTCACTTTGCTCATAAGTGACTCGAAACATCCCTTTAGCCGATTTAACTCTTCTACTCACGAGTTCTCTTAGTGACTTTAACAATGACTTGGTATAATTGTCTTTCCGTCTGACTAATTTACTTAGGCGATTTGTGAGTTCACTCTTTTTCCCTTTTTGTGTTCCATTTCTTTTCTTTGATTCTTCTCGAGTGTCACTCACTCAATTAATCCTAACTCATGTTTGAGTTCTTCAAATCTTGACTCACATAATGGTTTTGTGAAGATGTCGGCCAATTGTTTATCGGTTGAGATATATTCCAAGACGATGTCCTTCTTTTCAACATGATCTCTTATGAAGTGATATCGACATCGATATGCTTTGTTCTTGAGTGCAACACAGGATTTTGAGTAATGGCAATTGCACTTGTGTTATCACACATGATTGGAATTTCTTTTCCTCAACTTCATAGTCTCTCACTTCTTTGTCTCATCCATAGGACTTGGGCACAACAAATGCCCGCTGCCTATGTATTCTCGCTTGTACCAGTAGATATGGCTATTGAATTTTGCTTCTTGCTAAACTAGGAAATCAGCCTGTTTCCTAGCATTTGACATGTGCCTGAAGTGCTTTTACACAACTCTGCATCCAAAGATAGTTAGAGTCCGAATAACCGATTAGCTTGAATCCACCTTCCTTTAGATACCATAAGCCAACTTCTTGCTTCCTTTCAAGTATCTCAATATTCTCTTAGTTGTTGTCATATGGCTCTCTTTTGGAGCAGATCAAATCTTGCACATACACCAAAAAGGTGATGTCCGCCCGCTTTGTGAGATAGAGCAATGATCCAATAAGTGCTCAGATGTCTTGTTTGATCTCTGAGCTTCCCATCCGCATCCATGTCCATTTTGATGATGTATTCATTGGTATTTTTACGAGAAGACTTCTCCTCCATACCAAATTTCTTCATTAAATCTCTGTGTATTTTGTTTGACTTATGAAGGTTCCATCCTTCAGTTGTTTCACTTGGAGTCCAAGGAAGAATGTCAACTCTCCCATCATGCTCATTTCAAATTTACTTTGCATGAGGTTTGAAAATTTTTCACACAGCTCTTTGTTTGTAGATCCAAAAATGATGTCATCCACATATATTTGAACCAGCAGTATACTCTTTTTGTCTTGAATTCTGAAGAGTGTTCTATCTACTTTTCCTTTTGCGAATCCATTTTCAGTTAGGAATTGTGACAAGGTATCATACCATGCTCTGGGTGCCTGTTTCAATCCATATAGAGCTTTCTTGAGTTTGTATACTTTATCTCCAAAAGTCTTCTGCTCAAATCCCTGAGGTTGTTCAACATACACTTCTTCTTCCAATAAACCATTTAGAAATGCACTTTTTACATCCATCGATATACGGATGAAATTCTTGTGAGTTGCATAGGCAAGAAACATTCTTATAGCTTCGGTCTTGCTACGAGGAGCAAATGTTTCATCAAAATCTATCCTTCTTCTTGCAATATCCTTTGGCTACTAATCTTGCTTTGTTTCTTACCACGTAACCTTCCTCGTTCATCTTATTTACAACACCCATTTGGTGCCAATAACATTTTGATGTATGGTCTTTGCACTAATTCCCATACTTTATTTCTTTCAAACCTGATTGACTCTTCTTGCATAGCTTGAATCCAATGTGCGTCGTCGATGCTTGTAACACATCTTTGGGCTCTATTTGCGAGATGAAGCATGTGAACATAGCTTCTTGTTGAGTTCGGATCTTGTTTGACACCTTCTCTTATATCTCCAATGACAAGTTACGGTGGATGGTCTCTCGGCCATCTTACATCGGAGTTGGAGTAAGTTAGGCGGATTGATCGTCTTGCAATTTGTATTGCTTTGTGGTCACTCTCTCGTGATCACTTAGGCTGCAAATTTTCCAAATTTTTTTTGAGATTCGACTATCTCATCTTCTTCCAATTGATAATTCCGACTTGACTTGAAGATAGGGACTCTTCACGTATGGTTGGATGATTCGACTTATCGGTTGACTCTTCAATGTCTTCTCCATTTACATTTGGCTCATCGAATACCACATGAATGGATTCTTCCGCAACCATAGTCATTTTGTTGAGTACTCTGTAGGCTTTGCTTTCACCGAGTATCTAAGAAGATACCTTGATCGCTTTAGCATCAAAAGACTTTAGATTGTCTTTGCCATTGTTGTGGATGAAGCATTTACATCCAAATATTCTCAAATATGCAACATTTGGTTTTCTTCGATCCAAATCTCATAGGAGTCTTTGTCGGTATTTTTTTATCATACATCTGTTTTGAGTGTAGCAAGTCGTGTTGTTTGCTTGACCCAAAATCTTTTTGGTAACCTGCTTCGACTAACATGGTCTTTCTTTGCTTCTTTGAGTGTTCTGTTCCTTCTTTCGCAACTCCATTCTGTGTGGAGTCCATGTCTGATAGTTCATGACCAATACCATTTTCAATACAATCTTGAGTTATTATTCCATTGACAAACTCGGTTCCTCTGTCGATCTTATTTTGATAATGGTTTGGCTCTTCTCGTTTTGAATCCTCTTCATCAATTTGTGGTAGTTTTTGTAGAGTTTCTTTCTTCTTACACATGAATATTGTCCATGTATATCTTGAGTAGTCATCTACTACCACCAAGGTGTATTTCTTTCCACTTATCTTTGTTTGGTTCCTTTGGGCCAAATAGATCCATATGTAGATGCAATATTCTTGTTGAAGATGAACATATCTTTTCTTTGAATGAAGATTTAATTTGTTTTCCCTTCGACATGCATCACATATACTCTCCTTCTTGTATAATTTGAATGCGGAAGTCCTTCCACAAGATTACTTCTTGCAAGCTTGTTAATCGTTTTGAAATTTAGGTGACTTCGACTTTTTTGTGCCCACGGCCAACTTGATTGATTGTGCTCTTTGCTAATAGACAGTCTTTGGTGTTCTTTGTTGACCAATCCACGACATACATGTTCTTCATGCGCATCCTTGCAACACAAATTCATTCGATTCAATATTCTTGATTTGGCATGTACCCATGTTAAATCCAACATTGTAACCACTTGTCACGAGTTGGTCGATGCTTAGCGGAGTTGAAGTTGAGTCCTTCAACATATGCAACGCGTCTGTGATTTCTAATCCATTCCTCTTTATGGATCCAATGCCTCTTATTTCACCAGGAGCTTCATTTCATCCAAATATGACTTTTGCTCCTTTTACTTCCTTGAATTTTGACAGATTTTTCTTGTTTCTGTCATGTCATGTGCCTGGAATGCGACCACTATCCATGTACCAGGTTCCTTGGCACTCACTGTTCCTCGAACCTGCAATCAAGGAAATTAAGTTTTAGGTACCCATACTTGTCTGGGTCCTGGGGTTAGAATTGTAAGATGATCCAACCAACTTATAGCCAAATGATTTGACTCTAAGGGGTTGCCATCTATCGTGCCATAATCATAATTAATCCCGCAAATTGCTTGGGGATTCTAGGTTCATCACAAATTTTGTCTCTTTTGTCTGTATGCCTGTGTATAATTTTTAGCAATCGCCTTCTTTGGGTAATTGTGGTGTCTCGAGTGTAGTGCCTAGGTGCATATGTGTGCTTTGATGAAAGCTCTTATACTTTTGGAATGGCCTTTCTTTGAGTTCTAAGCCTTTGCCATTTGGGCTTATATTCCATAAGTCTATCTTGATAGTTTTCATTATTCCAATCAGCTTGGCTTGGATATTTTCTACCATTCCCATCATATGTATTTCTTTTATGGATTTTCTGGGGTTTTGGTAGCTCTGCTTCTTCTTTACTGAGTATTTTCTGTTTGGAGTTTGCTGAGAACTCGGTGAATCTCTTCTCAATTTGTCCTTTCAGCGCACTCAACTGGCCGATTTCCTTTTCCTTTATAACCAAGGCCGGTTGCTTGTTATTGTGCTTTGGAGTGAATGTGTGTGCAACATTTAGAGTTTTGGATTTTTCAGACTCTTCATGGCTTGAAGACCCTTTTTCCAAAATTACTTTTGAGGTTTGACATAGCACAGAGAATTAAATCTAAGCTGTCTTGTCTCCACATTCTCTTTGACTCATAATAAGATCATCCAATGATTTAGATGCCTTAGTGAATGAGGCAATAACATTTTGAGGTCATTCTCCTCTTCTCTATGGCGGCAATTTACGCTATTAACTTAGCATTTTCAAATTTAAACTATCATTCTCATCGGCTATTTGACTTAGAATACTCAGCTCCTTAGTCACTTTGAGTTTTGGCTCTTGAGTAGGATGTTTTCCTCATTAAATAGTGTGTGTGAGGATTTAATGTGTTCAAAATCTTTCATCATTTTGCCTAATGAATCATAAAGATCAGTGGGTGATGAAGTGTGTGTGTCACGATCACTATCACTAGAGTCCGAGTTTGATGAGTTAGAGTGTACCTCATCTTCTTGGTCGGTTGATCTTGTTTTTGGCCATCAAGCGAGATCAAGGCTTCTTCTTCTGAGTCACTTGAGTAGTCGCTTCACCGCTTTACGAATCACCTGTCTCTCTTGACTTGGTCATTGTTTGATGAGTCTCTGCAGCCATCATTGCCCTTTTCTTTTCTTGTCTTCTTTCTCTCAAGACCTTTCTTTCTTCTTCATTCATTCTGTATTTGTTAACTACAGGATATGAGCAATCAATGGCATAGTGACCTGGTTGTCTACTGATTCAAAGATAGATATTCACCTTTTGATCACTCTTTCCATTCTTGGATTGTCGACCCTTTGATATTCAGACTTTTTGATGATCTGTTCTCTTGGTTGGCCTATCTTCCCTTGATTTGGAGGAGCTGAGTGTCTTCTCGGAAGATTCGCCCTTTCCTCTCTTGTAGTTCTTGTTGAAAAACTTGTTGAATCTTTTAACCATCGTGGCTATTTCTTCCGGATCAATGACTTCTTTGACCTCGCTCTCTTCCCTTCTTTAACAATTAGAGCAAATTGTTTTGGGTACGATTGTCTCTTCCTGGTCTTTTCTTCTCAGCTCAAACTCGTAGGCTTTGAGGTCTGAGAATAATTCATGGTTGGATGTCTTTGATAGGTCCATGGAATGTCTCAGTGCCATGACCTTCATTTCCCATTCAGCTGGAAGACTTTTTAGGATCTTCATACACATTTCCTTCTGTGTATATTCCTTTCCAAGTGCGGATAGCTCATTGGTGATTCTGTGAACCGAGCATCTAGTTGATCCAGGTTTTCTCCTGAGATCATTTTGAAGTTCTCAAATTTACTCTGTCAGACCACACCGATAATTTGTTTTCTTTGATTTGCTCTGAGCCTTCACAAATCAATGTTAGCTTGTCCCAGATTTCTTTAGCCGTTTTGCAAGATTTGACTTTATTGAACATGGCTTTGTCCAAGGTTTTGTAAAGGATGTCCTTGGCTACATTGTCCAGGTTGTATCTTTTTCTGTCATCATTTGTCCACTCAGTTCTTGGTTTTTCAACCATGACTGGTCTGGGAGCAACATCCTCTTCTCCTTCACCAAGCGGCTCTTCTTACAAATTGTGTTCACCTTTAAGATTTGCAAAGGACCCATCTTCTATCACTATCCACATCTCATCATGTAATCTTTGATAGATGAGCCTCGCATACGAATTTTCCAATCATCAAATTCTTCAATAGTGAACATAGGGATGCGTTTCAAATTTGCTTCCATGATAATAACTTTTAATGATAAAGGAGTTTTGAAAGTTTAAGTACTAAAGCAGACTTTGAAAAGTTTGGAGATCTAGTTCAAGAACCGGTCTGAGGGTTCAATGAACCAACCGCTCGATACCACTTGTAGGTCCCAAGGGGGTGTAAGTGTAAGGTTTAGAAGGGGGTTGAATAAACCTTACCAAATTTTCGTTTTAGTCCTTTTAAATATTCGAGTTAATACTACACACCGTGTCCTCGATGGACAGCCAAGTTAGTCAATCAAGAGTTAGTCTCTCAAATGACTCAACCGAGTGTTGATGGATTAACTCACTTGCTGAGTCTAAATTAACTCAACTTGTGGTTTTGTTTTCGCCGAAGACTTAACACCCTTAAGTTTGATTAAGCAAGGATTTAGTGCTTGATTTAGTACTTATAGATTATCAAGTGGATAGCAAATATGTCGGAGAATTAAACAATTTAGATGCGAAAATTAAAGTGCGAGAAATGTAAATGACACAATAGGATTTTTATAGAGGTTCAAGATGGGGTAATTCTTCTACTCCTCTCTTCTCCAACTCCTGGAGGAATCCACTATGTATTGATCAAGATATACAAAGTGGTAATACGATCCAGATACAAGTCTTGATCACACAAATGACTTGTTCCTTTGGGACTCGATCGAGACGCCTTGATCACTCACCCGCTTCTCGTGACGACTCGGCTTCTTCACAGGGCAGCTTTGCTACTACACCCACTTGCTTAAGCTCTTTGGATTTAATCACGAAGCCCTCCAAAAGCTTAAGACTTGGTTCGAGCTTGAACCTTCCTACAATCCTTCGTGGAATGTAGACCCTTGATTTTTCAAAGATTTTTTCCTCTTCAATCAGTTATCTTTCCTTCACAGTGAGTGTTGGATTGATGTTCTTCGCATGTAGGCTTGAGGATTGAGAATGTTTGATTTTCTAATAATTGCTTGAATGTTTTGGTTCAGGTCTGCAACTTGTGTCTCTTATGTGTTCCTTATTCTCAAATAAACTCCTCAGCCTTTTATAGTGATCTTTCAAAAATTTGCCCGTTGAAGAGATAGGCTTATTTTTGAAAGTCACTTGCAGTCGTTGGCTTGTCTTGTTGCGCTTCTTGGAATTGCCATTTCCTCGTATGAATTATTCTTTCACTTTTTCGAGTTCGACACGGTGTAGTGCTTCCCATTGTTCATTCCTTTTGCACGCTTCCTCGGGACTCGAGCACTCCGAGAAAGGTGATATGGAGATATTACTTGTTTAAGTAATTCTCTTGATTTACGTACAACGGATCTTTTACGATTATCTCGACTTGATTGCATTTCTTTGCTTTCCCGGTGACTTAGAGTCGACTTCCAATCATTGGATGACTCTTCTCACTTCAACTTGAGACTTGGCTTTTCTCGAGTTGACTTGACTGATACTCCACTCAGCTGCATCTCACCGCTTCTTCAAGAGTTCCCGTCTACTCTTCTTTGCCATACTCAAATGTCTCGCGCGAGTCTTCCTTCTAGTCTTGATTGTCTTCTTGCATGTTAGGGCATAGCCGACTTAACTCACTTGGCTAGCTCTATTTATTACAATGCATTTTACAACAAGAATTGGGGTGCCAACTTCCTATTCTAAGTTTTACATGGCATTCATCAAAATCTAAACAATAATTTTCCTAACACAATACTTTCCTCCCCTAACTCAATATCCTCATAATGACATTCCACAAATTTATTGATAAATCGAAATCTATTTGCATGAGAAAGAGGTTTTGAGATGAGATGTTTCTTGTTGGGATTTGGTCCAGCATCCTGCCTGCAATGGGCTTTAAAAGAGGCGCGAGGCGCGGCCCACCATTCGAACTCGTGAGCGCTGGATTGCATAGTTAAAGGATAGCTTAAAGGATATGATTTCGACTACCTATACCAATAGATGCATCTTCTTTTCTGGTGCTCATTACATAGAAACTTTGAGGTTAAGCGTGCTTGGCCTGGAGTAGACATGGGATGGGTGACCCCCTGGGAAGTTTTCCAGGGTGCGCGTGAGTGAGGACAAAGCGCGCTAGAAAAGACTCGTGTTGGTTTGTGGGGACAATCGTCAATCCGAGTAACGCTAGAGGTCCAACAACTGGTATCAGAGCAGGTCACGAGTTCGAATTCCCTTGGAAGCACGCTGCAGTGGAGGTTTTTAGGAGCGGTGGAACTGAGATGCTGGCGCAACGGAGGTAAACGGACCAGAACTGAAGGCAGGTTGCCGATGGCGGAATCGAGGTAAAAACAGATCGAATCAAAGGTGTAGGTTGTTGGGTGGACCAAAACTGAAGGGTAGGTTGCCAGGTAGTCGGAACTCGGGTAAAATAGACTGAATCCGAAGGTGTAGGTTGTTGGGTGGACCAAATCAAGGGTAAGTTACCAGGTTGCGGAGAACGTGGTAAAACAGATGAAATCAAGGTGTAAGTTCTTTGGGTGGCCGGAACGAATCGGCTGGCGTGTGTGACGCGACGCTTGAACTGAAGAAGTTGGCGTTAGAACTGAGAAAGTTTGGCGGACAGCGAAGGTTGCCAAGCACTGGAGATAAGAAGATGGCAGGTGCTGGGAGGGGGATTGTTGGGATTTGGTCCAGCATCCTGCCTGCAATGGGCTTTAAAAGAGGCGCGAGGTGCGGCCCGCGATTCGAACTTGTGAGCGCTGGATTGCAAAGTTAAAGGATAGCTTAAAGGATATGATTTGGACTACCTATACCAACAGATGCATCTTCTTTTCTGGTGCTCATTACATAGAAACTCTGAGGTTAAGCGTGCTTGGCCTAGAGTAGACATGGGATGGGTGACCCCCTGGGAAAATACTCGTGTTGGTTTGTGGGGACAGTCGTCAATCCGAGTAGCGCTAGAGGTCCAACATTTCTTACTCTTGTCCCAATGTATGTGAGATCTTGAAATAATCTCTCTTAATGCAAGAATATCACATTCGGTTAGTTGAGAAGGATCTGTGTTTTGTGGATTTTTTATTGGGTCCTCTTGTGGAAGATTTGAAGATGATGCCCCTCTTTATCTTTTTCTCCTCCTTTGAGGATTAGAGCCCATATTTGTGTGAGGAGGTGTCATGAATTCAAGAATAGATAGATATGGGGTGATATAGAATCAAAAATATCAAGAATCAGTGAAGAATTGAGAGAAATTCGAGAACAACCGCGCATTTAGGGTTTGTTTCGCAAGTTTTGAAAGTGTTTTGAAGAATTGGGGAAGAAAGACCAATTTCCCATCTTTAAGGTCCTCGATCAGAGCGACCAATCGCCCTGGGTAGCGATGGTCACACGACCGACGCCCTTCAGGCGACATGTCCCCTCGTGTTCTAGTGGCCAGTTTTTCAAAACATATTTTTAAAAATTGCAAAACGAACCCCAAAAGTTTTTAAAATATTATACACGAGCCTAAAATTAATTTAGACACTATTCAATATGCATTATGCCTAAACGAGCTCGAATAGAGTTAAAAGACTTGGGGGTAAAGGTTTTGTAAAAATATCCACTAATTGATTTTGAGATGGAACAAAATTCATCTCAATTTTCTCTTTAACACACAATATCTTAAAAAATTATCTAACTTCAATATATTTTGTTCGATTGTGATGTACGAATTTGGTGGTATATTTATTGTGGATGTATTATCACAAAAATAGGTATATTTGTAAAATCTATTTTGTAATCTGCCAAGGTTTGTTTCATCCTAAGTAATTGTGTACAACAAAATATCGCGGAAATATATTTGGCTCAGCTGTTGATAAAGAAACACAATTTTACTTTTTAGAAAACCAAGAAACAAGACCATCGCCTAAAAATTGACAAGAGTGGAAGTATTTTTTGCGGTCATCAATGTCTCTCGCATAATCCAAATCACTATATCCTTTTAAAACAAAATTTTCATTTTTTGAATAAAATAGGCCATATGAAATAATGCCCTTTAAATAATGAAAAATTCTTTTAACGGCACTTAAGTGAGATTCATTTGGATTACTTTGAAATCGAGCGCATAAGCATAAAACATGTTGAATACCGGGTCTACTAGCAGTTTAATAAAGTACGCTACCTATCATACCTCGATATTTGATTTCGTCAACTAATTTACCCTTTTTGTCCTTGTCGAGTTTGATGTTTGCTGCCATTGGAGTTGCAACGGTTCTTCCTTCTTTAATCCCAAATTTTTCAAGAAGCACTTTTGTATATTTGGATTGAGAAATATATATTCCTTCTTGACATTGTTTAATTTGAAGTCCAAGGAAGAAATTGAGTTCACTCATCATGCTCATTTCAAATTCACCTTGCATAAACTTAGAAAAATTCTTGCACAACAATTCATTAGTAGCACCAAAACTAATATCATCAACATATATTCTTAAATCATTTTTTAGAAGGAAAGAACTTAGTCTATCATACCATGGTCAGGGTGCTTACTTTTGACCATATAAAGCCTTTTTAAGTTTATAAATATCATTTGGTCTTGAAAATTTTTCAAAACCCCTGATGTTGTTTAACATAGACTTCTTCTTGATAAAACCATTTAAGAAAGCGGGCTTGACATTCATTTGGTAAAATTTGAAATTTTTGAAGCAAGAATAAGTAAGTAAAATACGAATAGTTTCTAGACGTGCTACATGTGCAAAAGTTTCATTATAATCAATACCTTCTTCTTGATAATAATCTTGAGCCACTAACCTTGCTTTATTTTGAATGATGTTCCCTTGGTCGTCTAATTTGTTCTGAAAAACCTATTTGGTTCCGATGATAGTTAGTAATGGAGGCCCTGGGCACAAGTTCCCAAACTTAATTTCTTTCAAATTGATTTAGCTCTTCTTGCATCTCTAGAAACCAATCTCCATCTTCAATTGCTTCATTAGCATTTTTGGCTCTTTTTTGATATATTAGAGCTTTTTCGGCAAATTTTTTTCTAGTCATGACCTTGTCAAGTGGATCCCCAATAATAATATCTTTAGGATGATCTTCTTTAGATTTTAGTGCCATGGGGAGATCCGAAGTGTCACCCTTATCCTGTTGTTGAACATTTGAAGTTGAGGGTTGGTCATTTGAGTGATGTTTGGAACGATTAGTTCTACTTCATCTTCTTCATCACTATCATCATTTGAATTTCTTTCAACATCGAAAGTTTCATTGAATTTGACATGGATGGATTCTTCGACTACTAAGCTTGTTGACTCGGTATGCCTTGCTCTTGGTCGAGTACCCCATAAAAATTCCTTCATAGCCCTGATACGTGTAAAATAAACATGCATTTAATGACTTATTTTGATATATATTTGATGCATTTGCACGTATATATAGTGTACTTTACTTGGTTTCCTTAGAAGGGCATGATACTGCGTATTTTGTAACTTTTACAGGAAACTGAGTTAAAATGAGAAGATATTAGTTAGAAGGCCCAGAAAAGAATAACAAATGCAAAGAGATGATCGAATATGCGAAGAAAACAATGAAAAACAAGTCACACGGTCAGCCCGTGTGGATTCACACGGTCGTGTGAATGGTATTTGTGTGTTTTTACACGCTTGTGCAACTTGTTCGAGGGGAGAATTTTAGAGACGAAGTACACGACAAAACCATGTGAAATTACATGGCTGTGTGACCTTTTTGAATGAAAAACAAAGAGCAAAATGGTTTACACGGTCTGCCCGTGTGAAATCACACGGCCGTGTTTTTTCTCTACGCCCGATTTTGTTTCCTAATTCCGTCGAGATTCTACCAAATGGGTCTCTCAAATCACCTCGTAAAAGGAGGACCAAGCCTTAGACGAAAATACAACTTCATATAACTTGATATAAAATACATCAAAATACACTAGGATTACACAAATCTACATACTTATGAGAGGAAGGCACTAATCAACGACAAACACCACAAGGCCTTTCACATCTACAGAAGCACAAGGAATCAAGGCTGCGAAGAAGGATCCATCATGACAAGAAGGGTTCTATCTTTTAGTTTACATCTCTTGTTTGTAATAAAATGATGTCAAACTATTAGATTTCAATGTTGTCTATGAATTTGTTGTCAAATATATTGGCTAAAAATTCTGATCCTAGGGCATAATCAAAATTGTAGATTCATGTTAAATCTATATTAGTTGTTTTTCTTAATTAGTTTTTGTATTCTACGATATAAATTCGAATACGTATTTATTTTAGATTATTTGGCCAATAATTTGCATGTCATTTTTGTTGCTTCATGATTCGGAATATGAGTTCTAATAAACAAAAGTCGAATTCAGACATAAACGAGTATAGAGTCGGGGGAGGCTTATAATCGTTTGTGGAGAGTAATTCAATTCAAAGATCTTTTGGGAGTTGATATTAATTGTTGAGTACGGATTCTAGCAATTGTTATTAATCAACTGTTTATTTGCATCGAGAGGGGGAATAAACTAAATTAGGAATTGAACCCATAGATACATTTAAACTAGTTTTGATGAAACATTAATTGGATTTAATATTGAAGAAGTATGTGCCTAGGGTTGCTTTCGTATTTGTTGAAAACTTTTGGAGTTCGGGTCTTTATAAATTTATAAATATTTTACTTGTTAATTTAGGACTTAGATTAGATAATAAATAAACTTGTAATTTTCGACCGCTTCAATAGAGAATATGATATCTACTATATCCTAAGTGTTTCATATTCAATCTCTGAGGAATACGACCTTGCTCGCTAGTATCTGCTAGCTACAATGTATACTTGCAGTTTAATGAAAAGATTTTCACGATTAGTTTTTGGCCTCGTTACCCGGGATTGAAAGATTCAACTTAGATATAGTAATAAGTAGTTCAAACTTAGTTGAAGCAATATTTTTATTCTTTTATTCTTTTATTTTTTTATTTTTTCAATTTTTTGTATTATTATTTTTCATTTGCTTTGGTTCTAACGTTGTTTTTGTTGAGTGTAGGTAGTGCATGATCATGCATTCCAAATCTAAAGATTGAAAAGACAGCAAAATAGTTAAGAAAAAGATCTAAAGCGATTGCGGATGGAAACAATCATGATGGTGTGAATAACAAAAATAACGAGGAGCGCCCACCTGAGGCGAATGGACGGAACCAGATCAAGGAGAGGCCCGTGAGAAGGGCAGTCAGGGACTACTTCTAGTCGAAAGTTAGTTAATGGTATAGGGGTGTGGCCCGTCTGCCGATTAACGCAAACAATTTTGAACTAAAACCTGCGTTGATCCAGATGGTTTCATAAAACCAGACTTTGTAGGGAGAGCCGTTGAGAATCCAAACGCGCATCTAGTGCAATTATTAGAAATCTGCGATATCATTAAGATGAATGGTGTATCTGAGGATACCATTCGATGTCGCCTTTTCGAATTCTCTCTACACGATAATGCTAAGGGATGGTTATGCTCTTTGACACCACCCACAAAGAGATGGTTGAACTAAGTTAACGCCACGCTAAGTATTTCCCCCAAGGCTACAATCGAAAAGTGAAATTGCCCAATTTAGGCAGCAAGATGCAAAGCCGCTATATGAAGCATGGGATAGGTTTATAGAGCTGTTGAGAATGTGCCCTCATCCCGGATATCCCGACTACCAACAGGTACAATATTTCTATAATGGTTTGAGTGGAAACACAAGAACGATTATAGATGTTGCATCTGAGGGTGCACTAGGAAAATATCCAGATGAGGCACTAGAATTATTGAAGAGATGACAAACAGTTACCAGTGGCCATTCGAGAGATCTAATGTCAGATGTGTGGTGGAGGTCTAGGATGAGAATAAGGTTTCCATGCTCACATAACAAATGTTCGTGCTTAATATGAAACTGGATGCGATGCAGCAAGTGACTCCTAGAGATCCTGCAGTTGTTGAAGAGGAGGCGGACTTTGTGGGACAAAGGAACTTCAACAACAACTACCGAAATAATTAGACACCCACACATTACCATCCGGGGCTGCAAAACCATGAAATGTTTCTTATGCTAATAAAAAAAACATTTTGCAGCCACCTCCGAGTTTTAATGTGGGAAATCAAGGCATAGCGGAGTCCAGTGAAAGAAAGCATATGTGGAAGAGATGTTATCCTTGTTTATTGGAGAAACCAGAACTAGATTGAATATAGATGAAGTAAAGATAGACAGGATAGAGGAGCAAGTTACTCAGCTGAACACGAACATTAACGCAAGACTAAAGTCTTTCAAACACAAGTAGCCCAAATCGCTATAAGCAAAGGGGAGGCCAAAGACCAAAAGGAAAATTCCCAAACGATACTGAAATTAATCCGAGAGAACAATGCAATGCTATTCATCTGATGAGTGGTACAAAATATGAGGATCTATAGATAGTAAACAATACAATTCAGTGACAGTAGTAATAGAATTCAGACATCTGGTTGAAGACGTAAAACTTAGCGCTTTTTTGGGAGACAACCCAAATTATTTTCTTTAATCGCATTTGTTCAATTTTTTTGATTTTATTATTAACTTAATTTTTCGTTTTGTCTATTTTTGTGAGTTGTTGTGTAGGAGGTGTCGCAACAAACTTCGGGTTTTACCTAAATAAATTGAAAAATCAAAAAATAAAACACACGACCATGTGAAAGGCCAAAACAGAGACCGAATACACAGTCTGGCCGTGTGATTTCACACGGCCGTATATTCGGTGACACAGCAAACAGACGCAGCAACAGGCGCACACGGTCTGGACATGTGATTTTCACACGGATGGTGTGAAGTGTCTGCCGATTTTTCCTTGCCCTTTTTAAACTCAAACACTCCAAATTTATTCCACTTTCTCCCTTCTAAACCCTAAAGGCCGAAAATTCCCTTACAAATACCCAATTCCAACTTCAAATTTCTTCACATTCAACTTCAAATCTTCAAGCTAGGGCACAAATACTTCTCTCTTTCTAGAAACCCACCACAAGATTCTTCCAATTTCTCAATTTTCTCTTATTCTTCTTCAAATTTGGGGGGTTTTATCTAAAATAGTCAGATTTTCTACAAAAAGTTTCAAACCCACATCAATGGCTTCAAGAGAATGAGACAAAGGAGTAAGGAAAAATACAAGGAGAATGAGGGAGCTAACTCCGAAGCCCGAACCCCAATATGAGACGAACCAACTGGAGTACTCTAATGTCATGATGCTGGATGAAAGACAACAAACTCGGTGGGAGAATCTCTACATCCGAAGTTGGTGTTTGTGAGGAAGGATAACGAAGGGGTTATTCGAATGGATGAATTATTTATCTTGTGGCGTATGGTCTCGAGAACTTAGGTGGTGCCCAACACCGAGGCATTTATATCTAGACAGTTCGATCGAGTAAAAAAACAAATGAAAGGGGGGAAATGCATTGGAGGTTTAATTACAACTATCGTCGAGCACTTTAACGTGAATTTTGGTAGGTATGGGCATGCGGATGGGGGGCAAAAGATTGATTTGACTCTCTTGACCACAATGAAGATGATTAGGTTTGATGGACGTGATTACTGGTTACATCATGCGAATATGACTAAGATTAAACTTCCAAATCTAGATGCTACCTCAATTCGGGAGAGCGAGCGACTGTTGCTTAAGACGAGCCTCGTGATGAGACAGATGGGCCAGAATCCTCTGGGTAAGAAAGTAGGCGGGACAAGGACTTGATGGATAGGCTTGAAATATTGGAGGTCAATATGGGCTCGTTGATTGATGACACCTATCAGTTGTTGTAGGTCCCAAGGGGCGTGGTGTAAGGTTTAGAAGGTTACCTCTTCTCAATAGCTTCATTAGCCTTTTATAGTGTCCATTTGAAATTTTGCCCGTTGAAGAGATAGGCTAACTTCAAATGTCACTTTGTGTTTGTTGGCTTGTCTTTTCTTGGTCTGCAGTCTTGGTGATGTTGACCTTTCCTCGTATTAATGGCATTTTAGCATTTGCAGGTGTCTGACACAAGGTGCAGTGTTTCCCATTGGCTTATTCCTTTTGCACAATTCAGTACCAAACATACTTTTAGACTGGCAACTTTGTCATATTACTAAATGAAGTAATATTCTTGACTTTAATCAATGGTTCTAAGTCAGTTGTCTTGACTTGACTGCTGCCTTTACCCCAGGTGACTTGAGTCTGCTCCAATCATTGGATTAACTCAACTGTCACTTCAACTTGTAGACTTGGCTTCTTGAGTTGACTTGACTGACACTTCTCACAGTTGTTCCTCAGCTGACTTTTCTTCAGTCTAATCCTTGTATTTCTTCATGGCCTTACTCAGCTGACACACATCAGAGTCTTCACATAGTCCGCAGTTGACTTCTTGTAACCTTTGACATAGCTGACTTGACTAAGCTTTTTCAGCCATATCTATTACAATACAAATTACAAGGAAAATGGGGTACCAACTTCCTAGTTTAAGTTTTACATGGTATCATCAAAATGTATCAAATAAATTTCCTAATAGTTGTCGGCTACAGTGATGGGTATCACACTGAGTAATTGCAATGCTTTGATACCATCCCACATCAACAACAACAGATGTACGAGATGATGTCTCATATGGATCAGTGGTACATCCAACAGGGCCACTATCCTCCACCTCCTCCACCACAGTGATCTATGTAAGTACTTTTCACGCATTCCTCTTTGTTTTGATAATTTCCTCATATGTTCGGGACGAAGCATAATTTAAGTTTGGGGGTTATCAAGAATGCGTGATTGAGTATTGTTGCATTTTTCCATTGCATTTAGGTTGGATGTAGAAACATATAAAATTTTCATAATTGTTTTAAAAAAAATTCGAATTTGTTTTTTATTTTGTTATAGCATGTTTATCGCTTTAGCACGTTTATTATTTGTATGTGAGTTAGGATTAGAATTTGAATGAGTACAAAAAGCTTTCGTATGATTATACTATGAGCACTTGGTTTCATGAAAAGAAGTATTTGGTGAATTATGTGATAAATTGTTGAGAAGATATCTTTTGCATGTTTGGCATTGATTGAGAAAGTTGGGTATTTGAGCATTATGCGAAAAATAAGCATGTGAGCTTTTGTGCCTTTAACTGCTTTTATATTATGCAGTCTTATTTTTCTCTATTCAGTATGTCATTCATGATTGTTAGAACTCTAGAACTTGCAATGGTATCTTTATTGAAACCACATGTATTCAATTTTGAAGATAATTTAAGGCCATTTTTGTTTAAGCCTACATAGCATAAAGAGCCTACCTACAATTTCATGATTCCCTAGTTAGCCACTTTGAGACTAAACTTTTTATTGTTAGCCACATTATGAGCTTTGAACTTAAAAATAATTTTTATCCCTAAAACTTGAGCTTATATAGTTTGAGGGAGATGTGGTTTAATCTTGAAGAAGAAGGAAAGAATATTGGCGAGAAAGAGAGATGGATAGTAAATAGGTGAAAGAATGATGAAGCTTGAAAAGGAAAGCAAAATTTTGAATGAAAAAAAATCGAGCAAGAAAAGAAAGAAAAGAAATAGAAAAATTCTGGAAATTTTGAAAGAAAATTGAGAGCTTAAGGCAAAAGAAAGAAGGGCAAAATGGCATAAGAATGAAAAATGTGAAAAAATGGTGGAGTATGAGATGCAAAAAAACAAATTTGAAAGAATGTTTATTTAGACGGGTTGGTGAATTGAAAGTCTTTGTACTTAAATTCTATTTGCTCAAGTCAAGTCACTCAATCCATATTTTCCTACCCTAACTAAAGAGCCTACATTATAACCAAAGAAAAAGTCCTTTTTGATTCTTAAATTGTGCACACTTGAGTAGTAGAGATGTTAGATAATTTGCAAGCCTATGGTAGTTCTAAATCATTGAATTGATTTGAGTGTATACACGTCGCATCTAATTTGAGAGTTGAGTGATATAATACTTCTTGTGAGTCACGATGTCGAATACCCGGATGAATACTAATTATGCCGAATTTGTGATTGATAACTTTTTGATGATGAATTGCATGTTTTCTAGAATATAGATTTGATTGAGATTAAGTGTTTATAGTGTTCTTGTGTGTTCTACCAACCCCTTATGGTTATTTTTCTTAGTCTTGCTCAAGGACGAACAATGATTTAATTTTGGGAGAATTTGATACATGTAAAATATGCGTGCATTTTATGGCTTATTTTGATATATATTTGATGCATTTGTACGTATATTTAATGTATTTTACTTGGTTTCCTTTAGACGGGCATGATACTTTGTATTCTTGTAATTTTTACAGGAAACAGAGCTAAAGTGAGAAGATATCAGCTAGACGGGAGCACAAGGTCTTCTGAGAGATGAGGGCTAGGTCGCGAAGAACACCACAAGACCTTTCACATATATGTGAGCACAAGAGCTTCGAAGGCTTGGAAGGAGAATCCATCCTGACAAGAATTTATTGTCTTCTGAGAGATGAGGGCTAGGTCGCGAAGAACACCACAAGACCTTTCACATATATGGGAGCACAAGAGCTTCGAAGGCTTGGAAGGAGAATCCATCCTGACAAGAATTTATTTGTCTAGATCTCTTGTATGTGCTTAAACGATGTCATAATGTTGATTTGGAATTTGTATATGAATTTGTTATTAATATTTGGCTAATCTTTCGGAGCTTAGGGGCATAATCAAAATTGTGGATTCATGTTAAATCTTGATTAATTATTTTCTTAATTGATTCATGTTTTCTATTTTATGAATTCGAGTGCTTATTCTTAATTGTTTTTTATCTAATCAATAATTAGCATGTCATATTTGTTAGTGCGAAATTCGGAAGAGTAGTTCTAACAAAGACGAAAATCGAATTCAGACATAAACAGTGTATCGAGTCGGGATACCTACAACTATTTGTGGGGAGTCATTCAATTCATAGATCTTTTGGGAGTTAATAATAGTTGTATCAAGTCGGGAGACCTACAATTATTATTAATCTACTGTTTATGTGTCGCCCTGGAGGGGGAATAAACTATTTTAGGAATTGAACCCATAGAATTGCATGACTTGGTTTTTAAAACTTTAATTGGATTTAATATTGAAGAAACATGTTGAGATTATGTGCCTAAGGATGCTTCTGTGGTTGTTGAAAATACTTGTGCAATTCGCAAATTTATTTATTTATTTTCGATTTTGTTAAAACTTGAGATTCAGTCGCTTCAATAAAATTGGAATGCGATGTTATCATAGCCTAAATGTTTCGTAGTCAATCCCTGAGGAATATGACCTGTAAGTCCAAATGGCTACAATAATCTAGAGGGGGAGTGAATAGATTATGCCGATTTTTCGATTTGTGACCTCTTTTGTGAATGTGAAGATGAAAGCAAAAATATAAATGCGGGAAAATAAACAATACTCGATGATTATAGTAGTTCAACTCACCTAGGGCCTAATCTACTACCACCTCGGTATATCCGAAGTGGATTTCAAAAAGAAAAAAGAATTTTATTAATAGTCACAAAAACTATTACACCACCACTTTTGAAGATCACCACAATCTTCTTACAACACCTTCAAGGAGATTACCACAATCTTCTTTCACTTATGAAGAGTACCACACTCTTCAACACCTAAGATCACCCAAGTGTGCTCTTACCACAAGAACAACAACAAGGATATCTTGTTTTGGATGATTGACAAAAATTCAAGATTACAACTCGATAATGAAGTATACAAACTTTGAGTGCAAGTGTAATCAAGAATAAAAGCCTAGACCTCAAAATGTGCAAGTGCAAGAACTTAGGCTATTACAACAAGAAATATGACAATGAAGAACAAGTGTTTGCTTGTATATATTTGCTTGTGTTGTTGTGTTGTTTGAATGCTTCCTCTATTTATAGGGGAGGTCTTAGACTGATTTCCAGACATAGTCTCCTTCTTGGAGTTTGATTTCTACAAAAAAAATGCAATTAAAATCAAGATTATAGCTGTTAGAAATCAACCCCCTAAAATGAGGAAAAGCTGTTTGCAGGCTCAACGGATAGTTTGCTGTCAAAAACCTATAGCGACCGGTCGAAGAGAAACAAGGGTTTGAAAGTTTTCTCACAAAAATACACAGGGGGACTAGTCACCATGGGGTTGGATCGGTCGATGCCCCTGTGGACCGGTTGCCATCCTCAAAATATCAATACAGGAGTTCTAGAGTTTTGCAAACAACACAGGCATCGGTCGCCCTTAGATCGACTGATCGCCCACACCGGTCGACCTATGGGTCAATCGGTCGCCCATTTTTCCTCTGTCCCATTTTCTGTTTTAAAACTCAACTCTGACACAGGTTGCCCTAGGGCGACCGGTCCAACACGAGACAGAAGTGTTGTCCAATTTTTGTCGAAAATAAACTTAAAGAAATACTCCGAAAAATTAGTAAAAATATTTTATATCGATCGGGAGTATTTGGACAACATTTAGAAACATTGTTTTGGTATAAAAACACATTTAAACAAAATCATCAAAATCATGATAAAAATATTTATCTAACAACTCCCCATTTTTTATGATTACAAACCAAAACAATTTTTAAGAGGACGATTTTGAAAACGAAATAAATTTTCCGGTCAAGAATAAACTATCCGTTTTGAGCAACAACATTCCATGCATAATAGCCATAAGTAAGGGAGTAAATATTTTTCAAAAACATTTTGCAAAAGCTCCCCCTATCAACATGCACATCAAGATAAATATACAAGCAATTGATCAAAAGCTAAAAGCTCACCTTTTTAAATAGAAACAATACTATCATGAGTTTATAATCTCCCCCTGTCACAAACAATCATTAAACATGCATATAAGTCCATAATACATCCATTGGACTAAGTATTCTCCACCACTTTTGGCTTTAAAGAGCCATAACTTATAGCTTCTTTCGCGAGCTTATATTAGCTTCTTTGAGCTAAATTGGCTAAAGAGCTTATTTCATGTTTCTCCCCCTTTAGAATCATCAAAAAGAATGTTAGCACGATAAAAACAACATTTATCCATATCAAAGTGCGCAATATGATCGATTTATCGAGCTTTTTGAAATTAGAAGCTTAAAATCCAAATAAAAAGGGAAAAGTCGATCATTTGAAATGCAAAAGCTCGTTTGATTGGTAAAACATGATCTCCGTAAGTATATAAGACTTTTAAAAATGAGAGAGTCATGTAGTTGATGAAATTTTCTTTGAAACAATTCATCGAACACTTGGCGGGCGTCAAAAAATTAAAGAAGATGTATATAGACCTTGTAAATGTAATCAAGCCAAATATTTCATCACCAAATCAAATTCTACAACATCCAATCAACAACAATTTATAAGCTCATCACAAACATATATATATATATATATATATTGCATCAAGATATTAACATTTAAGCCAAGTTCTCAAGGGTTCCACCTAATTGAGATAAATGAGTAGAATTCTTACCATTTAATCGGTAATGATGAGAAAGAATGATGATAATCAAGAAATATGAATTCCAAGATATACGAATTATACAATAAAATTCATTTTGAGTGAATTATGTGTGCAATTGTCAAAGGGGTCGAAAAATGGAGGGGTAGAGCCAAAATGGCTAAGTCTGGGAAACAGAAGCATTTTAACCAAAGAAAATGGCATAGGGCGACCGTTTAGGGTTGAGGGCGACCGATCGACGGGGAGACCGACCGGTTGACCTCAACCCAGTTTTGCCACTAGATCAGTCTGTTTTTGAAAAATCCAAATTTTGATCCAAAAATCTGATTTTTCGCCCCTAAGTTTTAAAAACGTGCAAATTACAAATATAGACCTCATTCAATATGCATTATGCCTAACCGAGCTCGTATTGAAGCAAAAGTCTCGGAAGATAGCGGTTTTGTAAAGATTCCCGCTAATTGATCTTGAGATGGTACGAAAGATATCTCAATTTTTCATTTTGAAACACAATCCCTTAGAAAATGATGTCGAATCTCAATATGTTTAGTACGGTTATGATGAATCGGGTTTTGAGTAATATTTATAGCATATATGTTATCACAAAATATAGGAACATTTTCAAAAGAGCATTTGTAATCCGCTAAAGTTTGTTTCATCCAAAGAATTTGAGTACAACAAAAGGCCGCGGAAATATATTCGGCTTCGGCCGTTGAAAGTGAAACACAATTTTGTTTCTTTGAAAATCAAGAAACTAGAAATTGCCTAAAAATTGATATGATCCTAAGTACTTTTACGATCATCAATATTCCCGCATAGTCCGAATCACTATAACCTTTAAGAGAAAATTTTTCATTCTTCGGATAAAATAAACCATATTGAATAGTGTCTTTCAAATATCGAAAAATCCTTTTTACGGCACTCATATGAGATTCTTTGGGATTGTTTTGAAAACGAGCACATAGGCATACGACATGAAGAATGTCCAGTCTACTTGCGGTTAAATAAAGTAAACTACCAATCATACCTCGATACTTGGATTCATCAACCGACTTGCCTTTTTCATCTTTGTCGATCTTGATATTGGTTGCCATATGAGTAGAGACGGTTCTTCCTTCTTCAATGCCGAACTTCTTCAAAAGTTCTTTTGAATACTTTGATTGTGAAATATAAATACCTTCTTGGCATTTCTTAATTTGAAGTCCAATGAAGAAGTTGAGCTCCCCCATCATACTCATCTCAAATTCACCTTGCATTAACTTAGAAAATTTCTTGCACAAGGATTCATTAGTAGCACCAAATATAATATCACCAACATAAATTTGCACTAATAAGCAATCTTGCCCTTTTTTAAAAACAAAAAGAGTAGTATCAACTTTACCTCTTGTAAATCCATTTTGTAAAAGAAAAGAGCTAAGTCTATCATACCATGCACGGGGTGCTTGTTTTAAACCATACAAGGCTTTCTTAAGTTTATAAACATTATTTGGCCTAGAAAATTTTTCAAACCCCGGAGGTTATTTTACATAGACTTCTTCTTGAATAAAACCATTTAAAAAGGCGGATTTAACATCCATTTGGTAAAGCTTGAAATTTTTAAAACAAGAATAGGCAAGTAAAATTCGAATAACTTCTAAACGTGCTACGGGTGCAAATGTTTCATCATAATCAATACCTTCTTCTTGACAATACCCTTGAGCTACTAACCTTGCTTTATTTCGAACAATATTGCCTTGGTCATCGAGCTTGTTCCGAAATACCCATTTTGTACCAATAATTGTTTGAGATGGAGGACAAGGTACCAATTCCCAAACATCATTTCATTCAAATTGATTCAACTCCTCTTGCATTTCTAAAAACCAATCCTCATCTTCAATAGCTTCCATAGCATTTTTAGGCTCTTTTTGAGATATAAGAGCTTTCTCGGCAAATTTTCTTCGAGTCATCACTTTATCAAGGGGATCACCAATAATTTGATCTTTTGGGTGATCTCCCTTAAATTTCAATGCTACGGGAAGATCCGAAGTATCACCTTTGTCTTCTTGGGGAACATTTGAGGTTGACGGTTGATCATTTGAAGTAGAAGGTTGATCATTTTGAGCATAATCTTGATCAATTGGTTCAACAATATCATCTTCATCACTTTCATCATTGGGTATCCTTTCAACACCCGAGGCTTCATTAAATTTGACATGGATAGATTCTTCAACAACCATACTAGTCTTATTGTAAACCCGATATGCTTTGCCCTTGGTTGAATACCCCATAAAAATTCCTTCATCGGCCTTAGGATCAAGTTTGTCCAATTGATCCTTAGTATTCAAAATAAAACACTTACATCCAAATATTTTGAATAACTAATGTTTGGAGTTCTTCCTTTCCAAAGCTCATATGGAGTTTTATTCATTTTAGGAAGAAGATAAACTCGATTAATAACATAGCAAGCGGTACTTACGGCTTTGGCCCAAAAATATTTTGGAAGTGAAAATTCATTGAGCATAGACCGACTTATTTCTTGAAGTATTCGATTCTTCCTTTCGGCTACTTAATTTTTGTATCCAACATGTCCAAGTCGCCTATGCCATAAACTAGTTAAATCATTATTGGCGACAAGGCAAGAAACATTTTGACTAACCAAATCACTTGTGCAAATTTTGTAAAGATTGCCTTTTCTATTTGCTTCACAAATAATTTCATCATTTTTAACAATAAAACATTTTTCTTTATTGAATATAATATTATAATTTGAATCACAAAGTTGGCTAACACTTATCAAATTGAACTTAAGCCCTTCAACATAAAGAACATTACTAAGAGACAAAGAAGAATTACCAATTTCTCCTTTTCCAAGAATTCTTCATTTGCCATTCCCGAACATGACCATACCCTCTTCTTGGAGCTTGATGTTGGTAAAAAGTTCTCTTCTTCCGGTCATATGGCGCGAACACCCGCTGTCCACGAGCCATTTTGAATCCTCCATAGTTGTTATAGCCCTTACTACCTACAAATGAATTGTTTTTAGGTACCCTATAATTTTGGGGTCCATGGGGGTTAGCCTTGAGACCTTTGGGTCTCCAAAAATAGCTAAAATTATTCTTCAATTTACAATGAGTAGCATAATGACCAACTTTACCACAATAAAAGCAAAAAAGATTGTGGGAATTACTAGTACGTTCAAAAGTCGGACCTTGGTCATTTTTCTTTGAAATAGGTTGAAAAGGTTTATAGTCAAGTCCTAATTTAGAATGCTCACCTCTTTGTGCATCTGGAATTTTTGTAACTTTATTCGTACTTAAGTTAAAATGATGCACATCCTTTTTCAAACATTCAAGATCATTTGTGAGCGATTGTTTTTCGGTTTCAAGAGTACGGATTTTTGTAAGAGTAATAGCATAAGCTTTGTCAAGAGATTCATAAGAAGTAGACAATTTATCCTTTTCAATTTTAAGCTCTGCATGCTCCTTTTTCAAAGTCTTGTATTTAACAATCAAATTTTGAAATTCATTTTGCAATTCATCAAAATCACATTGTAATTCATCAACTAAGGAAGAAGTTGAAGAGTTAGAGCGTACCTCATTATTTTCATCGTCTATGGCCATAAGACCATGTTCGGTTTCTCCTTCCTCGTCGATGTGGCAAGTAGTTCATCCCAAGTTTTGACATCCGCATTTAGAGCCTTCTTTTTCAGAAAAGGGCTTTTTCTTCTTTTGTTCCTCCTCCGCTAGTTTCTGGCAATCGGCAATGTAGTGCCTGGATTTTCCGCATTTAAAACAAGAGTTGTCCCTCGGCTTTCTTGCCTTATTTTTATTCACAAATTTTGCAAATTTTCGAACAAGGACGGCAGTCTCCTTATCATCTCGTCACAAGCATAATATGAATTATTAGAAGAAGATGTTAAGCTTTTAGGAATATTTTGCATACCTGTTTGAGTGGTGGATGGTTTGAGATTTTTCCTCTCCTTGAGATAGACTTCATAAATGAGGAGATTCCTAATAAGCTCATCGAACCATGAGCCGGGAAGAGCATTCAATACCTTAGTCACCTTGTCTTCTTCGGAGATGACCTTCCCGAGAGCCACAAGAGGATTAACAATGTTGCCAAGCCTTTCCACCATTTTTGATATGCTTTCACCATCATGTATATTGAAATTTTCAAAGTCTTTTACAAGCATTGTTTTTCTTGCATGCTTTACTTTCTTTGTGCCCTCATAGATGGTTTCCAATTTTTCCCATACATCATGTGCCGACCTTATTCCTCTTATGCGATTGTATTCGGTGGCAGGGAGTGAACAATGTAAAATATTCAAAGCCTTACCATTTAGGGAGAAGGTCTTCTTGTCAGCATCATCGAATTCTATGAAACTTTTGGGGGCCAAGGAGCCGTCCTCCAATTTCTTCGTTGGTTGAGCTATGCCTTCAATGATCATATTCCATATATCGAACCGCACCCTTGAAAAAAGCACTCCATTCGGTCTTTCCAAAATGTGTAGTTGTTGGCGTCAAAAAGCGGTGGCTTGTTGGTGGAGGTGCCGGTGGTGAGGTAGCTTTCATTTGTAGCCATGGATCTTGTCCTTACTCGCAAAGATTAAATGAGTTTGCCAAAGAGTTTGGCTCTAATACCACTTGTAAGTCCAAGTGGCTACAATATTCTAGGGGGTGAATAGATTATGCCGATATTTCGATTTATGCCCTCTTTTGTGAATGTGAAGATGAAACCAAAAATATAAATACGGGAAAATAAACAACACTCGATGATTTATAGTAGTTCAACCCACCTAGGGCCTAATCTATTACCACATCGGTATATCCGAAGTGGATTTCAAAAAGAACAAAGAATTTTATTAATAGTCACCAAAACTATTACACCACCACCTTTGAAGATCACCACAATCTTCTTACAACACCTTCAAGGAGACTACCACAATCTTCCTGCACCTATGAAGAGTACCACACTCTTCAACACCTAAGATCACCCAAGTGTGCTCTTACCACAAGAGCAACAACAAGGATATCTTGTTTTGGATGATTGACAAAAATTCAAGATTACAACTCGATAATGAAGTATACAAACTTTGAGTGCAAGTGTAACCAAGAATAAAAGCCTAAACATCAAAATGTGCAAGTGCAAGAGCATAGACTATTACAACAAGAAATATGACATTGAAGAACAAAGTGTTTGGTTGTATGTATTTGCTTGTGTTGTTGTGTTGTTTGAATGCTTCCTCTATTTATAGGGGAGGTCTTAGACTGATTTCCAGACATAGTCTCCTTCTTGGAGTTTGATTTCTACAAAAATAAATGCAATTAAAATCAAGATTATAGATGTTAGAAATCAACCCCCTAAAATGAGAAAAAGCTGTTTGCAGGCTCAACGGATAGTTTGTCAAAAACCTATAGCGACCGGTCAAAGAGAAACAAGGGTTTGAAAGTTTTTTCAGAAAAATACACAAGGGGAACAGTCACCATGGGGTTGGACCTGTCGACGCCCCTATGGACCGGTTGCCATCCTCGAAATATCAATACAGGGAGTTCTGGAGTTTTGCAAACAACACAGGCACCGGTCGCCCCATACTGGTTGAACTACGGGTCGACCGGTCGTCCCCCTTAATTTTTCCTCCGTCCTATTTTTTATTTTAAAACCCAACTTAGACATATAGGGCGACCGGTCCAACACGAGACATAAGTGTTGTCCATTTTTTGTCGAAAATAAACTTCAAAAAATATTCCAAAAAATTAGTAAAAACATTTTATATCGATCGGGAGTATTTGGACAACATTTAGAAACATTGTTTTGGTATAAAAACACATTTAAACAAAATCATCAAAATCATGATAAAAATATTTACCTAACATGACCTTGCTTGCCATTATTCTGTAAACTACACTGTACACTTGCAGTTGTAAGATCCAAAATATTTTTAGCGAACAATTTCTTGGCGCCGTTGCCGGGGATTGAAAGATTCTACTAAGATGTAATAATAAGTAGTTCAATCTTAATTGAAGTATTTCTTTATTTTTTTCTATTTTTTTGAAAAATTCTCGAAAATTATTTTTTATTATTTTTATCTTTTCTGGGTTCTAACATTATTTTTGTTAAGTGGGATAGTGCATGATCACGCGTTCCAGATCTACCCAGCCAATACCCATTGATTTGGAAATCGAGAAAATAGCAAGAGCAACTAAGGAAAAGATCCAAAGCAATGGCGGAGAGGAACAATTAGAATGCCGTGAATAACAGAATCAATGAGGAGCGCCCACCTAGGGTAGATGTCCAGGACCAAAGAGTGGAGAGTCCTGCTAGAAGGGTAGTTAGAGACTACTTCCAGCCGGAGGTAAGTCAAACTTATGGGAGTGTGACGGGTGTGGCCCGTCTACCGATCAATGCAAACAACTTTGAACTAAAACCAGCATTGATCCAGATGGTGTCACAGAATCAGTTTGGCGGCAGAGCCGTTGAGGATCCAAGCGCGCATCTGGCGCACGTTTTAGAAATTTGCGACACAGTTAATATGAATGGTGTTTCTGAGGATATCATCCGTTGCCGCCTTTTTGCATCTCTCTGCGCGATAAGGCTAAGGGATGGTTAAGCTCTCTAACACCACTAGCAACAAATTGGGTAGAACTAAGTCAGCGGTTTCTAGCCAAATACTTTCCCCTTAGCACGCTGCAATTAAAATCTGAAATCGCCCAGTTTAGGCAACTAGATTCAGAGCCACTGTATGAAGCATGGGATAGATTCCGGGAATTACTGAGGAAGTGCCCTCAACATAGATATCTCGACTACCAACAGGTCCAATACTTCTATAATGGTTTGAGTGGCAACACGAGAACGATTATAGATGTTGCATCTCGGGGTGCACTGCTAGGGAAATATCCATAAGAGGCATTAGAATTTTTATAGAAGATGGCAAACAATGGCTATCCGAGAGATCTGAGGATAGACGTATCATAGAAATTCAGGATGAGGATAAGATAGCCATACTCACAGAACAAATATACATGTAAAGTATGAAACTGGATGCAATGCAGCAAGTAACTTCAAGAGAGGCATCAGTTGTTGTGGAATAAGCAAATTTTGTGGGATAGCAAGGCTACAACAACTACAGAAATACTCAGAAACAATCTTACTATAATCCGGGGCTGCCAAAGGAACAGAAACCATCTCTAGAAGAGATGTTAGCTTCATTCATCGGAGAGACTCGAGCTCGACTAAACCAGGATGAAGCCAAGATAGACAGAATCGAGGATCAGGTAACTCAATTAAATACTAACATGAATGATAGATTGAAATCTTTGGAAAAACAGGTGGGGCAGATTGCTACATCAATACACGTCCAACACCAGAAAGGCAAATTCCCGAAAGATACAAAGATTGATCCGGGAGAACAATTTCAATCCATTCGTCTGAGGAGTGGAAAAAGTTATGAAGGTCCAAAGATGCCAATTGATCAAGAAATAAAAGCAATCGAGGAGCAAGACACAACAGAGGAAGTGGCGCCACCAGTAGTGGAAGAGGAAAAGGTAAAATTCGCTCCAACTATTGCAAGAACTGAGGTACCTATCCCTTTCCCGCAAAGATTTCAGAAAAAGAAATCGGATGATCAATTCCTTAAATTTCTGGAAATTTTCAAGAAAATTCAAATCAACATACCTTCTGCGGATGCTTTAGAACATAAGCCAAATTATGCTAAATTTCTTAAAGATATCATGGCAAAGAAAAGAAAAATCTCGGAATATGAAATGGTGAAACTGACAGAGGAGTGTAGTGCAATTATTCAAAAGAAGTTACCTCAAAAGCATAAGGATCCCGGGAGTTTTACGATTCCATGCGTAATAGGAGGAACAACCTTTAACAAAGCACTATGCGACTTAGATGCAAGCATTAACTTGATGTTGTTATCAATATTCCAGAAACTGGGATTAGGTGAAGTAAAGCCTACGACAATTACCCTACAATTTGCAGATCGCCCGGTAGCATATCTATAAAAACTTGCATGTCCCAAAAAGCTTCTTACTGTTTTCTCATTCTTTGGAGATGGAAGTTTCTCAATGACTACCACCTTTGCTCGGTCAACTTCTAAACCTGCGGAAGAAACACAATGATCGAGTACAATGCCATCTCTTACCATAAAATGGCATATTTCTCAATTTAGTAGTAAGTTTGTCTTCTCGCATCTCTACAAAACAAGGGTTAGATTATGCAAGCAAGGATCAAATGAACAATCAAAAACTGAGAAGTCATCCATGAAGACTTCCATTATGTTTTCAATCATTCCATGGAATATCGCCATCATACATCTTTGAAATGTTGCAGCCTTGCAGGTGCATTACATAGCCCAACTGGTAATCTTCGAAATGCAAATACTCCATAAGGACATGTAAATGTTGTATTTTCATGGTCCTCTGGAGCAACCACAATCTGATTATACCCCGAGTACCCATCCAAGAAGCAATAGTATTCATAACCTACAAGGCGATCTAACATTTGATCCATAAAGGGGAGGGGAAAGTGATCTTTGCGAGTTGCTGCATTTAACTTTCGATAATCAATGCAAATACGCCAGTCTGTAACAACTCTAGTGGCTAAGATTTCATCAGTTTCACTTTTGACTATCGTCATCCCTTCCTTTTTTGGTACGTCTTAAACTGGACTTGCCCAATTGATGTTATATATAGCAAATATTATTCCATTATCTAACCATTTAAGTACTTCTTTCTTAACGACCTCTTGCATAATTGGGTTAAGTCTCCATTGGTGTTGCACAGAAGATTTACAATCATCTTCCATTCTTATCTTATGCATGCAAATCGAAGGACTTATACCTTTTAAATCATAAATAGACCATCCAATAGCGCTTTTTATGTTCCCTTAAGACATGCGAGAGTTTTTCCAATTGATTTTCATTAAGGAAGAAGAAACTATTATCGGATAGGTTTCATTGTTGCACAAGAATGCATATTTAAGATGATCCTAAGAGGTTTAAGTTACGGAGGAGCCGAAAGATCGTCTTTCAAATTTTCAGCTGAAAAACATGTTGCACTGTCGGGTTGGGTGACACCACACGGCCGTGTGGAATTTGGGATGTCAGAGGTTGATCGCACGGTCCGACCATATAATGTCACACGGGCGTGTGGTGAGCCATCCTCTTGTTGCACGGTCTGGCCGTGTAGAGTCACACGGGCGTGTGACTGAAGTTCTTCTAACACGGGGTCTCGCATGGGCCAATCGTGTCTATCCACACGGGCGTGTGCGTCTGAAGGCTTGTATCGCATGGCCTGGCCGTGTTTCTCCACACGCCCATGTGGGATGTCCAGAATGCCATTTTCTGGCATTTTCTCCTCCGCAGACTCTAAGGCAAGCACAAAATCGATAACATCATTGTTAGTACTATCAAAACACATACCTTGGGACTCTAATGAGTGACTTAAGCACCATTCCAATGCGTCTTTCATCACAACCTTTTCAAACTCAGCTTCCATGCATGGGGTTAGCACATCAATCATGCTGCAATGTTCGACATTTTCATGAAATTGCATAGCTTTGTAAATCGAAAATAATGTGTGTTCATCATTTACTCGTAATGTTAGTTCACTTTTTTGATCGATTAATGCTCTACCCGTGGCCAAGAATGGTCTTCCTGCAATTAATGGAACCTTTTGGTCTTCTTACATCTCCAACACAATAAAGTTACACTTTATTCGGGATTTTCAAAAATAACTAAATTGCCTTCCCACTTTCTTGAAAAAGATGTACATTTCGCTTTCACCCCTGATTGTTTACAGGCATTGGAAACACCGAAAAGGCTCGTGATTGCACCAATTTTGATCACGCCATATTAGAGTCAACCTTTCGAGATAATGTGCGACGCAAATGACTATGCAGTAAGGGCAGCACTGGGACAAAAATGCAAAAAGTTGTTTCGTGTTATTTACTATGCAAGTCGAATATAGGATCCAACACAACAAAATTACACCACAACTGAGAAAGAATTGCTGGCAGTGGTGTTTGCATTTGACAAATTTTGGGCATACTTGATCGGGACAAAGATAATAGTCCATACGGACCACACTGCGGTCATATACCTATTTGCAAATAAAGACGCCAAGCCAAGGCTCATTCAATGGATACTCTTGCTACAAGAGTTTGATATTGAAATTTGGGATCGGAAAGGATGTGAGAACGTGGTAGCTGATCATCTCTCACGACTTGAGCAAAGGCTAACGAGAACACAAAAGGCACAACAATCAAAGAAACATTTCCGGACGAGTTAATTCCGATGGCCGAAACAACCATCCCCTGGTACGCTGATATTGTAAATTATTTAGTAAGCAGGGTTTTACCACCGGATATCATATATCATGCTAAGAAGAAATTTCTTCATGATGTGAGATATTTTTTGTGGGACGAACCTCTATTATTTAAAAGATATGCAGATTCAGTTATTAGGAGATGTGTACCTCAAGAAGAATGGACAAGCCTTCTGGAGCAATGCTATTTATCACCATGTGGGGGCCACTTTGGACCAACACGCACTGCGGCTAAGGTATTACAGTCTGGTTTCTTTTGGCCTTCTATATTCAAAGATTGCTATAAGTTTGTTTTGCGGTGCGATAGGTGTCAACGTATGGGAAATATTTCAAGACGACACGAGATGCCATTTACTCCAATAATGGAAGTGAAATTATTGGACGTTTGGGATATAGACTTCGTGGGACCACTTCCAGCATCAAATGAATACGTATACATTCTTCTTGTAGTGGATTATGTATCCAAATGGGTAGAGGATATCCCTACTAAAATAAATGATGCCAGAATAGTGTTGAAATTTTTGCAAAAGAATATCTTCACTAGGTTTGGCACCCCAGGGGCCCAAATAAGTGATGGAGGGTCTCACTTCTGCAATAAACTGTTCAATAATATGATGGAAAAATATGGAGTGAAACATCGAGTGGCCGCTGCTTACCACCCACAGTCAAATGGGCTAGCCGAGGTATCTAATAGAAAAATTAAACAGATCTTGGAAAAGACGGTTAGCACAAATTGGAAATATTGGGCTTTAAAGTTTGATGATGCTTTATGGGCTTATCGTATGGCATACAAAACACCTCTGGATATGTCCTTGTATCGATTAGTTTTTGGAAAATCATGCCACCTTCCTGGTGGAATTAGAATATAAAGCATTTTGGGCGGTGAAAAAAGCTTAACTTCGACATGACCGCAGAGGAGAACAGAGAAAATTGCAAATAAGCGAACCGAAGAATTTCACAAGATGCATACGAAATGCCCAGATATACAAAGATCACACAAAGAGATGGCATGACAAGAAAACTCTGAGACGCGAATTTCTACCCGGGCAATTAGTACTGCTATATAACTTGAGAATGAGATTATTCCCGGGTAAGCTTAAATCAAGGTGGTCTGGTCCATTCGTTATCAACAAGGTGCTATCACCGGGAGGAGCCATTGAATTACTAGCAAAGAATGGTCGAACTTTTATCGTAAATGGGCAAAGAATTAAACACTATTATTGGCAAGAAACTCCACAAGAGAATTCGACCATCTACTTGACTTGAACTATCCATGTAATTACTTATTCCGCATTCCTCGTTTATTTTGATAATTTTCTCATATGTTCGGGACAAAGCATATTTTAAGGTTGGGGTTGTCAAGAATGCGTAATTTAGTACTTTCTTGCATTTTGCATTGCATTTAGAATTGCATATAGAGCATAAAAATTTGTATTAAAATTTTCGATTTTTTTGAAATTTTTTATTTTTATTTATTTTTTTAGCACGTTTATCGCTTTAGCACGTTTAATTGCTTTTGTGTGTGATTTTTAATCAAGATTTTCGGATATGCCCAAAAGCTTCCTTATGTTCTTATTATGAGCATTTAATTGAATGAGATAACATACTTTTGGGAATAATGTGATGAATTATTGAGAAGATGTCATTTATTTGTTTGGCATTAGATTAAAAAAATTGGGTATTTGAGCATGTTGCGAAAAAATAAGCCTCTGAGCTTTTGTGCCTTAAACTGTTTTATCTTATGCAACTTATTTTTTCTTGAGTGTGTCATTCATGATTGATAAAACTCTAGAACTTGCTATGGTATCTTCATTGAAGCCATGTGTGTGTGTAATTTTTGAAAAAGATTTAAGGCCATCTTTGTTTTAGCCAACTTAGCCTAAAAAGCCTACATATGAACTCATGATTCTCTAGTTAGTCAAATTTAAGCCAAAACGTTTTATTGGTAACCACATTTTGATCTTTAAAATTGAAAAAATAATTTTGTCCCTGAAATTTCTTGAGCTTACAGAAAATGAACAAGTTTGGGGGATATGTGAAAATTTATGAAAAAAGAGAGGAAGTTGGCAAAAGAAAGAGGGATGAGCAGTGTCTAGGTGAATGAAAGGAGAATGAAGCTCGAAAAAAGAAAATCTCTGGAAAAAAAAAATATAGAGAGAGAAAATCAAGCAAAAGAAAGAAAAATTCTGAATATGGTGAAAAAATAAGAGCTTGAGGCTAGAGCAAAAGAAAAAGACAATAGGTAAAAAGGCCTAAGAATGAAAAATGAGAAATAAGGGTGGAGTTGAGTTGAAAAAGAAAATATTCTGAAAAAAATGAATTTTATGATAAAATTGGGTTGGTGAATTGCAAGTTTGTATGCTTAAATTTTATTTGCTCAAGTCAAGTCACTTATTCCAAATTTTTCGTACCCTTACCAAAGAGCCTACATTGCAACCTAATGAAAAGTCATTTATGATTCTTAGATTGTGCACATAAAAGTGGTCGAGATGTTAGACGATTTGCAAGCCTATGGTAGTTCTACTTTTACTGAATTGAATTTGAGCGTAAACACTTTCCATATACTTTTGAGAGTTGAGTGATACATTATCTACTTATGAGTCGCGATGTCAAGTACCCATGAGAGTATTGATTATGCCAAGCTTATGAAAGATGACTTCTTGATAATGAATTGCATGGTTTACTTGAGTATGGAGTCATATGAGATTAAATGTTTATAGTGTTCTTGTGTGATTATTTTTCTTAATTTGTTCGAGGACGAGCAATGCTTTAAGTTTGGGGGATTTTGATGCGTGTAAAATATACGTGCATTTTAGGGCTTAAAATGATATATATTTGATGCATTTGCAAGCATATTTAGTATATCTTTACTTGGTTTCCTTAGAAGGGCATGATACTGCATATTCTTGTAACTTTTTACAGGAAACAGAGCTTAATTGAAGAAATATCAGTTAAAAGGCCCATCTAGGACTAACGCATGTGGAGAAAAGATCGAAAAGACAAAGAAACTAGATAAAAATCTGTCACACGGCCGGACCGTGTGGGACCACACGGTTGTGTGACATACCCGTGTGAAAAATGACATGTCCGTGTGGAAAATGGAAGAAATAGGGGATGGAACCAAGCCGCACGGCCGAACCATGTGGGATCCACACGGGCATGTGGAGTTGGGCTGAACAAAACCCACACGGCCGTGTGGTACACTGCCATGCGTTTTTTGCTTTCTAACTCTACAAGTGATCTCTCCAAGCATCTATAAAAGGGACCCAAGGCTTGCACGAAAAATAATCCATTCATACCACATACAACACACCAAATTTCATAGGAACACAATATCCAAGGTCTTCTGAGAGAGGAGGGCTAGGGCGAGAAGAACACCACAAGACCTTTCGCATCTATGGGAGCACAAGATCTTCGAAGGCTTGGAGGGAGAATCCATCCTGATAAGAAGGGGTTTTCTTTATTTGTCTAGATCTCTTGTATGTGCTTAAACGATGTCATAATGTTGATTTCGAATTTGTCTATGAATTTGTTATCAATGTTTGGCTAATCTTTCGGATCTTAGGGGCATAATCAAAACTATGGATTTATGTTAATTCTTGATTAATTATTTTCTTAATTGATTCATGTTTTCTATGTCATGAATTCGAGTGCTTATTCTTAATTGCTTTTTATCTGATCAATAATTAGCATGTCATATTTGTTAGTGCAAAATTCGGAAGAGGAGTTTGAACTAAGACGGGAATCGAATTCAGACATAAATGAGTGTATCGAGTGGGAGACCTACAACTGTTTGTGGGGAGTCATTCAATTCATTGATCTTTTGGGAGTCAATAATAGTTGTATCAAGTCGGGAGACCTACAATTGTTATTAATCTACTGTTTATGCGCCGCTCGGGAGGGGGAATAAACTATTTTAGGAATTGAACCCATAGAATTGAGTGACTTGGTTTTTAAAACTTTAATTGGATTTAATATTGAAGAAACATGTTGAGATTATGTGCCTAAGGTGGCTTCCGTGATTGTTGAAAATATTTGTGGGGTTTGCAAATTTATTTATTTTTTCTTTATTTTCGATTTTGTTAAAACTTGAGATTCGGTCGCTTCAATAAAATTGGAATGTGATGTTATTATAGCCTAAGTGTTTCGTAGTCAATCCCTGAGGAATACGACCTTGCTTGCCATTATTCTATAAACTACATTGTACACTTGCAGTTGTAAGATCTAAAATATCTTTTGCAAACATTGACGCAATTTACATGCCAGCTGTACCGCTCTTTAAGAACACTATACAAGTGTGTAAATGAAAATTGGTATATGCATACGTTGAATAAATTACAAATATAAAATAGATTTCGTAATTTGATCATGAGAATTTTAGATGCATTTTTGTAATGAGCGAGCAACTACCGTAGTTTATGTTAAAGTTTTTTGTTACTGGTCATTTAAATATTTATTTTCTCCAAATTAAGAATACATATTTAAGAATATCGAAGAACTACCGAATAGAAAATTGTCGCATATATATAAAGTTCAATAAACATGAACCATAATTTGATCAAGTAAATCTCATATGCATTTTTTTGATGAGTAATGGATTGATGTAATTTACATGAAAACTGTACCGCACTCTTTGAGGACACAACAAGGTTACAATCCAGCGAATTGAAGACTTGAAAAGTGGTATACACGTATAATGTTAAATAAATTACAATATAAAATAAATTTCGTAATTTGATGATCAATCTTAGATGCATTTTTATAATGAATGAGTGACCAACGTAATATATGTTAAAGTTTTCCGTTATTGGTCATTTAAATATATAATTTCTCATAATTAATCTTAACACAATGAAATTCATTTATTGGTTGTTTCATTTAAGAATACATATTTATAAATATCGATGAACTACCGAATAGAAAATTGTCGCATATATATAAAGTTCAATAAATTGCAAAAAACATGGACCATAATTTGATCGAGTAAATCTCATACGCATTTTTGTAATGAGCAATGGATTGATGTAATTTACATGAAAACCATTCCGCTCTCTTTAAGGACGCAACAAGGTTACAATCCAGTGAATTGAAGACTTAAAAAGTGGCATACGCGTACAATATTAAATAAATTACAATGTAAAATATATTTTATAATTTGATCATCATAATCTTATATTTATTTTTATAATAAACGAGCGACTAACGTAATTTATGTTAGAGTTTTCCGTTACTAGTCATTTAAATATATATACTTTCTCCAAATTAAACTTAACACAATGAAATCCATTTATTGGTCGTTCATTTAAGAATACATATTTAAGAATATCGATGAACTGCCGAACAGAAAATTGTCGCATATATATTAAGTCCAATAAATTGCATAAAACATGAACCATGATTTGATCGAGTAAATCTCATACGCATTTTTGTAATGAGCAATAGATTGACGTAATATACATGAAAACCATACCGCTCTCTTTAAGGACCCAACAAGGTTACAATCCAGTGAATTGAAGACTTGAAAAGTGGCATACGTGTACAATGTTAAATAAATTATAATATAAAATAGATTTTGTGATTTGATCATCAGAATCTCTGATGCATTTTTATAATGAACGAGCGATTAACGTAATTTATGTTAAAGTTTTTCGTTACTGGTCATTTAAAATATTTTCTCCAAATTAAATTAACAGAACATAATTTATTTATTGGTCGTTCATTTAAGAATACATATTCAAGAATATCGTTGAACTACCAAATAGAAATTATCTCATATTTATAAAGTTCAATAAATTGCGTAAAATATGAACCATAATTTGATCAAGTAAATCTCATACGCATTTTTGTAATGAGCAATGGATTGATGTAACTTACATGAAAACCATACCGCTCTTTTTTAAGGACACAAGAAGGTTACAATCCGTGAATTAAAACTTGAAAAGTAGCATATGCGTACAATGTTAAATAAATTACAATATAAGATATAATTTGTAATTTGATCAATAAAATCTTAGATGCATTTTTGTAATGAGCGAGCGGACGCTGAAATTTATTTTGATGTTATGCGTTACTCGACTAAAATTTGGGTAATTTTGATTTAGTATTTTTCCAAATTGAAGTTGACAAATCATTCATGTTTTGGCGGTGAAATATAATTAATATTTAAATATATTCTTTTAGACAAAAAAAAGTATTTCGAATTACCTTTCCTGAAAAGCTATCGACATTTTTGTTTATTTCTAATAATTTTCGTTATATATAAGAGCAAGTCTTATGTGAGATCGTCTCACAGATTTAATAACTGAGACAGATCCAACCCATTGACAAATTAAAGTAAGTTAGATCCAAATTTACATGGATCACGTCAGTTTCTGATCCGTCTCACGGGTCATATAAGTTTTTGCTTATATATAAATTTGAAATATTAAAATATCCAGCTAGTATTATTCTAAATGTGCTTTAAAGTTTAAACATTTAAAATATATTTTTAATTTTTTTCCAAAATAAAATATAATTATTTTCACAAAATATATTATAAATATAAATTCCTTTCCAATATAATTCATTTGAGTTGGATGAATTTAGTTTTACAAGAAGTAACCACCCCCATCCCATGTTGTAAACACAAACCACACGTGTTAAGTGGCAACAGTGCTACACGCGTACATGTCACACTCCTCCCCCGCGCGTGATATTTCACTTATCTCCCCTTCTTTACAATCCCATTTTATTTTCCTTTCTTTCTTTCTCACTCTAAAACTCATAAATATAATATAAAATGTAAAAATAGCAAAGCATTTCTCTCTCTATAAAGCAATAACCAAAGAAAAAAAAAATAGTCTATTTTTTCCTCTCTCTCTCTTCGATTCAATTCACCACATGAAAACTTTGCTCCCATAGAAGAAAACCCAGGTTCTTCTCTTTTGTCTCTTCCTCATATTTATACATACAGCTTTTGTATGCACAGTCATGGATGAATAAACTGTTTCTGTATTTATTATGTATGTATATGTTATTTATGTACTTGTTCGGCATCTTTGTGTTGTATTTCACGGTTTTGTTGCTTCACATCTAAACCCATTTCCCCAGCTTCCTTCCACACGTGCCCTGCAAGTTGTTTTTGGTATATATACATGCATAAATATGTATATATATGTTTTTGTTATGTATGTTTGTGCCTGTATATTATTTGTTAGTGATGTTAGTTTCCTTACTCATGGAAAATGTTTTGTTTATAGGAATACATGAGTTATGAAGTGCGAAAAGAGTTTAATTTGGTGGGATCACATTGGAATTTTTATTGGACTTGGTGGTTCGGTTGGAGTTGGAGAATTTTTTTGCATGATTTTTTGTTTTGTTTTGCGCATTGTTTTCGTTTTCTTTTGTTTTTCGGGTTTTCTTGAAACTTGCCCATAAAAATGAAATCCGCTTAAATGGATATTCTTAAATATGGTTCTGTTTAGTTTTAAATTAAAATTGAGATGGGGTTCTGGTTTCAGATTAATGCACTTCATTTTGCGGTGCTATGTATCTTTTAAAGTTGTTATCTTTATGTGAATGTGTTTTATTTTAATTAGAAAAATGGATCTGTTATTTCATATAACTGATTCTTGATTACTCGATGTTAAGTTTGTTCATTATTGGTGACACATTTTTTCGCGTTTGGGTTTCTTATAGAAATTTCTCCTATTTTCTGTTCCTTTAGTTTTTGTATTTATTTAATGACATAAGTTTAATCTTTTTTGTTATTTGTTTCTGAAACTCAATTCTTTCAAGGCTCTTTTAAGTGCTTACCTTTTGAAATTCTACATTTCCTCTTTTAATTACATAATAATCTGAATCATTCTTTTTTTTTTCCTGTACATTGAAATTTTCTTGCTGTTGTTAGCTGCAATACAAACAGAAGCATCTTTAGTTCTAGATTTGCACTTAAATTGTGATTAATTTAATTCCTTCATTTTATTTTTATGTATCAACAGAATTTGAGTATTTATTAATCAGTTGATTAGGAATAGCATTGAGAATTGCTTCACCAATTATTAAGTTTAAGGGAGAAAGAGACAACCTATTCAGTTTAATCTAGATTTATGATTAGTGGAAGTTAATCCAGAAAAATCTGGTCTGGCTGCTGCTTTTGCATGGTAGTATGGCTTTTCTGCTTGAAAGGCGATATGTTTTCTTGGAATTGTGTTGTCTCTGTTTGTTGCTAGACCAATGTTCCTTCTTTCTTTGGCTTTTCACAATTGTTTAAGCTCGATATGCTTTATATCCAGTTGTCTTGTCATGTATACCAGAACCAGACCTTATATTGATAAACACTAGTTAGTTCTATTTTCTTGTCCAACAGAGTGCACCAGTTTCTTCTTTGTTCTCATTCCAATAATCTAATTTTACGTTCTTAAACTCTTACCAGTTGGTGTGTTTTGAAATGGCATATTATTTAACGAATGTTGGTCCAACACCTTTTCGTATGGAACTAGTTTTACTTTGACTTCTAAGTAAAATGTGTTAATTTCTTTAGCAGATGGCTTCTTCTCATTTAGGTCAAAATGGAGATTGCTTTAATAATCCTCATGTTGAGAAGTTACTTTCACCAGAACATAATGGTTTTAGAGAGGCAAAGGTCTCCCCTCAAATTCCATCAGATTCCCATGATGCAGTTGATAAATTTGGAGAACCTGAGATTTTACCCCGAATTGGAGATGTATATCAAGTTGAACTTCCACCACTTACCGAATCTCGCTCAAGAAAGCTCACAGATGCAGAAACTAGAGCTGTTCCGTATCAAAATTTTCTCATTGGGCTACCCATACTTTTAACATGGATTAGTAGTTTGAGATGCAACGTTTTGGGATCTCGTAGCAGGTCAAAATCCACTTTGGGTACTAATAATTTCATTAAGGCGGAGACTTCTTTTCGTGAGGTCGAGCCTTCGAATGATTCAACAACTGCACAGAAAATAGGCAAACGCAGTAGGCCCGGATATCTTTTAGTCCCCGGATTAGTTTGTGAGTATTGGAATCCGATGGAGAAGGACAGCTTCCTTCTGGGCTTATACATTTTCGAGAAAAATTTTGTCGAGGTTAGACGATTTGTTGGAACAAAAGAAATGGGCGCTTTGTTGTCATTCTACTATGGCGAGTTTTATGGGTCACAAGAATACCGAAGATGGTCAGACTGCCGAAAGATGAAGGGCAAGAAAGGCATTTATGGTCAGAGGATATTCTCTGGAGTGAGGCAGCAGGAACTACTCTCGAGGATACTTCCCAGGGTGTCACAAGAATGTCGAAATGCTATTTTGGAGGTACTCTGGATTTATTTCTGCTTATATTTTACAGAAACTGTGTTTTTCTTGAGTAGTATGTTGCCTACTGGTCCAGTCTGGTTTTTATGTAGTATGTTGCATAAATCTCGATACATAAATGAGGCTTTTCAAAGTTTATTAGGCATCATTAATTTTGCTATTGTATTTCATAAAGATTGATGCATAAGGAAGTGGCAAGTTTACATTTTAACTTACGCTGGGTCATGAAAA